>CM069450.1:64500151-64638826 GCA_035610835.1 Ophiura sarsii
GAAGAGTTTACGAATAATAAATATCAAGCAAAATGATCTACATGTGGACAAATTTAGTGTTATTTACGACTCTGGCTCGTTAAATACAACAAAATCAACACAAACCTCATTAAAATCAGACTACAGACTACATAGTTGCTGAGTTATGTCAAAGACAGGTTATGTATAATTCTTATAATTACGTGATCTAAAATAGTAAAGGCTTAAGCATTCATAGTGTTTTTATTTTATATTCTTTAAATGCAATATTTTTGTCACAAGGTAATCATATATACTTATTGAACATCCATTTAAAAACATGATCTTTAAATCCAAGTTGAACAAGTTTTTTAAAAAGAGTTTAAATTACCAAATCTCTAAAAGTCTCCCAAATGAATTGAAGAACGAATTAAGAGAATGCTAATCAGTTCTGGGTTAAAGTACAATGTATACACCTAGCACATAAAGTCCCGGACCAGGTGCTTTGAGGTTGACTAATTCAAAATAGGTAATCGGTACCAAAAATCTGAGACACCTATTAAATGAGCAAATTTCTTCTCCGCAGTTTGATACCTCATTCAACAAAATCGAATGGATACTTTTAAAGTTATGGCGATTTCAATGACCGCGCATAACAACAGCAAAGTTGCACTAGGTATAGGAAATCATTGATTTGTGTGTGATAACTGTCATAACTGTGTGCTATCTGAACGAGCCACCTAGGTATCTAGACGAATGGGTCTGGAGTGATAACCGCAATTTGCGGGATAAAGGGTGTGACTACAGTGCAACAGAGCATAAATTACCAAATATTGAATTATAAATATAGTGTCTCCTGAGTGTTGTATACAACCATGAAAATCCTTATATGTGTATCATATGTTATCAAAGTTCTCTGTGCTGTCTTTGTAGGATTATCAGCATTGTTACATTTCTTATTAAACCTCATTTCGGATTGGTCAATACTTGATTATCCATACACGCTAATCCAACCAGCTACTGGCTACTGGCTTTTATGGCCTTGACTATTTAGACTTACTACAGGCCTTATGGGGGGTACCTGTATATACAGGCTTGCATGTCAGCACACGGTCACCTAAAGTAACATACACCATTATGCTTAAAACCCTTGACTGCACACTGCACACTGCTGAATGGCATTTCTTGTAGCGCGGATTTCAAAGAATTGGTCTCTTAGCCTGAGCATGTCCTTGAAGATTGCTTCTATTGTTTAAGTGCATGGCTGGACAAATATTAATAGACTTTTGTCAAGTCTGTGCACAGTTGTACAGTTGTATGAAATACATTGTTATTGTAAGAAAAGTTGCAAAATTAATGTATCTAAAGTTTTGATTAATATTACAGAAAAAGACAAACGAAATTGAGAAATGTGGCTTGACCATTTTAGTAAGCATAATTTAAGGATTAATTTGAAACCTTACATAACTTAATTGGGCATACAAAAAGTGGTTCAAAATTATTCCATTTAACGCCTAATTAATTCATTAATTACGTGCATAAATTAATTACACAGCAAACATGTTAACGAATGGCTTGACAGATTTGTGTGGCTAACTATAAACATCTTTCTCTGTGATTATAGTGTTTATTGCATGTTTAATTCATGAGAAAAATACAAAAACACCATTTGTGGTTTTTAAAAATATACCAAATGTTTGGAGGAAAATATTTTAAATACTAAAGGGATATTGAATTATCTGCTCAGACCATTGTTTTGAGCACATCTTTACCTTTAATTTGATACCTTGCAAGTCTGGTTTGGATACATAGTAATACTTAATAATTTCCACGAGTTTGGTCATTAATTAAGCTTAATTAAGACAGATTTGTTTTTTTTCTTCAAAAAGTAAAAATATCTTTTAACTCCTTTTCTCAGACAGAATAGTTGACAATGATGGAAACTTCATATCCTGTGAATTTGGTGTTAATGGCATGTAAAGTTGTTGCTGGAAATTACAAAAAGCATTTTTTTTTCTAAAAAAAAGTATCCATTCGATTTTGTTGCATGAGGTATCAAACTGCGGAGAAGAAATTTGCTCATTTAATGTATATCTCAGATTTTTGGTACTCCCATTATTTCATCGAAAAACTCAACTCAGGATTATAGAAACAGGCTGGGTCGTGGTATTTGGTAGGGTTAACGTAATGCAAAAGGAACACGGCCAGATTGAAAAAGCATCCCTTATGATTCCACACCAGTAATTAATGTCAGTAAATGCAGAAGTCAATCAAACTTTTTTTTTATCAGCTGGGTATCCTGTGGCCCAATGAATATAGAATTAATCAGACATGGTAATTATTGCTCCGAAATGATAAAAGTTGTAGTTTAATCCTGATTTTAGGACTATTATCTAATACCACAGTGCAAAAAGAATATTTTCAATGCATTTTGTAGGTTTTTTGGATGCATTTTTATTGTAAATGTTCTGGTAACATTTCTCAACTTTTTCTGATAAATGAGGGCGCTACACCAGTTGTCCAACTCTAGGGGCTCATTTCTCGGAACTTTCGGGGAGACCATACAACTGTTTTGATTAAATTATCGAAGATATCATGAAATTTAAGGAAAATCTCAAATTGAGAAATCCAGTCGCTTTATAAGCGAGGAAATGGGCTTTTTGTAACCACCATTTTACATGTAAACGCATAGGGAAACCATTTGGTGGCGTGAAATCTTATGGGCCCCTCACATGTATTCGTGTGAGCTTTGAGGCCCCTTACCTAGCCTTTCATCAAGGCTTTTGTGACGGTAAAACAGTGTGAGCGCCCTCTATCAAATTTGTGGAATACAAAACCTTTCAGCAAATATACTCTGTATTATGTTTCGTATTGTTTTACGGACGATTTTGGCAGAAAAAATTGCGCTTGCTGATTGGTTGATAATGATGTCATGCTATATCGGGAGACGTCATCGGTACCATGTGCTACCTTTATACATGTTATATGTTGTCGTCAATAGAATTAGGTGGAGCTAATCGTGTGTTACGATGACGACGGTGTTTGATTGACACATACTGCTTACACGGTAGAATAGCTATTTGCGCAAAGACGGCCTCGCGCCTTTGGCGCTTGCAACGGCGAGGCGTCTTTGACAAAGACTACCCTTTACCGTGTGAAAAATGGGTGCGGAAGGCTGCACACACGGTGGGCCGTTTCCCGTCTGTTGAACACGTTCAGAGGACTACCACCGGAGTTTTGAACATGGTCAAAATTCCTGGCGGGTGAGTAAAAGCGGCGGCGAACGATGAGAGCCCGGTATGAGGACGGTATAGGGTGCACTACACTAAATGGGGGTATCCCCCTACCCTTAAAACTAAAATCGGAAAGTATGCATCACAAAATCCTCAATTAAAAAGACTTGATAGTAATACCATTGCGTACATGCCTATGATTTTTTTTATTAATTATGATTATTGGGACATCACCTACATGCACCCTGACTATAAACTGTGAATATCATCTAGGTAAATATTGAGAGATCTTTCAAATTTGTGCTTTTTACTGGAAACATTGGCGATTACGGCGACATTTCCAAGCTCGTCAGAGAGGTAGTCAACTCCATAGGCATATTTTGGAAAATCGAGCAGGTCAACCTACCTTGATTTTTTTCACTTTTTGGTGGGGAAATGTGATCATCTTTAAGAAAAAATGACACTACGGGATCCAATTTCGCAATTTAGTGGTCTAAAACAGAGTTTAATATCAGTGTTTTTGTACATATCCCTATGGAGCTCTCTTTAGTGGTGTGACCCCTTAAGGACGGCGCACCCGTTTTGCACCCGTTTAGCACCCGTGTCGCGCCCGTTCGCAGGGCGGTGATGGACGGGCTGCGAACGGCCGCATGCAGCCGGGGGCACTACACTAAATCCTTGCGCGTTTGGTGTATGGTTCGGAGAAAGAGTACCTATATCAATTTGATCATCGTCCCAGGGGAAGCAAAGTGAAACATCATATAGCAATGCCAATAAGAATGATGCTGTATCGATTTAAAAAACCCATTCATACATGTACCCACAAAATATGACAAAATAATCGCTTGATTGTATTTTGTTCAAACTGATTTTATTGGAACTTGCATATATAGAAGAAAAAAAACATAGTTAGGATAGGTTTACTTAAAAACAACATACTACATAATCATTAGCAATGCCAATATCCATGAACGTATAGGTACGCCCTTATCAGATGATGATGGACGTGATTTGCCTAATCTGTACTTCGTTTTTGTTTTGAAATGTAATCGCAGCTATCCATTTCTAAATTCTGAATATCATGCGCCCTCTTGCAAGCTTTCAAATCATTCCAATTAAAGGGGCACTAAGAGATGTGTTGGAGGATGCGCCCTCAATTATGATAAAAACTGGGATTAGTATATTTTTATAATTGTGTTACATGTATATGAACTTACACCTATAAGTATTAAGAAAAATCAGCCCTCTATGTACAAGAACACGTCGATTAAAAAAATGCTCGTCCAGCGGGACGAGCATTTTACGTCCGACAGTATCCCCTGCAGTACGCGTGATACATAACGTGAACCATATTTGCATAGAGGGCGTTTTTCAATAAATAGCGATGATATTGTTTTAATCAAGTTTTGCTGTGTTTTTGCTAGTAGAAACAACAGTAATGGCCATTTTTAATGTTCATCTTGAATTCTGAAGTAAATTTTTAAACATTTAAAATTTTCAACACCACTTAATGTGCCTTTAATAATAGATAGTTTACAAAGATATCAAAGATATGCTGTCATGATAGTTTCTTAATATTTCGACTACGGATTAATCAACTATATCAATACAGTAAACACAATAGAAATATCAATGTTTTGGTAGGTAGGCAAACTATTCTAAAGATGAATACATAGTTTACAAAGACATCAACGATACACCTAGCACATCAAGTCCCTGACCAGGTGCTTCGAGGTTGGCTAATTCAAAATAGATAATCGGTACCAACAATCTGGGATATACATTACATCTTCAGTTTGATACCTCATTCAACAAAATCGAATGGATACTTTTAAAGTTATGGCGATTTCAATGACCGCGCATAACAACAGCAAAGTTGCACTAGGTATAGGAAGTCATTGATTTGTGTGGGATTACGCACTGAAAAAACTCACATCTAATCAGCTAAGACTTTTATTCTTCACAGCTAGTCACACCCTTTGTCCCGCAAATTACGGTTATCACTCCTGACCCATTAATATGGCTCGTTCAGATAGCACACAGTTATGACAGAAATCACACACAAATCAATGATTTCATATACCTAGTGCAACTTTGCTGTTGTTATGCGCGGTCATTGATATCGCCATAACTTTAAAAGTATCCATTCGATTTTGTTGAGGTATCAAACTGCGGAGAAGAAATTTGCTCATTTAATGTATATCTCAGAATGTTAGTACCGATTATATATTTTGAATTAGCCAACCTCAAATCACCTGGGCAGGGACTTTATGTGCTAGGTGTATTATGCTGACATTATAATTTCTCATTTGATATTTCTACTAGTCACTAATTAACAATTCACTATACAGGATACACAATAGAAATACAAATGTTTTGGTAGATAGGCAAACTATTCTAAAGATTAATACCTAGTTTACAAAGACATCAACGATATAATTATGTTGCCACGATAATTTCTTTCTTAATATTTCGACCACCCACTAATCAACAATTCACTATACAGGATACGCAATAGTAATACATATGATTTGTAAGACATACAAATTATTCCAATCGTTAATACATAGTGTACAAATATATCAAAGATATGATGTCATGATAATATCTCATTTGATATTTCGACTACGCACTAAACAACAATTCATTATATAGCAATACACAATAGTAATACAAATGATTTGTAAGACCGACAAAATATTCCTATCATTAATACATAGATTACAAAGATATGCTGTCATGATAATTTCTCATTTGATATTTCGACTACGCACTAATCAACAATTCACTATACAGCAATACACAATAGTAATACAAATGATATGTAAGACCGACAAAATATTCCTATCATTAATACATAGATTACAAAGGTATGCTGTCATTATAATTTCTTACTTAATATTTCGACACTAATCAACAATCAATCTAGTGAACACAACAGTAATACAAATGATTTGTAAGACATGCACAATATTTTAATCATTAATACATAGTTTACAAAGATATTAAAGATATTCTGATATGATAATTTCTCACTTAATATTTTGACTACGCAATAATCAACAATTCACTATGCAGCAATATATATACAATAGTAATGCAAATGATTTGTAAGACCGACAAAATATTCCAATTAACAATACATAGTTTACAAATATATATCAACGATATATGCTGTCATGATATTTTTCTCATTTGATATTTCGACTAGGCACTAATTAACCATTCACTATACAGTTATACATAATAGCAATACAAATGATTTGTAAGAGGCAAAATATTCCAATCATTAATTTAATACATAGTTTGATGCACCATTTAATTCTAATTGTTAGGACGGTACACATAATACTATAGTCTAATCGGTTCCAAATTGACAAGAAATATTCGGTTTTTATCTCTCCACGCGCTAAAGTAATCCAAGCGCACGTGCGCGATTATGGCCACACGCACGCGGGTTTGGTCGCACGCAGGTGTCACGCATATGATGCACAGTGCGATTGCTGCGTCCGCATTCTTCTCTACTCATTCGCTGTTGTTATGAAGCTTCGCTAATTTGGAACTGATCAAACTATAGGCTAATAGTCTTATGATCTACCTACAACATATAAATGGACAATGACAACAAAATCATGTTGTTTTAATATAAAAGCATTGTAAACATAAAAAAAATTAATGATCTGAGTGATTAAAAACCAAACCAATGGCTCTTTACAAAGAGCTCTGACGGGCCTTCTTACTACAGCGTTTGTGTTTCACTAACTCCAATGCCCAGAGAAGACCATTTTTGTCATAATTAAACAAAATGGATGTTACGTATTAGTTTGAGATTAATACAGTACAAAGTTCAATTGTGTTGACTATAATTGATTTTCATATGAATTACCCCAAAGAAACTATGAAGTATCAACTCGCAAACTTTTCGGAACAAACTACATTTACAAAGTTTATTTTTTTATAAAGGTTTTTGAAATCTTTCGTATTATTATACAAAACTGTGTTGAACGATTATTGCCGAAATATATACATCCATTTGTGTATATACGAGATGCGCCGTAATTGATCAAAATCACTCTCGGTTGGTCATGAATCTTTATCGTTATCATCATTTGTGAGTAAAATAGCTTTCAAATATAATATTGTATATTGTACAGAATTGGTTGAAGGATTATGATATATATCCATTATTATTCTCAAGTACGTCGCAGTTTGATCAAAAGTTTAACAAACCATTTACAGGTATTTTCTTCTTAGATCCCTTTATTAATGTCTTATGAATTCAGGAATATAATTGCAATATAAAGTAGTTAAAATACCAAATTCAGCAATGACTCTTCAATTAGATCATTTCAGCTTAATATAAATAATATGACTGTGTAATCAAACCATGTTAATTGATCCATTTCTCTGGTGAAATTATCAAAATCTATTCGGTAAATCTACCCTATAATTTGCTTCTGATCTTCTATTCTATTTTAACCATCAGATCGAAAACTTAATTACTTACAAATATTTTGAAAGTGGTTCATTTACTTGAGAGTTGATTTTAAATATTCATTCAGAATATCAACATCCGGCCGTAAGTTAAAAGGATTTAGTTTCTCCCTGCCGACGGTAACAAAGACAATATGTTTTAAAAATTATACGTGATTATATATAGAAAGGTGAATCTTTTCGATAAATACTGGATATAAGTATCAGTTTATCCTTGGTATTAAGAATAAGTTAAGATACAATTATATTTCATTTAAATCTCGCTTCAATAAACAACCCCACCACATGTATATACAACAAATCACAACTTAATCAAACTAGCTGATATATACAAGTTGTAAACGTAGGCAATGCTAAAGTAATGATAGTGGCAAATATTGTTTATATCAGAATAATTCTGGTATCATATCACCTATCGATGTTGTTACATTATGTATAATCAACAAACGCACCATTATTACATGTATATACTACGGTATTTCATTGATCAATAGATATTTTTTCATTCATTTGTATTTACAACTCCGGTTACAATGGTATCAAAATGTTTGACATCCCCCGTTTTGTGAGTGAAACAGAAAGTCTCAAATGTAATCGGTCAAATATGTTGGTACATAACTATTCTTGCTGTCCGGGACCCCATAACATGAGTTGACCTAAAACACCCATCCTGTAGATATTCACATTATGTCAAAGTTCCTTAGTTTGAACTTTCTTAAATTGTTCTTCGATTTTTTTTCAAACTAAACTTTTATATGCATATTCTACAATCAAATGTAAACTATAAAGTAGGCTAAGACGGTTCTTCGCTATGGATACCAATATACTCATAAAGAATGCTCAGGGTGACGTCAGGAAAGCTTCATGATCAGGGATTACGAACGGCACAAAGAAAACTCAAAGGTCGAAAATGCCGACCATTTCACGGACAATGTCTAGGATTTCTTTGCACATTTTTAAAGCGTCATCAGTGGCAAAATCAGCATATATTTGCATTGATGTCCTGTGCTGTGTACTGTCGGGGTTTCGCGGCTTGTTAAAGTCGACTCTTAATCGGATAAGCTGAGTAACGATGGTCATAAGAGCGTCACCTTCAGCACACGTTGATAGATCTATTACCAACAGGACTAAGTCGGTGCTATCTGTGTTTGGTTTTCCATTTTGGTAACACTTTGCAGCCTTCAAAGCCTTTTCAACTACTTGATGGATCAAGAAAGCCGACAGCCAAGACGAATTTAGAAAAAGTTCATGATGTTCTTTAGCTTGATGGAACATCGTTTCTGTTTGTCGATACCAAACACGTGCTTTGCATGGTTCTGGAACCTCATGAATAAATGAAGGAGGTACAGAACTATGTCCGCGTTGTCGACTTCTAAAACGATGCGGATTTGGATCCATATCAAATTGTCTCCAGGTAGGTTTGTTCTAGTTCGCGTTCCCTTTTGATGTCAGACTCCCAAGCCAAGCTGTGTATCGCTCAACGTAACAACTGGTTGAATTGCCTTTCTTGTGGCGATCTATTTCTTGAAGAAGAAACTGAAATGCCTCGTTGTATAGTCGGTTTGTCTTGGAGTGGATTCTTATCTGGATGCTAGAGTTTGTACAGGTGACGAATATATTGATTCCGTACTTTTTCAGACAGATCCGATACTTGTTTCACATCTTCTTTTTGATATCCGCTATATCTTTTAGCTGAAACTGACTTATTTCAGGGCTTGGCACCTCTGCGTCATTCTGTATCAATGTAGTTGATGACTTTAGCAAGAGGCAGGAACAGGTGTTGCGGGACCTTCGTGTTATTTTGATGTTCCAAATAGAGAATAGAATCATGTCCAGTGCTATCCAGGTGATAGATTGTCGTACATGTATGTGTAACAACATTCAACACATGATATGGCTCAGATTATTTTGTAACATAGCCGACAAGTCATCGGGAGTGGGGATTGGATCAGAGCTCATGTACTGGACTTTTACATTAGGACACCCCCATCTTTTGAAGAATCGTTGCCACAACTAGTCTAAATGAAGTATCGAAGTATGTATCGAGGTACAGGATTGTCTTTGTTGGACACGCTGTAGGGTATATAGGCCATTCGGATAGTGATTGCAATTCTTCATTGTTTGCTAGGGAACATCTTTCTAGGATGAACTTCCAGATCTGCTTCATCCACTGCTCACTGGGATGCCCATTTGTGTCTGGTGTCCAGTTAATATGGAGATCGCAGCCTTTCCATTCAGAAGGTAGCTGTATAGGGCTGAACTGTGCTAGCTCATCCAATGTAAACTTCTTGAAGATGCCACTAGAATAAACATGTTTTTAGCAGTCCCCTAGCTCTATCGAAGATTGTAGTGGAATTACTAGGACTTCGTGAACGAATATCTGTGGGAGGCGTTGTAGAACATGTAAATGATGAGTGATGTATACACCGTCTATGAATGAGAACACATCCAGCATATTATCACTAGTAAGGCAAACCCTTGAGATCAGCTGGTCCTTCTGCTCCACTAAGGCAATACTTTAGAAGAAGGCGGAGAGTGTCGGCATTTTCAAATGAAGAATCAGATACTTGACATGGGTAAGTGTGTGCGATACAATCACTGTCTGATAGATTATAAAGAACTGACTCTGGAGTAACACAGCTCGCCTTTACCGCTGCCTCATTGAAAGCTATACAAATGTCGGGGTTGCTTGAAACCAAATTGAATCCAATCTTTCGTAGGAACTGTCTTAATTGAGTATGAATAGGTCGTTCACCAGACTTGTTCTCTGTCAATTGAAGATACCGATCATCAAATAACGCTTTACACACAATGTACACAGGGCCCCAGTGTAGATACCGGGAGGACATAAGCAACAGTATTACCTGTCTGACGGTAACATTTCGCAGATCATATATAAAGGTGAAACAATGTCATTGCCGTATGTGAACTCTGGTTTTTTTCCCGCGTGTGTGAGGCCTGCTTCTTTCTCTCTGAATCAACAGGTAGCTGAGCAGCATTGAACTTTCCCACACAGGAGGGTGCCATGTTACTGTCACCGGAGCACTGCTTCCATTACCGGGATCACCGGGATCCGGGAGTACTTCTAGTAACTTCTCGCCTATATATGATAATGTTGCTTTGGCCACTAGTTCCCATTCTCCTTTAAGTTTTTCCGAATTGCTGGGAAACAGCCGATCGTATATCCCAAGCTTCATCTGTACCTTGCTCTTGAAGTTATCCTGTGTTGGATCTAGCAGAAGAAGACCAGCCTTCTGAATAAGCTTAGCATAGGCAGGGGCTATAACGCGAGTAGTTAACAATTTGTTCCACTTGTGTATGAGACCTTCCCGACCAGCTTGACCGGTTCCATATTCTGTTCCTTTAACCAGGTTACGACGAGACTGGTCAAGTTCAAATGTACCATTAACGTGCAGAGGAAGTTCAGTGTAGATTTGCAATGGTAGGACAGTAAATGCTTTGTACCGTCGTTGAAATGGGTTACTTCTATCACAAGCATCCAAAGTACGAAGCGGAAATCGTAATACTGTTCCGTCCGTTGATCAAATTCTTCATATTCGCCCAGGTATCCATTTATCATATCGGTAAATGTCGCCAAACAGCCACCAACACCTTGCAATTCATAACACTTTCCAGAATTTGTCATTGTAACCCCTGGAATATATTCAACATGAGGATCAAAGATTCATAACTTATCGTTGTTAGTGACAAACGTGGGACAGTCTGTAAGCATGGTAAGATGGTAGACGGTAATAAAATCGATGCCAAAAGCGTCCTGTCGTAGTAACGTCTGATATCTTCCCACCCACTCCAACGTGCTGGATTCCTACTAGGTCGTCTTCGGTGAACGGTTTGTTGTTATAAACGCAAAGAGCCGGTGACGAATGCATGGGCTTCCAAGACTCTTCGACGATTTTAGAACGGTAATCTCTTCGTGGGTTGTACACAACATAAATTTGAGTAGCACCTGCGTCATCTGCGTTTTGGAGAAGTTCTTTAAGTACATCAGCCTTGTGAGAACATTCTCTCAAGATTCCTTTAAGACGAGTTGTCAATTTCTCCTTTTGACCAAATTCAACAGCAAACCCGTAATCGCTAGAGCAGTTAGCGAGATGTAATTGTCGTGATATAGTGATTTCAAGCTGTTTTGCCTCATAGTCTGTAATACTGCGGTGGGTAAAGATCATTTCAGACGTTGTCTTTGCCCAAAACATGTCGTTGCTTATTCATTCCGATGCCTGGCGCAAAATTCCATTATGATCCAGTGCTAACACCTATCCTTTATCCTCCGTATCAGTTATTGACTCAACCAGAGCTTTCAGAATGTCTTCAGCGATATCACCCATTTCAGATAACGGTTGGTCGCCGTGTATTTTTTCAGTTTTTCCAAAATCTTCACATAGTCCTCAAAACTGAAGACATCTTTTACACCACATGTCTGCAATAGTACCTTTTATGTCAGTAGAGTATCTGAAACAGCATAAAGATAACGTATACCACGACGTTGGTGTTCAAAAGCCAATGATCAGATCTCAAGAATTTTCCATCAACGAGTACAAACGCCAAATCCTGCAATTCATCTATGTAGTCCTGGCATTCTGATTCGTTCTCCGCGATGTTCTTCAAGAAGTCGTATATAGTACGGCATATTATGTGTTCATGTTTTGGTTTTACCTCATCTACAACTTTCTGGAGTTGCTTTGTTTCATCGTCAACATCTGGATGTTGATTTCCAATATCAATGAGGGTTCTAACGCGTTAAGAAAGATTATCTGTACCAAGACGTGTTTCATCCAAGATGGGACGAATAATAACTCTGATGAGGACATGAATGGCAAAGACGACTCATGCCAAGCCATGGGGTACGTTTCTGGTTTAGCTAAAACCGGAAGAAAACGGGTATTTCTCAATGTCTGCGTTTGCCTTGACGTTGACTTTGTTCTGAAGTTTGAATTGCAGCAAATGATTCTGTTCTTTCGCAGATATCATCCCATTCCAGATCATCACTAGCCATTCCTAATTCAGCAAGTGAAAGTAGTCTTTCGTCACGTCTGTATGCTTTTCCATAAGGAAACCGCCCATCGTCTTTTTATAAAGCTTCCCTATCGGTTTATGTGGATGGATCAACTGCTGCGGACTAGTCAAATCCTCCACATCTGGAGAGACTGGAAAACAGTCCAGTCCTCTACGTTTTTCATCAAATTCTGTTACCTTTATCGTGCCGATGCGAAGATCAAGAAGATGAAGCATGATTATCTTTCTTGTTTTTCTCGGTATGTCTATCTCATTGTTGATCATGGTAGAAAAGACCTCCCGGAAAAACCTTTCATACAGGTTCTCCCTAATACACCGAGTAGCTCCAACATCTACCATGCTTGTTATGATATCTGAGTCAAGGTAAACCCACTTCTTTGGTAGCATATGTATATTCAAGATTGTTTTCACGGCATCGGCAATAGGGAGGGGATGTGTATAACTGCTTTTCTATGAAAAAGCAAGCCTGAATGCTCACCCAACGAATTCCATTGTAGATCACTGGTGCCGCTGTCCCTTTGTCTCCATTAGCAACTGTCTTGTAAAAAGCTTCTACCACTGGGTAGAAATCTCTCACTGTTTGTTGTATCCTTGGCCAAAGTGTTTGAAATTCCATCCCATCAATATAGTCGTTGGCTTGAAGCATCTGTAAGTCAAGTAGTAGATTGATTAGTGCTTTACTAAGCACTTCTTCCATTAGACAGACATTCCAGTTGGTTTCAAACTCAACACCTTGTTTGACTTTGTATAGCAGATGAAGTCTTGCTCCAAATATTTGGTTGTAGCAGGAAATTACCGTTGATATGAAATGGAAGTCCCGTATGGACATCTAATGGTAGATAGCTAAAGGCCGCTTTTGACAATTGGTCCTGGATCGAGTCTCGGCTGCCTCTCTTCCGGTTTGCAGTGGTAAGCGGAATCGAGTCTTCTTAAAACCTTCACTGGATGAAAGATCACAGCCGAATACCGTATACCCTGAAATGGTTGAAATTGTTTGGTTTAACTTCTAAAAGTATCGAGATGATTATGGTTTCGAATATCAAGTCTAATCCCTGGACGTGCTGGATTAACTCTTTCTGCCAAGGTGATTGATTGGTCCTGGGGTCGGAAATAAGTATGAAAGGTCCACTGACAATGCTTGTTACGTCGGTGGTGTGATAAACAGAAGTGAATCCAAGACCAAAGCGCCTTATTTTGTCCAGTTTATCTTTCTTACTTGCAGCGGCAATGCTACATATTCTTCACATAATTTTCGTTGAATGTTGCGTCATTGTATGCCCTAAATCATGATAATACTGGTCCATAGCATATCTCCATACTGTCATCAAGTAGTATCTGAACTTTGTGAATTCTCTCTCCGATCGAGCAGAAATTTGACTTGAGACGCACCTGCGTCATCTGCATTCTGGATAAGTTCCCAAGCTTGAATTGATCAAATCCTTCCTTGTACACTTGTAAATTGCGTTTGATAGCATTTTACCGTTCTCTGATTTGGGCTCTCAATTTGTCATACAAAATATTGACATTATCAGGAAGAAAAAAAGTAAGAAAGCAAGACAAAAAGCAAGAAAGAAAGAACAAATGAAAGAATATGTTTGTTGATTCTCGAAAAGAAAAAGGGATTTAAAGCGGGTGCGACAAAATGACTTAGCGGACGTATTCCAAGACGCTTAGCTGTCTGATTTGGTAGCATTTCGTGTACAATGGGTACATCGCATCCAGAACGTATGTATTCATCCATTAAACGCTCGTCGTCGATGTATGAACAATCTTGTGGTTTGGTTAAATTCAATGAGCTCTCCATATCTTGTTGTTGCTTCCTACAGGGTACTAAAACATAAGAGAAACTGCAATCCGGTGAGGCAATAATAGAATTCAGTATGTCACATACCAACTTCAAATCAGTCTGTTGTTCGGCGGTTGACACTTCGGTTTGATGTTTGTCTTGAATAATGTGTAGCACATCATTTAGAGCGTCTTTGTCAAACCTCTGTTTGACCCCGACAGCCTTCAGGAAATTCTGATAAGGTTTCATTGTAGATGGTAATATGTACAGGTATGGTGCTAGATTTACCTGATGTGTGCCACTGCTGAAGGCTATCTTCTCCGGTGCAGTGAATCCTCTACCATGCCATATTGGTACAGAACTACTCTGGTGATCATGGTTTAAGTTGTTAGAGAAGAATCCCGTTGGTGACTTGTTCAAAAATGTGTAAACCGTGTCACTGAGTCTTGACACCCACTGTATATATCGTTCATTCTTCCGGGAAGAAATCGATATATGTTTATCTGGTTCATTCCGGAAAGAATTCGCTACATTTTGCAAATGTTTAACTACTAATTCCACGGTGGCATATTCGTTGGGATCTAAAGGTCCCCAACCGAAGAAAGATATCAATTCATTACTACTGATGCGATTTGCGTTGACGAGAGGTTTGACTGATCCTACTAAATCAGCGTGTTCTATCAATACTGCGTCTCCCGGCTGGACAAGATGGGAAGTTTCCTCGTACCACGTTAATGATTCGGGATAAGATGTTGGTGGATCATTTGCACAAGGAACCCATGCTCTATCTTGTAGAAACTTCCCCAAAGGTTTTTGTATTCGATTGCGTTGTACTTGTTCGGTCAGCAGATGTGGAAAGTCAACGACATGTTGAAGAAGTTCGGTCGCTACTTCTTGGTCTTGCGATTCCGTTACCTGAGATGCTATGGTTAAAATCTCCAATGCTGTAACTGATCGCGAGCTTCTCATTCCAACTCTTTTCAGATTGCGCAGTGAACATCTACTGGCATATTCATTGATGGGGAAAAGAGGACATCCCTTGAACATAATCTTAAGGTGTTTGTCATCTGCAGGAAACAAATCGATAGGTCGACTTAGCCCATCATTTACGTTTGGTAAGAAACATACATTCTTGACAACACTGTCATACTTTGATCTTTCCAATACCCAGCTCATTATGTCATCACGCTCATTACTGTGGGTCGTGTTGAGATCAGGTAATATGTAGTCACAGACCAAATCTGTGTCAAAAACTACGCATCCTCCTAGTTTGATCGCAAGGCTATCGACTATGCTCGGTCCCAGAATCATACTAGCCCTCAGTCCTGTTATTGGGATGCCATAGTAGTCACTTGGGACTACAAGTTTGATTTGAGAAACTGAGACGTACTTCTTATCCGTGGTTGCAAATATTGGAAGCTGACGAAGAAGTTTCTTACTTCGTTCAGAAAGTTTTGCATGTTGGAAGAAATCATGGATGTCGCGTTTCAGATTGGTTTTACCAGTTGCTACATTCTGAATCGCTTGCTTACTCCAAGTCGCTTGCAGGACTGTTATAACACCATGGGGATCAGGATTCTGGATGACTTCATTGATTTTAGGGTGCCGGGTAATCAATTCTGGGAGTGTATTTCGTATTACAACTACACCTAATGTCTCAAGGTATGAGGACATGGTAGCTGGTAATTGGCTTGCACTTCCTGGTTTCTGTTGGAATATGATCGGATGTGTATAGAGCCTAGCTAAGCTATGACAACCATTGGATACGTTGTATTGCACCAGAGGTAAGGATGAATAGCTGGTCAACTGAACCGACATACTATTTCGTGAAAGCCAGGTCCAGATATTCTCTAACCACTCTTGATCTGGTTGGTGAGTCTCTTCTGGTATCCAGTTAATAAGGTCTTTCCCTTGCACCCAGTCCTTTGGTAATGCTTCTTTCAATAGACTCGGGACCATTTGTTGTGTAATTCCTCTCAGTTGTGTATAATCCTCAGAATCGGCTAGTAACAGTCGAAACTTCTTTGCAATAAATCGGTTTGACATGTTTGGAAAGAGCTCACTTGGAATGTTATCTGTAGGTATGTACACTGCAGCAGCATTTGTTGTAAACGTCGTGAAAGTTCCATCTTCCAATGGTAATAACTGTATGCTGTGTAGATCATGAAACTGTTTGTCATCCAAGATATACTCAAGAAGATGAAGTTTCTCTTCATAATTCATCCAATCGAGAGATTCTCCTTTTATCGCCTTCCGTACAACTTCCGGGGTGACTCTCTTTGTCTGAATATTTACCCATGCAAGAGCACGTATGACATGATGAGGGACACTTGCAATGGGATAACCTTTCTTTAGAAGAACACTACGGATCAAATCATCTCGATGAGACTGAATCAATACATCTGCGGGTTTCATCCAAGCTCCTCCGTTTGCGGCTGTATATATCACGGGCATTCCTCTCAACTTCTTTAAGAAGTTCCTCACACCTGGTGTCCAGTGATCATTTAGGTTCGATACATCTGGCCATGCACTGTATATCGTACTGGGCGATATGTCGTTTGCAATTGCCTCATTCAAAAGCTGAACAAAGGCATCAGGGAATGCTTCATCTGCCAGTAACTGGTTCCATTGAGTCGCTTTATCATGTTTCGACTCTTGATCAGGCCATTTGATGATACGTCTATTATCCCCTAGACCAAAGTAACCATGTACGTGTATTGGAAGACCGGTACATTCACTCTCTGGAAGGGGAAGAAAACAAAAGACACGGCCACCTATAGGCTCTTGACGAGCCTCATCTGTTTGCATAGAAACTCCTACCCATGGAAGCAACTTTAAATCCTGATCAACCACTAAGTTCTGTAGATCTTTCGATATATCTTGCTTCTTTACTAGGTTGACAGTTAGGTACTTGCTGCTGCTTGAGACCAAACCTTGTCGATCAACATCAAATATCTTCTTCTTTATGTTCATACCGCAACAAAAGCTGACATCTTTCGGTTTGGTGACACACTCAAGGAAATCCTTCCGCTTGGAACGTAATTTGATCTGATCCTCTTCAGATACACCAACGCTAAATAGCAGCCGTGGATCTTCGTCTCCATCGTTTCTCTCATACAATTCAACGGTTTCAACGTTTTTCAAGAACAGGAGCGATATGTCGGCATCTGCTTGGTATGATTGGAATAATCTACGAATTCTGTCATCATCATATACTGCGCTACTGACCTGTGATTCCATGTTGGAATTTCTAAGAGGCAATCGAAATATGGTGCCGTCAAACGACCCATTTTCAAAACTGCTGCGTGAACATTTAAAAAGTGGGCTGATATAGGGGTTGAATTGATCCGGGAATTGATGTAAAATATCTGCAGAAAGACGCCACCTTTTACCTCTCTTACCTGGCTGTCCAAAGTATTTTTCGTGGGGATCCAGAAAACCGATTTGTTCTCCGCTCAGGATGCTGGGGATATCTGCAAAATATTATAATTTAAGGGAACACAATGTAAAACTATTATTCATTAGAATCCCATTGATAACAATTTGTGCGCCAAAATAACTTTTCAAACAATATCAAACCACGCGTGCATAAGTTATTTAAGCTCAAATAATTGTAAGGACCAACGTAAAGAAATGTAACTATGTCCCAGATTTGTCCACAAAACTGCATAAAATGCGCATCCATCGTTATCAGGACTTTATTTTTAAACCCCCAAATGAATACATTATATCATAATAAATTAAAGGTTCATAAAGGAGTGAGGTTATTCCAAACCATTGATAGAGGTGCAAAATGTTTGTTAACTTTTCTATTTTATTTAAATGTGTTTCCCAGTTGGGAATGGGCCGGGGTTTTGATTTTCCATGCGTCTTTCATATCCGGGCTATAAATAAGTACATAACCTATTTTGCTAAAAGCAACAAATAAACCAGAATAAACAAGACCACATCCACCACATACAAAATTAACTATTACCTGTGAGATGATAGACAGATATAAACCCCAATCCAAAACGTCCAACCTTTGTTGGGTCGTCGAGTTTACCACTCTGTTCTGGATGTTGTATGTTGTGCCAATCGGATTTCTGGAATGTAGCATCATTGTATACATACAAACAAGGGCCGTTAAAGTCTTGTAATGATTCCGACCACATAGTAGCAGTAGAGTGCTGTGTCTTGTCATATACCACGACGACACGCCGAGCTCCTGCATCATCAGCATTCTGAACAAATTCCTGAAAGAAGAAGTGGAAACCATTTAAGTATCATTCTTTTATACCAGACTTTTACCCGAGTCCACTTCATCCGAGTCCAAGACGAGCCAAATCCTTAAAAAGTAGTGTGAATGAAGATGTTGTGAATGATCAATGTGGCCTACTTCTGGTCAGTGTACGTACATAAAAATTGCATACGCATTCTAAATTAGTATGTTATGTAATTGTTCAGAGTACATATTATTTCATTCGTGCCGTCAAAGGCTAGTTTTATTCCACTTTAATCCCTTTAAAATATTGTTATCTTTTGATATCAATATTTTCTAGATCTTTTGATATCAATATTTTCTAGATCTTTTGATATCAATATTTTCTAGATCTTTTGATATTAATATTTTCTAGCACACATAGTAAATCCGGAGAGTAAATACTCGTATTAATGATACTATAGTTTGATCAGTTCCATATTGGCGTATACAAAAGGACGCGGGCGCGAATGAAAGCAACCACCACACAGTGCATCATATGCGTGACGCGTGCGTGCGACCAATATCGCGTAAATGTGGCCATACTCGCGGGCGTACGCTTGGATTACTTTTACACGCGGAGAGATAATAACCGAATATTTCTCACCAATTTGGAACTAATTAAACTATAGCTTGTTGCCAATTTTGGCTTCGCATTTCTTGGTTTTAGCACTATGCTGATAACATAGGGGAAGGTGGGATAATGGCGGACGCGGGGTAATCGCGGACAGGGCTGTATCTAAAGGCAGGTGAAAGAAGGTGGTATTTTGCCACCCTATGATGTTAGGTGCCTCTCCATTGAAATCACACAAAACTTAAATGGGATGGTTGTCTCGCAAATTCTCGCGAGAATTACAAAAATCATTTTTTGGGCAAGTTGATATTTTGGTGCATTAATTTCTCTTTGAAACTGGTATTTCTACATCAAGGAAAACAAAGTCTTATTATTTTTTTATGTAATGTATGATACCTTCTGATAAAAAAGAAATGAATTCGGAGTCACAATGATGAGCATAATAATAAGAGAGGATGTGCCCATACATTGTACATGGATTGGGGTAATCCCGGACATGTACCGTTTCCATGGTAACCAATATGGGCGTGGTCAATTTAACATCATAAATCGGTAATAGTTGTTGACCATATAAATATGTGACATTGTTCTTTGATTTCTGCTACACTTTTAAAAAGGGTATTTTTTAACTCCCATTGAAATGCTATATTCCAATAAAAAGAGAGCTACCATTGATAAATACGGTCCGGGATTACCCCCAGAGTGTGGGGTAATGCCGGACGACGCCATTTTTTTTTATTGCGTCGTAGCTTCGAATTTCAAAATGATGAGTTGATAAAAACTTGATAAAAGGTAGAACCTTCACAGTGCTTTGTGTTTACATGATTTTTATTGTTATATGACGTATTATATGTGTGTTATACCTCTCTAACAAAATGTGTCCGCCATTGCCCCACCTTCCCCTACTAAGGTCGCTTTGCAATCCGGGTCGCTCCTGATGACGCAATTTACATCAATTGTTGTTCAATCGAATGCAATAAATCAAGTCAGCTGCGACCTCACGCGTCTTTCCAAAAGTTGGGCAGGTCGCACCAGGTCGCTATGCCCGGATCGCTGTAGTTGACTTCAATCCAACTCGCGCCTCGATCTGTCGATTGCTGTGAGCGATGCGACCTAAGATCGGCACGACCCGCTAGTATATGTAATAAGCATATGACAATGCTTAAATAGATACACGTAACCCACTCTATTGAGGAGCACCAAGATTGGAATAGTGTCCACTGAATTTCATTCTCAGTTTATCAAAATTGATATAAAATGATTCCCTATTATAATCAAACTACAGGCACAGGTTTTTCAGATATGTTGAATGTAGTTCGAGCGACCTAAGATCGCCACGACCTAAGACCGGCTAGTATGCAATAAGCATAAAGGGATCTGAGATAATGTCATGTGTAACGCCACTTAATTTCTTATTGCGATCCTTTCCACAACCAGGACTTACGATGGAAATCCCGGAACTTGTATCTGCCAACGCAAGAGTGACGCGGGTTGATATTGCAAAAAAATGTATAATATAAGCCCTTGCAAAAAAATCTCTTAAAACCGATTTCATATCGTAAGATATTGCAAAAAAGTGTGTTTTTAATTCATTTTAGGCTTTCATAGTAGGCCTAATAATTTATTAAAAGCATACCTTCAAGATTTGTCCGCCTTCCGGATACTTGTCCAGTACTCGTTTTAAGTATATATGAAGAGGCGGCAACTTCTGACCAAAATCATCGTCATCTATTAAAATAACAAAAGTTAATTAAGAATAATTCATAATAGATATACGGCTGAGTGCACCAATTGCGAGTAACTGAGGAATAACGCTACCTCGCTAGTAAGTGAGAGGTAAGTCATCATTTTGAGAGCGCCAAACCAGAGGAAGCTACAAGGCTAGTAAACACCGATTAATTTACAAAATCTTATACATGCCCAGACCCAGAGTAAGTTGGAGCATAACGTTATGCTGCAACTATCGATGCTTAAAATAGTTTGCAAGGTGTACGCTGACATAGTAATGTCGATGAAATAGGCGCCTTTAATGAGACCTCTCATGTGCAATGTCTGCTGGCGTGTCTGCCATGATATTTTGGTCCAAGAATTGCCAAGGTTGTTCAGGAGAGCATTGATGGTGACCTGTGGATTGTTGTTGGCCTTTCACAATACTTTTCTTGCCAAACTGCGTCCTTCAATGCTTTTTACTGAGTTGAACTTCTTGTTCTTCCTAATTATGCTTTGTATGGTGGAATCTGGCACTTGAAACTGTTTCGAAATAGCTCTGTAGCCTTTTTCCTATTGGTGAGCATTCACAATATGCACAAAAAAGGTCCTCACTGAGTTATTTGGTCCTCACTGAGTTATTTGATCTTCTTCGCCATGCTGATAAAGAGCTAGAGTGTTGTCCTATAACATTGTATAACATCCTTCAATGTACATTCAATATGACACATTTGTATTGCATCCACATTGTCATGGAATTATTGCATAACAATATAACAGCCTATTACACAATATAAAGAATGTTTGGAATGTCAAAATCATGTGTATTTCACAAAATATTGCATCAATCCTGAGACTTGGTATGGGGTATGAATAATTTGGACAGGTATAAAAACACAATTCTTGTTCAATTCTATTGTTATGCAAAAAAATATTGAGCCCAAATATATTGATTTGTACTTGCAAACTAACAGTCTTTTGTGTAAAGTGAAAGTTCAACCACTCCAGCTGGTATAGTTATGAGAAAAATGAAAACAAACTCATATTTTTTTCGAAGGGTATGAATAATTGTGGGCTTAATTGTGGGATCATATCATTTGGATTTCAAATGATGCTGCAAAAATCGTCTTAACACTATTATTATTTCAAACACGAAGGATATCAAACACCTCATTATAGTGTGCCACTGTATTGATGGATTTTTTTACGACGTTGTAAAATAAGGGATTTACGGAAGTTTTTATCTAAAATTGGCTACGATTTCTTCCAGTATAGTCATTGATTCGATACACAGTATGAAGTAAAATGGATGTATGCTTCATAGTAGGTTTGTGGGTAAACGACTCAACGGTATCATTTTGTCCTAAATAAGTGTTAGTTATTTCTAAGTTGGTAATCGAATAAATTTGAATTGTTCGTGTTTATGTTAGGACGCCCACGTACCTATAATTTGGAGTCAATTCGAACTTGCGTTCCTACTATTGTATCGCTATATCATCATATTCAAATACATAACATGTGTGTTGCGGGTTAGCTCTGGTAGTTGCGGGTGTGTTTTATTCAAGGAACTCAAAAGTTGCCCTATAATATTTCGAAAAATGATCAAAATATAATTTCCCCCAAAACTTAGGCCTGGCCTAGGTCAAACTGAATACAATTTATACGTGATTTGATAATAAAATTGCGTTCTAGTGTAACAAATAATCGGTATGCCTATTTTTGAGAAAAATGTCATAATTTTAGATGTATAAAAAATGTGAAAAAATGCTGGAAAAAAGCAATTGATAATTTTCTTGGAACGTTTAAACTGTAGTCTTTTGGTTCCTATTGATTCCAACTTTAGCCAAATAAATCGGACAATGATGTTCTTTGAAAGTGTCGTAGTTCAGTAGGAGTTGCACATTATGTATGCTTGCTCAACTGATGATATTTGTACACCCGCAATATATGTTCTTGTCCCTTCATCCAGTGGCATAACCAGCGGGGGGGGGGGGGGGGGGGGGGGGGGGGGGGGGGCTGGGGGATGCTCCCCCACTTGGAACCCTTGCCCCCCCGCTTCCCGCTTGCCCCCCAAATGAAATCAATCGGTGTGGGTGTGGAATAGAGCCTCCCCCCAATTAGTAGCCCCCCATTTCAAGTCACTGCCCCTTCTTGCCCCCTCACCCCCCCCCCCCCCAAAAAAAAAAATAATAATAATAATAATAATAATAATAATAATAATAATAATGAAAAAGTCAAGTTACGCCACTGATGTTAACCCTCTGTTTGGCAGCAAACTTAACCACGTGATTTGTGTGCATAAAGAAAGTGTCGACTGACATACCTGACTTACGAGTCAGGCATAGTGTTATTGCATGAGAATGGGAAAATGTCTAAAGAAATATTTTAAGCCAAATTTATTATTTTCGGGGATTTTCTTTAAAAAGTGCACAACAATGTAAGAGATTGCAAATCTGATATTTCACTCCAGAAATAGAGGAAAACTGTCAGTAATTTTACAAAACAAAGTTCTAAACCATTCATCATCGGTCTATGAGTTATACACTTAGGATAGCATTACAAAAGCCTACAAATCCCATTTGCTAGAAAAATGAAAGTAGCTTCCATGCACCAAATGACCATTACCCTACCCCTCAGGGAGGTTGTGTGGCGTAACTATAGGTTCTTCAAATTGGGGTGGTGGCATGAGCAAGGGCGTCCCCAGACCCTTTTCATTGGGGGGGGGGGGGTGGGTGTAAAGGTCATCAATTGCCGACAGAGCCATTTGTGCCGACAAACAAAATTTTCGGCTCGCTTCGCTCGCCGGAATTAATACACGCATATTTTAGTATGGACTGTATGGTCAGAACCGTCAATCAGTTTTCAGACATGGGGGGGGGGGGACACTAATTTGATAATGATAATTTAAATGTTAAATAAAGCAGCGCACAGCGCTGATTGAATAGTTCTGGGGGAGTCAAGGGCGTATCCAGGACTGTTTTGATAGGGGGCACACATCCTCAAGCCATCTTGTTTATCTTAAATATTAAAACGTTGAAACCAATACAAAGCACGGAAAAAGCTGCAGAAAATATGCGCGCAAGTGGCGTAACTAGACTTTTTAATTTGGGGGGAAAAAGGGGCAGTGACTTGAAATGGGCTTCACTCCAGTGTCACTAAATGCGCGCGTAGCGCGCGAAAATTTTCGACTTGACGCCTACCTTTTGTACGATTGAGCTACATTTCGGCTCTAAACAAGCTAGTACCATAGAATATTGCATTTTATGAAGACATGCGCGCGTAGCTTGCGAAAAATTTTCATCTGTTACTTTGTACAATCATTATTCCATGATTCATTTGGGGGGAAAGTGGGGGGCAAGGGTTCCAAGTGGGGGGCTCCAGCCCCCCCCCCCCCCCCCCCCCCCCCCCCCACCCCCCCTCCCGCTGGTTACGCCACTGATGCGGCCTGAGCGCGCAAAATTTTTCAGTTTTTGAACTAATGGTCATGGAAAACTGTCCTGAAGCTTTCTTGAAGCGCGCAAAAATTGGCATTTCTAACACTTAAATAGTCAAGTATGACGTTTTTGACGGTTTGATATTGCATAGTTACACATATCAAGTCCTGATCCAAATCGTATGGTTTGAGGGCCATTATAATGTTAAAACCTGTAGAAAATATGCGCGCAGAGCGCGCAAAATTTTTCAGGTTTTGAATTAAAATTAAAATGGTCATTGAAAACTGGTTGGAAGCCTAATTGTACTGGTTGGAAACTAATACGCGCAAAGCGCGCAAAATTTTGCATTTCTAACACTTAAAGGGTCCAGTATAACGATTTTAACGTCACCCATATAATATTCGGTTGGGTTCGAGACATTTATAATGTTGATACCTGTAGAAAGAATGCGCGCAAAGCGCCAAAATATTTTCAGTTTTTAAGCTAAAATGGTCATGGAAAACTTTCCTGAAGCCATCTTGTTCAGCTTGAATAATGAAACATTGAAACTAATATGCGCGAAGCGCGCAACATTTGCCATTTCTAAAACTAAAAGGGTCCAGTATGACGTTTTTAACATCCCCCATCATATTTGGTTTGGTTCGAGATCCATTATAATGTTGGAACCTTGTTCACCCTGAACACGTTAAATAGTCACAGACCTTATCGTTAAGAGTAGGGGATCATCCCGGGCCTGTTACTTGTGCATTTAAGGTAGTCACAGTCGTTGTACTGATAGGACCCTGCGCCATAATAGGCTGCAACCGTGGTTCTGACTATCCTAGGAATAAATTGTAAAGCGCTTTGAGATATGGATGTATGTAAAAAGCGCTATATAAATGCCGTGTATTATTATTACTAGCGGCACGCCCGTCCTGCGGACGGGCTCTCCCGCTAGGGAGTAGGGCCTACCAGATAGACACCTACAAAAATAAAGTGTTGACAATTTATAACGAAACACATAGGAATAGAACAATATTTAAAACATTTTTGTTTTAAATCAAAGGTTTTGTAGCCTAATTCAAAAACCATCTCCCGTACCCCACCTGTCCCTCCCCCTCCCTGTCCCATCCCGGCCCGCCCCCGTCCAGTGGCATATCCGTTACGCAATTTAGCATCACATTTTTTCATTAACCCCCTGTCTCCCAAACCACATTACATCATTACACACAACCCCCATTCGTCACCGCCCCCGCCCGCCCCTCCCCGTGGCATACCTCAAGCCCAAAGCCCAAAGTTCCCCGCCCGCAATTTATCTCAACGCCAAGGCCTAACCTTAACTATCTCCCGTAGCGCGGCGTACTTCTCCAATATTTGTCCGCCCGCGTGTCACATACAGTATCAAATCCCACATCTGACACCATCGTTACGCAATTTAATAATACATTTCTTTATTAACCCCATCCCAAACTACATAACCATAACATAACCTAGGCCCTAAAGGGATCATTACACACAACCCCTAACCGCCCCGCCCCCGCCCCGTGGCTTATGCAACCCCAAGGCCTAAACCGAAACCAACTCCCGTGGCGCAGCGTATTTCTCCAATATTTGCCCGCCCGCGTGTGTAGGGGTGCGTGGGTGTAGTGCGCGTGCGCGTTTATTTTGCATGGCGCACTGCTGCGCGCTATGTGTAACGCCCCCCCCCCCCCCACACCCCCCCCCCCCCCTCTGGGGACGCCCTTGGGCATGAGAAGAAGACAGGCCGAAGGTGACATTTTTGGAAAATAAAAATATATTCTTAAATTTGGAATCAGACAATGCCCTGCCCTCCAAATATTAAACGCTGTTCTCGTAATTGTTTTTATTTGTTAATATTGACAAATTTGTTAACAAAAAGAAAATAGAAAAAATAATAATCAAAGTTTGCTAAATATGGGCAGTGACAAGGAAGAACATCCTTTCCTCGTCCAACTGTTAACTCCTGTTTGGCGGCAAACTAAACCAGGTGATCGTTAACCCTCGGTTTGGCGGCAAACGGAACCACGTGATTTCGACGTCGTGATTTCTGTGCATAAAAAAAGTGTTTTTTCTGTGACCTCAGCTTGTCACCATATATTCTATGAAATCGAGATTATTGCATGAGTGTTATTGCATGTGCATGGGAATTTTCGCAAGAAGTAATTTAAAGCAAAATCTATTCTTCTCGATTTTCTTTAACATGTCCAATACCAATAGAGTACACGGCAATATAGGAGATTGCAAATCTAATAATCTGATATTTCACTCCCAAAATAGAGGAATTTTCAGTAATTTTACAAAGGTTCTAAATCATTCATTATGTCTATGAGTAAATACTGAGGATAGCATTACAAAAGGCTAAACAAAACCAGTTGCTTAAACAATGAAAGGAGCTTCCATACAGGGTGTCTAAAAAAAACCCGTGCACGTAATTACCCAACTTATTGACCATGAACTTCTATAATTTTGTGTAACAATTGTATACATATTGATAGACTAAACGCTTAGCTTTCGTATGCCGTTTATTTCATCTGATTTGGTATCAGGCGCGTGCCCAGGGGGGGGGGGGGGGTTCAAGCCCCCGGGTCCCAGAGGGTACAAAATAGAAGAGGGGAGAGAGGGAAGGGGAGGAGAGGAGGAGGGATGAGTGAGGAGGAAGGGAGCGGGAGGAGAAGGAGGGGAGGAGGAGAGGAAGGAGGAGGGGAGGAGGAGGGGAGGGAAAGCCTCATTCTATTGTATCTGGTCAAACTAACCTTCATTTGAAGCCATGGTGTAGTCTGTGAAACCGGCTCATCAAAGTTGCGCCCTCATCGGCATAATTCTGGCGAAACGACACACGAGCTCATTGGGGTGTTTTTGTATTATTTAAGGCAGGTTACATCGTAATCCTAATAATCATACAATAAAAGGTCACAATACAAACGTCAGCCGCTGCAGATACTCAGATATTATAATTAGTATGGCTTCCTCCTCCCAACTTTCCCAGTCACCAATCAATGTTCACGGTTATAACCGTTGATCAATCAAATTGATTTCACGGTTTTTGTTTTGTTTTTTGAAATTGTATTAGAATTTCTGGTTTGCACACAATACATTTTAAGCTAACTTAAATGATACCTGTAATGTTATACGGTATTACAAATTTATATTAACACAATAGACAATGTACATTTAACCAGAGAAAATAAAACAAGTACAAGACAATGACATGACATTACACGACTCGACAAGACACGACACGTCACGTCACGTCACGTCACGTCACGACACGACAGAGACTATAGAGATGGGACAGAGATAGTTTCTTATATCACTTGTTTTGGATGATATACACTTATCACGAGTACATACAATCACCCCATCTTATACATTTAGATTTAAAAGTGCAGTTTCATCATTAAATAAATCCTTTCCACTTTTTCAAAATTGCTCACTTGATTTGTTTTGTAGATATAGCTTTTTTCATCTTTAATCTTTGAGTCAATGATACCTTTCAATATCAAGTTTGCTTTTAATAGACCTATTTTGAAACAAATTATTAAACTTAGTACAGTATAACACATACTTATTCACTACATATTTTAAGTGGTTCGAAAATCCTAAAAAGACATAATTACAATTAACTTTTATGTTGATTTTCAGTGTATCATGTATCCATAATGCAACATTTTTCCAAAAACTATTTATTATAGGGCATATCCAAAACATACGTTCAATAGTTTCTTTCTCTAGGCATGAATGGCAATTCTTATAATCAATAATTTTACAGTATTTAGAAAAGAATTACTCGGAATAATATGATGTAGCAATTTAATCCCCTGGGGTCTACCTGTTTATCTTACAGTGGTTCTGATTGGTTTATTGCAAGATATAATCAATTGAATAGCCAATTAAAATACAGTTTTTAAACTATTTCACCCAGATCTTTATCAGGGATACAATTAACACTGTCTCTGATTGGTGTAATAAATTGTGTATCTATCTTTCTGACCAATCGGCCGGTAGTTCTCAGGGGGTTAAATTGGAAATATCTCATTCTTTCCTCAATCGTTACTTTGAAAGGAAGAGACCAAATATTACTCCAATTGATTTCATGTGGGAGTTTCAGTAGACGCTCGTCTCGTTATGTATCGGAATTGATGGTATTGTCAATGGTTTCAGATTAAAGATGTTTCGTATACCACGGGTCGTTAACTTAGTAACATTCGATTTTGTATTACTATCTATACCTTTAACATTATTGATAACATATTTAGATGATTTGTTTAATATAATTTTCCATTTATGAGAAGCTTTTAATGATACTATAATACGATACAAAGTTTCCCATATACAGGGTGAGTAAAAAAAAAAGTGTACTCAACTTGAAGGATTTTTAAAAAGAAATATGAGCATTTGTCACCCAAACTATTTTGAGTTAAACAGGACCTATTAATTAACTTTAATAAGCATTTTATTTGGTTATAATTCGTCGCTGTTCTGACATACCGGCACATCTCTTTACTTATTTCTGTCGTGATGTGCCGGTATGTCAGAACAGCGACGAATTGGTTAAGAAAAACTCATTTCACGCGTATTTGAATAAAAGTGGCCATTTTTAGATCCGAACAAGGTACCATCTTCGAAAGCTCAAATTCAATATCATCAGGTATTATAAGCAATAACAAATTACAGTCCTGACAAAAGGTTTTTTAAAACCTTTTGTCAGGACTGTAATTTGAAGACTTTAAAAAGTCTTCAAGTACTACGGCAACGTATTGACAATTCATGTAGAGCTTTACGTCGAAGAAGGATCACCAGGCGCGCCATCAACTGCATGAATACCAGAGCGATACTTTGTATTAATTAACAATTATGGTGGCCACGTAGAAGGAAGAGCTGCTTGATTATTTGCCTATTGATGGACTTACCTGAAAACAAATTGTCTTCAAGAATGAATGTCCATGTAGAGAGAGAGACTTTTACTTTAGTCTTACTATGGACG
Organism: Ophiura sarsii; assembly: GCA_035610835.1. NCBI lineage: Eukaryota > Metazoa > Echinodermata > Ophiuroidea > Amphilepidida > Ophiuridae > Ophiura > Ophiura sarsii. The sequence goes on from CM069450.1 coordinate 64,529,596, forward strand.
TCGATATTTTGACCGTATATTTTAACTGTATCGAGGACAATATGTACTGTAAATGTAAAAATATATTATTTTTTATCAAAATACTTTATTGTATATTTTATACAATATCAGATAGTCACTCATTTGGCTATTTTTATTATACGTCCTTGTCTTCTTTATCACGTTTATGAAATCTATGGATCATTTTTAAATCCTTGCATTTACTTAAACTCACAAGTGGTGATAATCTTTATTTCATGTTAAATAATGAGGAGAAATTCTGAACAAGGCTGTTATTTATTTAATTGTTTCAATGAATAGACTGTTCATTTACATGTTAATCCTAGTACACATTATTAAGCGCTCATTGAGCGTGAAATCACAAATTTGTTCGGTTTCAAAATTCAGTACTTTTACAGAAATATTAATATCTACTAAACGGTACCATATACGGTATTACTGCCGTGATTCTTTTGCCGATGATAGCAGATAAATGGTGTAATTAATTAAATTATTGGTTGCCTTAATTTTGTGGTCAGAAATATTCTTTATTTATTTTTCAATCAGAGTACACTACTTTTTGACTAACCCTGTACACAGCATAATTTTGTATAAGGTAAGAAAGCACCTTTCTCGTCTAATATGTTTTACTCTTTTGCTGTTGTATGAAATGGATTATTGACTGGATTAGTTAACAATGCATTATTCCAAAGTGGCATATTATAGATCTCATCGAGCTGTAGATCTTTTTGATCGCAATCTTTTATAACTTCTGCCAACATAGAATAATATATTTATAGAACTTTATAAAAACTGAGATTTGTATATTTTTACAATTGTATTACATGTCCTATGAACTTACACCTATAAGGATTAAGAAAAATTAGCCCTCTTTGTACAAGAAAACATGCTGGTTAAGCCGTAACAGCTATTCAAATTCTACTTTACAGCTATTCAAGTTCTACCTTTACAGCTATTCAAGTTCTACTTTACAGCTATTCAAGTTCTACCTTTACAGCTATTCAAGTTCTACCTTTACAGCTATTCAAGTTCTACTTTACAGCTATTCAAGTACTACTATACAGCTATTCAAGTTCTACCTTACAGCTATTCAAGTTCTACTTTACAGCTATTCAAGTTCTACTTTGCAGCTATTCAAGTTCTACTTTACAGCTATTCAAGTTCTACCTTACAGTTATTCAAGTTCTACTTTACAGCTATTCAAGTACTACTATACAGCTATTCAAGTTCTACCTTACAGCTATTCAAGTTCTACCTTACAGTTATTCAAGTTATACTTTACAGCTATTCAAGTACTACTATACAGCTATTCAAGTTCTACTTTACAGCTATTCAAGTTCTACTTTGCAGCTATTCAAGTTCTACTTTACAGCTAGCTATTCAAGTTTTACCTTACAGCTATTCAAGTTCTACTTTACCAAGTATCAAAACTTGTTGCCCCGCCCCCTATAATTATCCAGCTCCCGCCCCCCCCCCCCTCCACCAAGTATTTATGAGCACTCCCTTAAGCACTGCAGACGCAAAATGATACACGTATGATGAATGGCAAAGGAATGATTTTTTGTAGTTCAGTTCTTTGTTACATTAAAATATTACCAAACGAACCATTTACGACACGACCTTCTCGTTAATGATACAAACAACACACGACAATGGACGCGGTACGCCTACTCTCATTTTGGTTTTAACACACTATCGCGGATTTCTATCCGAGAAAGGCTATTTCTTTTCGAAATACGTTCACCTGACAAAATATAGTGACTATATTTGAAATCTTCCCTCTCGGTTTTGAAGATTTACCTACCTTTCTCATACCTACAAATCGCTTCACTGCTATAGTTTGATCAGTTCCAAATTGGCGAAGCCTCATTACATCAACCAAATAATGCGGGCATGCGTGAAGGGGTCTACCCGCTACATTAGTCATCAGGACCGCTAGTCATACGGTAGGATCAGGGTTAGAGTTAGGGTTAGGGTTAGGGGTAGGCCGTTAGGGTTAGGGGTAGGGGTAGGGGTAGGGGTAGCGTTAGGGTTAAGTTTAGGGTTAGGGCAGATAATGAATAATGAGCATTAGTCTAGTAGGTAGAAAGGGTTTTCCTGCACCCCCCGGAGATATACTTCTAATCGATGTCTCTATATCAGAAAAAATGCTTAAAAAACGATAAGCTATGTTAAAAAAATGTGAAAATGTCCCACGTGTCATTTTTATGCAAATTAGTGCCGCCATTACAGAAAAATCTATTTTTCACTATATCTCGGCCAATATTGCAGATAACTGAACAAATGAGGTGTCTAGACCCATGTTTTGAGGGTCAAAGATCCCAATAAGACTATTTTTGAAGTGACCACATATGTCACGTGTCATTTTTATGCAAATTAGTGCCGCCATTACCGAAAAATCTATTTTTCACTATATCTCGGCCAATATTGCAGATAACTGAACAAATAAGGTATCTAGACCCATGTTTTGAGGGTCAAAGATCACAATAAAACTATTTTGAATTGACCACATGTGTCACGTGTCATTTTTATGCAAATTAGTGCCGCCAAAATGGCCGCCAAAAATGGTAAAATTCCATATATTGGGATATATAAACCAACAAGTATGATCAAAGTATAGATTTAACAATGGGATGTATGTGTTATAGATTTTTCGGTAATGGCGGCACTAATTTGCATAAAAATGACACGTGACACATGTGGTCACTTCAAAAATAGTCTTATTGTGATCTTTGACCCTCAAAACATGGGTCTAGACACCTTATTTGTTCAGTTATCTGCAATATTGGCCGAGATATAGTGAAAAATAGATTTTTCTGTAATGGCGGCACTAATTTGCATAAAAATGACACGTGGGACATTTTCACATTTTTTTAACTTAGCTTATCGTTTTTTACGCATTTTTTCTGATAAAGAGACATCGATTAGAAGTATATCTCCGGGGGGTGCAGGAAAACCCTTTCTACCTACTAGACTATAGCGACCCTTATGACTAGCGAGTTTGACCCTGCGTGAAGACAACAATCGCACGGTGTATCATATGCGTGACGCCTACGTCCGTGAAAAACCGCATGCGTGTGGCCGGGCGTGTGGCCATAAGAGATAAAAACCGAATATTTCTCGCCAATTTGAAACTGATTAAACTATAGCTGCTGAAACCGGATCTATTTCGTGGCACGATCCGGCGCCGACCCTGGCTCAGCATGATTTCTCCCCACATTGGACCCGTTTTTCTCCCCCGATAGTTTAATTGAAAAAACACGCCCGGTGAGTTAAAGGGGCACTAAGAGATGTGTTGGAGACTGTGCCCTCAATTATGATAAAAACTGGGATTAGTATATTTTTATAATTGTATTACATGTATGAACTTACACCTATAAGGATTACGAAAAACCAGCCCTCTTTGTACAAGAAAACGTCGATTCAAAAATGCTCGTACAGCCGCAACGAGCATTTTACGTCCGACAGTATTCCCCTGCAGTACGCGTGATACATAACGCGAACCATATTTGCATAGAGGGCGTTTTTCAATAAATAGCGATGATATTGTTTTAATCAAGTTTTGCTGTGTTTTTGTTAGTAGAAACAACAATAATGGCAATTTTTAATGTTCATTTTGAATTCTGAAGTAAATTTTTAAACATTTAAAATTGTCAACACCACTTAATGTCACTTTAATGTTATCCATGTCTTACGTAGCGGGTATGTGTTTAAAAGTTACAGTGCTTGATAAATTTTGCGCCAAACAGGGTTGACATTAAAGATATTAATACAAAACCGAACATTACTAAGTTAACAACCCGTGGTATACGAAACATCTTTAATCTGAAACAATTAACAATACCATCAAGTCAGATATATCTATAACGAACGTCTACTGAAACTCCCACATGAAATTAATTGGAGAAATATTTGATCTCTTCTTTCAAAGTAACGATTGAGGAATTTCTAACGTATGGGTGTGGCCCGTGTCAACGGTGCGTTAGTTTAAAATTGGTGTCTTATAGGCCTACATGTTATTATAGGTAATCAAATACACACAAAAAACAAGATTCATGACTATTTCTTACCTTAGTCATCAAAATGTCAACTGCATAGATATGTATCCAAGACTTGTAAGCCCAATAGCAAAATAGCAGAAATCTTTCAAATCCAGAACTATATTCGATATAAAACACCTTCAAACGATCAAAAGCCAAAGCCCGAATAGCACTACATGTAGTTGCACGGGCGCTTACTCATTGCCACTGCACTGTTTTGTGCCAATAAAATCATATCATATAGCACTATTGATAATGAAAAACCAAGCCAGCGTACATTCGCCTCATAACCACTGATGTTTCTATATATAAAGGAACAAACTAGGTTTCCATAGAAAATCCAAACAAAAATCATATCCGTTAAATATATGACTCTCGATAAATAAGCCTTGCTAAAAGATGTTTTGAAACGCTTTATCATCAACTATATACACAAGTATTTTTCGTGTCATATAATCTAATTTTGTTTCATAAAATAAAACGTCTATAATTATTGCACGATATAGCCAGGAAGTCGGGATTTCCAGTGAAGCGCAATACAACGTGGGTGTATTATCCAATATAGTGATAGTCTTGACACGCAACATTAGGCCAAAACAAAAAAGTTTTTGTTGCCCTTACAAGCCTAAAATCGGGAAGGTCGGCCGGCCGGATCTTTTTAAAATACCAAATCAACCATTTTATACTTATTATTTCAGTCAACATATGTTAAGGAAAACGCATACTGGCTGTATTTTCTACCCAATGGTGAATATTTTCTTGAAGTATACACATCCAGGACAAAATATTCTATAACAGACACTAACGCACTATAACTACCACCCAAAATTGTAGAGCTTAATTCACAGTATTTCATGTGAAATTCATGGATTTGATAGCGTTTTGAGTTTCGATATGATCACATCGAAACTACCCAAATTCATTTAAAAGGCCACGGATGGTTTCTTACTTATTTGCTTCATGTTTATGCAAAGTAACTTGAAGGCCACCCAAGGCTTGTTGCGTGATGCATAGTCATGACCTCCCCTCGGAAATGCTGAGAAAATGTCTTTATTTTTTATTTTTACTGATTTTGTTTGAAGAAATCTTACATGAGAGGGTTTCTATGTATATCATCCGCACCCCAGTCTGTCCCCCTATCAACTGAGCTAACTCCCCAGCGCATATGCGGGCACAAACTTCGTGCCCACATATGCCTGCGGTAGGTGACGTAATCGAGCCGATGCAGCACCACGCGCGTGGAGATAGTTTTATTTTGGATGATTTTGTATGGTCTAGTGGAGTTAGGGTTATGGAACATTGAAAAATTGTGTTAATTAACCCTAACTCCCACGGCTATGTTTTGGCGTGTATCGGGGGAAGGAGGAAAAAGTACAATTTTTTACCCGAAAAATCACCGAGCACCCCCGGGAGTCGATCCCGGGACCATCTGCACCCAGTCTGTCCCCTTATCAACTGAGCTAACTCCCCAGCGCATATGCGGACACAAACTTCGTGCCCACATATGCCTGCGGTACTGTGACGTAATCGAGCCGATACAGCACCACGCGCGTGGAGACTCACGTTTCCACCTCCACGGCGGAACTCAACACAAACTTTGAAAACTAAATATAGAATGACATTTCATGGGGCTTTTTCATGATGTAATTTAGGCGGGAATTCAGGGTAATCTTCTAGACATCTTTGCTTCGACTGACCTCGAGTTTTTGCAGCTGTGCAATACCAGGGACAATCGTAGCGCTTTACCCACAATTATTACAGCAGCTATTGTGCATCATTGTAAAACGGGAGTAAAATTGCGTTGCTGCCGCTTGATATTTTAGCGTTCCACTTCCACGTGGTCCAATCCAACAAAATCAGAGTCAAAACAACATGATATGGTTATCCAAGGACTCCTTGTTATAACCTATCTGATCGAGTGGTTTCGGAATGTGATTTAATAGTGTTGTCTCAAGAAATGGAACCGAGCTCTAACATTTATGTTTATATCAGCGCCAGATCATTGAGAAGTGATCCACCAAATCATAAACAAAAACCCAGTGCGTGAACTATTGACCGTCCATGCCCAACGTCTTCAGAATTGACGATATTAAATTCGGCCGAGTAAAATAACAATATCGTCCGCGCCCTCATCGAATTTTTGAACAAAACACTTTGCTTCATTCATTCATCATTCATATTTATTCAGTATACTCATCAAATTACAATTGCACAATATCAAAATGCACATGTATATATAAAAGCACACATAAAAGACATACAAGCAAGATGCTTGCTAGAGTACGGCAGGTTTGGGAAAATGTATAAAATACCAGGAGAGTACCAAGGATAGCCCAAAAAGCCTCCATAAAGGAAGCTAATTTCCATTGGGGTCCTTTTATAGGAAAAGAGAGACATGAGGGCGAAAGACAGGAACGTGACAAGACTACGGTATAAACAGATAAATAAATATATATATATAAAAACACAAAACCCAAAGAATATTGCACAAACGAACCCTAAAAATCAGTACCAAAGCTATGAAGCAACAAATGGATCCTGCTCAGCCACAAGGGCCTGGTCAGCCAGGTATTTTTGATGGCCTTTTTAAATCTGAAATAATTGTTGATTTCCTTGATGGAATTAGGCAGGGAGTTCCAATGTTGGATACCACTGTAAAAAAAAGGTGTTTTTAGCCTGGCCCTGAATCCTAGGAATGGTGAAGTTGTATGAGCTACCCCTGGTACTGTGGTTATGTAGAGATGATATACGTGTAAACTTAAAGTTTAAATAGTCAGGTGAGAGACCATGGAAGATTTTAAAAACGTGGTTCAATTTTAGTTGGGTCACAAATGCCACTTTGCTTCACAACTTTAATTCGTTGGAAAGTGATGCATAGAGTTATTTCGGAGTCTCTTTCTTCATTTTTTACAAGTCTGAATTAATTAATTAATTAATTAATGAACTTGATGTATTTATTCATTTTACTACATCTAGGCCTATAATAATGAAAAACTATAAATGACGAACTGTAAATCATGCATTAGTGTTTGTTTCATGGTGTAGGCCTATATCCATGTAGCAACTAAATATAATGAACGGTTTGGGTATTTAATGTGCCACGTTAATGGCTAAAACTTAGAGATTGCAATTGAAAAGTTAGTAAACATTTTAGTAATTAGTATAGTAATTGATTAATAAGGTTTATGACGGGCTTACTTTCATAAACCAATTTATTTACCGGGGCATATACCCTTAGACTGTAACTCTCAGTCGCCCTCTTACGTCGCTATATTGCAGGCTCCGACATTTAGTACAGCTTTAGCGCCCGTACGGTAATATTGAAGACTAGAGGATGTAGTCTACAGATACCCTCTGGGTTTTGCATCGTGCGTTGTGTGTCTTGGTTACCGTGCATCGGGCCAATCAGCATCCTTGCTTTCATGCCCGCGGTTTTCGCCCTTTGTTTTCGTTCTGGAGAGGTTCCGTGCTTTTACCTCTCTATTATTCCGATATTTGTTATCGGCTTCATTGAGACTGGTCGCTTTCCTAAAAAAATACTCCTTGGAATACTACAAGGTTTTAGCTATGTTTTCTGCTACCGTTTTCTACTTTACTGTGACTGATAGTGATATTTACTTTGGATCCAGCAAACCCGGTCTGATCAATATCGGAAAATTACGTGGTATATTTGGTATTTTACGTCCACTATCGTGACAGACAAGTATAACTAATATTTTATAAGTTTTAAGGAACACGTGAAGAACATGAAATGGCGATTTATAAACAGCGGTCGCACCTACCGACAGACATGTACCGTACTGGTGAGAGAATCCGGGGATAGAAATTTGAGTTTCCAGGCGGAATTCGGCAGTCAACAAGCGACTATGTGATTTCCAATATGGTCCGTCCGTGAACCGGTCACTCCAGTCCAGCAGAACATCATCCAAGCAGGAATTCAGATGTAAAAGTTTTAATTTTAATTATGCCTGATATTTCAGACCCCAATAATACAATGATAAGTATTAGCCCAATTAACTGTCAATTATAATTCGTAACCCTCTTGGTCATGCTGGTTATGATATTCCCCAGGCCATTCATCATGATAGAGCAAAGTTTAGTTTTAGTATGAAATCCACACTTAAGTTGACAGCAAGGCTTGTTATTCCCAGGCCATTCATGATAGAGTAAAGTTTTGTATTAAATCCACACTTGACAGCAAGGCATGTTATTCCATATAATTTCACTTCCGGCACATGATACGCAATTTAGATTATTCAACACATTTGGATTTTGAATAATTGGAACAATTTATCACCATCTATTCGTATTGATTTAGAAAATATGTCACTCGGTCAATTCAAATCCTATATTTCCACTGTATCATAATTGAATAATATCACAATTTGTATTATAATTTATATTATATTTAAACACTGTAACATTTGTTATTTGTATGTATTTAATGTATCGAAATGAGGGCCTGCTTGGAAAGCAGTGCAAGTCACTGAAGCATTTTACCCTCAATAAAGAAAGTATAAATTAAAAAATTAAAAAATGAAGTAGTTTGAGCAGCGCTGGTCGTGCTGGTTGAGCCATAAATAAGTTGTTGTAATAAATGGGGACCATCCTTTTCACATAGCTTAGTATTTGACCGACATTCCGAGAAACCTCATTGGTGTTGATGATGTGCCTCGTGAACAATAGATAACATATTATTATATAATGTTGGGTGATTAGTTTAATCACATACATTCCATTTCCATCCTAGGCTATGTGCATTTTATATCCAGGTGCATTTTTATATCCTTAGCGAGTCACTATTTTTAGGTCTGTGGCTTCTGACTTTAATCGTCTATCATTCGAGGCATTTATGGTGTAGGTCATGATAGTCAGGCCTTATATTAAAATACATTCCATGCATGTATGGATCACTTATTGAATGCTGCTGTCCAACATTGTCATTTCAACATCTTGATCAATTGCATAGGTTAACAATTTTAGCCTGTTTCGCTTTTATATAAGTCATATTTATAAAAAATAAAATAAAATATATATTAGAATGTGTACAACAATAGGAAAACCTTCAACCAAAAAGGTAAATTAGAGCCAAACTATTTTGCAAACGACTAATACAATGTATATATATATATATATATACAATTATTTTCTGGCAGGTTCAGTATATCAAATGCATTAATAATGATTTGGGTGTTGGACTTAAGTAAATATACCATACTCTTCAAATCATATCCAAAATTCCAACAAAACCAGCTCTCTTGACCCATTTCCCACATGGTTGTTAAAACAATGTTCTGACATTGTGACCGCTATTATTGTTTCTCTTGTGAATAATTCCATCAGCTCTGGATGTTTCCCAGCCATTCTCAGCCAGCAGGGAGGTCACGCTGCGTGTCAGATTTTGTTATACACAAGAAAATAATGGAGTCTCAGTGACTGCAATATTTGCTAGAAATTGCTTCGGAAAATGGTCTATTTGGGCATCTCAAAAACTGAGAAACGTGTTAAAAATCATGTAGAATTTTAGAAGAGGGTCATTAACATCTGCAGATCGGAAAATGTATAGTATTAAACACGTTTTGTGACCAAATTTATGTCGTAAAATGTTAGAAAATTCACGTTTTGAAAATCTGTGGTCTTCGAAATTACAGGAATCCTAACTCATTCTAAACCTCACCAAATCATGAAATGAACCCTCGTCTACAAAAAAGTCCATGTACGTATTGCTCTATCTGCTTGGAGATAGCGAAGACTACGCAAACATCATAGCTTCATAAAACGGAATGAAATCCGCCATAGAGATTACATATCGAAAATCGTAGAGATTTGCACTGCAGTCCTCTGTGTAGGGAGCGTTGACAAAAGCAAGGTCCTTTGGGTATTGTTTTTGTGCATGTTTGTAACGACTGACCCCGTTTAACAATCCTCATAGCTTTCATATAGGGCTTAGGTGACCTAACCATTGACTGTTCTTAGGAAGCAGTGATTACACCTCTCATCAAGAAATCCAATCTGAATCCGGATGTATTGAAAAACTACCGTCCCGTGTCAAACCTTCCCACCCTTGGTAAGATAGGCCTACTTGAATATCCTGCTGTCTCGAGGGTTAATGAACATTTTCAGTCAAAAAATCTAACTGAGAAATTCCAGACAGCTTACAAGTCAGGTCATAGTACGGAAACAGCCCTGTTGCGAGTTAAGAATGACATTTCTCATGAATTGGGTCATGGTAGAATTATGTTGCTTGTATTACTTGAAATGTCAGCAGCTTTCGATACCATTGACCATGACATTCTTGTAAATAGGTTTCGTACAGAGTATGGTATCGGAGGCTGTGTTTTAAATTGGTTTAACTCATATCTCAGAGACCGTAGTAGTAGAGTAAGTATCTCTGGTAGTTTTTCATGTGTTCATCCGCTTAAGTATGGCGTTCCCCAGGGATCAGCTGCAGGTCCACCGATCCTCACCTCCTACTATAGGCCAGTCACTGAAATCTTCGAATGCTTTTTGATGTTCCCTACCACATACGCTGACGACACCCAGCTATATGTTAGTAACGATCCTCGGTTCCCGGCGGTAGAGATGCTGCGCAGGCTAGATTAACAAATTGTATTGCTGAGGTAAGGGCTTGGATGTTACAAAACAAACTTTGTTTAAATGACACAAAGACTGAGTTTTTTTATCCTCTCGTCGTAAAGGCAAATAAATTCTGTGTTTCGTGGTGGCTTGAAGATCGGTGAATCTGTGATTGAACCCTCGTCATCTATTAAGAACTTAGGTATTGTATTTGATTCTTGTTTGAAGATGGACTTATATGTCTCATCACTATGCCGTACTGTCAATTTTCACTTGCGTAATGTTGCACGGATTCGTAAATTTATTGACCGTAATACCGGTGCACACGCAGTGCGATCTTTGGTCCTTTCGAGGCTGGATTATGGCAACTCCTTGTTAGCTGGTATGTCACGTGCCAATGTACCGCGTCTTCAAATTCTTCAAAATCGCGCTGCTTCACCTTTATTACGTGAGCTTCATTGGTTGCCAGTCCAGCAGCGACTTGACTTCAAGATCCTACTGCATGTGTACAACTGTTTACAAAAAACTGCCCCTTCATACTTGCAAGATGTTCTCCACACTCACGAGCCTGGACAGATGGGCCTTAGATCAGCTCGTGATACCACGCGCCTTGACGTTCCCATTACCAAGATAATTATTTCTGATTGTGCCTTTTCAGTCATTGGCCCCAAGTTGTGGAATGTCCTCCATATTCAGGTCCGCCAGGCTCCCAATGTTTAAGTTTCAAAAAGCAACTCAAAACTTATCTCTTTCCAAAATATTAGGTTTTTTATTGACTGTTTTAAATTATATTTGCGAGTTTTTAATGTGTTATGTTTGCATTGCATGTTGTTTCTAAATTATTCTTGATGTAATTTACGTAATTGTACGACGTATTAATGATATTTTTATGCCTGTATATATTATAATACACATATTTGTATAAGCGCTTTGATCTACGGAAAAGGCGCTATATAAAAGCCTTTTAATAATAAACACATTGGCAACAGCGGGGCTAGAACTCACAACTTTATTATTACGAGACCGGCAACTATTCCACTGGACCACACGTAATAGTCATCATTATTTATAATGGACCGCTCGGCCCATCCCCTCTTTTAATCACCAAGGGGTAGTCACTCGCTGGCAAATACCCAGCAACGACAATGCAATTCACACTAACTACTCTAACGAGCGTCAACTATCTACGAACAAAACTTTTTTACCTACGATATCACCATGATGTCTTCATATTTCCTACCCAATATTAGTTTAAAATCATAAAATCATGTAGTGCGAATCACGCCGGTAAGTATCATGTGAGGGCAACAAATAAATTTTAGAAAGAGTTAATAATATGTAGCTATGCAATCAGTCTACCATTTTGGGTAACTTCGAACCATATTTAATATTGGGAACAAATAAACAAATATGATACGTAAGCTGAATGGGTCACCGTATATTCCTGCATCCTTATGTAGGTCGTGAATTGGTGTATAAAACAGTTTTGCGTCATCTGTACATGTAATCTATCCAGAGACTAATAGTCTCAGATCTATCAAAATTCTGGCACCCTTCCCACCATGTCAGCCTGCGCTTTGGTACTGCCCATCGATTGTTCTGTTTTAGTCGAGCGGCGGCTCCCATAGACACTGTACTTAAGCGTGGCACCCCCTCTTGCTCACGATGTAAACGTAACCAAAACAAGTTCAATGAATTTAATAAATATTATCAGGAATCGCTAGGGGTGTGAGATTTGTTGTAGTGTCATATTTTTCAAATGATCATTCTCAGCAGGTTATTTTTAAAAATAAATTCGCTGAATATAGTACATTGCTATAATATGCCATCGATCCATTGACTACGGAAAAATCAATGTATTTTCACAGTGGCGTTGCCATCCACAATCAACGTCACTAACCTTAGCTGTACACAAAATTCCTTTTTAGTTTGCGTCTCATGTATTTTGTATAGGCCAATGTTAAAATGTTGCAATAAACAACATTGAAAGTCCGCAATCTAGCTGAAATAATTATCGTATATAATATACATATATACAATTTATTTGAGACCATACATATATTTTTAAGACCTTTTGATAGAAAGATATGTGGAGGGGTTCGTCATAGTATTATCATATTTTAATCACACTCCTTCGTAATCTAAAAATTGAATCATCACGATAAATAAAAACGACACTACTATTAAATGTTCGTCTTGATATAAAAACATCGTTTATTTATTTAACTAATATCAATCCTAATGATTCAAATGAATACTCGATATAATAATAATACAAGGCAGTCAAATTAATTCATGACGTAACAATGTTCAAAAGGGTAAATTATATAAATTATATAATATTATAAATTATATTGCACAAATAAATGAGAGTGTGTGAGTCACCTCAATCATTAGTTCATTATACTGTAAAGCTTCAAGTGAAACTGTTTTTGGTAATTTTGCATTAGTTACATACACATACTACACAATGATTGATTATAAATATCAATAATTCAAAAATCATATTTCAAACTTATACCGTATTTTGAGTGACTTCTTCAAAATTCAGTAAATATTCTATAATTATTGTACAAACGATCAACCTCGATTTGAATGAGACACCCAGACCTATTCGGCAGATGAGATATGGATTTACAGTTACAAGATTCAGTATTTTATTTTCAGTCACCATACTCTCAATCTGGATTGGTATTTCTCTGGAATATTTCTGACAAATTATACATTTTTTCCACGATGTCGATGTATTTTGGGATCGTGTTGATGAACAACGTGCACGCCCTTCTCCAGGAGGTAGACCAACCTTCAACCTCTTTGCTGGATTTCTGTCCATGATGACAGAATATTGAATAGTCCCAATCCTTTGGCTGAAACTACCTTCACTATGCCTATGCCATGTTGGCAGACTTAAAAGCAAAGGATAATAAATGATAGGGCCTACTCTATAACTATTCAAATACATTTGAATTTTATACAATTGTAGAAATAGTCATATAATACAGTATTACACAGTTTGCAGCTTATACTACTAGATCTGCGACTTCTCCATGGCGTCGGCAGCTCTTTGTGAATCTTCACGTAGTCCAGCTTAGGGTGAACATGATGGTCTTTTCTGCACGTGGCCCTGAATATTATTAAAATAAATAGAAAGATCAGAAACGATATTAATACAAGATAAGTTGTAGGCAATGAAGTCATATGATTTTATCGGCATTTGTTTGAGCAACTGTTATAACATAATCATACAAACGTAACACTAACCTGATCCTTTACTAAAATAATGTGTTCCTCTTTCTCCGGAACATCTATTAGGACTAACCAGGAATAGTTCAGTTCAATCCAGTTCAGTTCAATTCAGTACAGGTTCAGAAGGCGAATGTCCCATCAAAGCCTTAAATAAAACAAACAATTAGCCCTATATAATATAAACGTATACTAGTCAAGCGGTCTACGGTAGATAGCAGGGGGTGGGGGGGGGGGGGGGGACATAGCCATCTGACTGGGGGGAATATCCAATGGCGGCGCCAGCATTAAAAAACAGTTGGTGGGCAAATAAGGGGGTGGGGGCGCGAACAATTTTGCCTTTTAATATAAAAATGACCCAAACTTAGCTTAATTTGGTTTAGAGCTATTTCATAGGGGTTTTTTACTTTAAAAGTCAAGCCACTGGGCAAATTAGGGCATGCACTGCAACACTTTGGCGGTTGGCATGGTGATGTCCAGTGCTATCTACGGTAGATGGCAGCCTTGCAATCTTATTTACATATGAAGAGCTTTGTTGCAAAAGGGCTATGGTGCATTTTTTCCAAAAATGAGTTTGATATAGAAATGCATAGGGAAAAATCATGTTTCAAGGAAACAAAGTCATTTTTTTCAAAAAGACTTAAATCGGGATACAGGCCCTTTTGCAACAAAACAACAACTTCAATGGCTGTTTACAATGAGATGTAGGTCTTTTTGAAAAAAATGACTTTATTTCCTTGAAACATATGATTGTGACCTATACATTTCAATATCAAACTTATTTATTTTAAATGATTAAAATAAATGATATTTTGTGTGTGGTATTTTTTCTTTATGTACAAACAGATGGAGTTTTGTTGCAAAAGGGCCTACATCCAATTTTTCAAGAAATGTAAACATGATTTAAAAAAAAAAAAACTAGCACATTTAAAATGTATTTCAATTTAAATTAGTATGTAGTGTACCTCTTTCATAATCCATTCAGTTTTTCAATTGCTCAACTTGAATATTTAGAAACAGTTTTTTGACTTTTTCTCAATAAGAGCCAAAGTGGATGTAGGCCCTTTTGCAAAAAACCTCTTCATATACAGTTGGTGTTTTAGACTTTAAACAAAAAATAGCATATAAACTCACCCCTACCGTCATTTTCGACGTGTAAAATTTGTAATACTCGACATGTTATGAAATACGTCGTGATGACAGTTCAACAGGTCTGTAATTAAAACAATACGAGTAATAAAACATGTTGGAATATTTTATTTCGATGACATAATTGTTGGCCTACTTTTATAAACATCAAATGAATGACTAAATTGAAGTACAATGTACCCATAATTTCATCAGTGTCCTAATACTAAATGGCTATTATTTTTAACGTTTAAATATAAGGCCAAATAAAAAATAAAAACTAGTTTATCGTCCTAACTTTTGAAAAAAGGGGGATGAGTGATTTAAAAAAAAATACACAATGCAAATTCACCAATACCAGCCTGATACTGGCTGCGTAACATAACATGAAGAGGACGATGCCTTTTTCAAATATTTTATTTTCATGGTTATAGATGGGGGCGTGGGTCACACAAAACCTGCTCTCTAAGATGCCCATTGGACTATAAATATATTACCAACATATCGGCTTTGTAAATGCTTTAACAAACAATTTATGGAAGATATAAAAAACACCAATATTGAAGAATTTCATAAAAAAATATGAACGAGGGAAAGAGAAACTACTTTATTTTATTATTAATTGGCCTTTTAAGGCCAATTAATAATAAAATAAAGTAGTTTCTCAAATGTATATAAATTTGAAGATGTAGGCCTTATAAAAAACCTACACATTTATATGAGTTTTTCCTAAAATAATTTTTAAACATTAATATTATTGCATACTTAATATAGTCCCTAAAATATAAAAATGTTCTTGTTATTTATGCCCTCGTTCTTCTCATCAACGTTTTATTTGTGTGATTTTTATAAAAAACAAAAATGACTTGCTAGTCCGTATGATTTAACTTACAATGCAATATTTACTAATAATTGCTTGCATTATACTGGCCTCAATCCTAGATTGATATGATATGTATTCGATTTACCTCTTTAGTTCGTCTTGATCAACCGCTGAGTTTATTAATAGGCCTACACCGGCGCCAGTAGTACCATATAAGACGGTCTGCGTCGTGTCCTTTTAAGAGATGTGCACGTTAGTCTCATGATCACCCTGTACCATTATGATCATTGTATCATTGTGATATTCATTGTGATATCTATTGTGATATCAATATACCCATTTAATAACCGCTGGTACAGGTAGTATTCTGATACAGTAGTAATCTTATTTTCTGTAGCTTTTCTCTTTCACGAATTAAACTAATCGGCAGATTAGGAGAGTGATTAAATGAAAATACGAGGAAGAACCTCCACATATCTTTTTATCTAAAGGTCTTAAAAATATATGAATAGTCTCAAATAAAGCGTATATATGTATATTATGTACGATAATTATTTCAGCTAGATTGTGGACTTTTAATGTTGTTTATTGCAACATTTTAACATTGGCCTATACAAAATACATTAGACGCAAACTAAAAAGGAATTTTGTGTACAGCTAAGGTTAGTGACGTTGATTGTGGATGGCAACGCCACTGTGAAGATACATTGATTTTTCCGTAGTCAATGGATCGATGGCATATTATAGCAATGTACTATATTCAGCGAATTTATTTTTAAAAATAACCTGCTGAGAATGATCATTTCTTGGAAAATATGACACTACAACAAATCTCACACCCCTAGCGATTCCTGATAATAATTATAAAATTCATTGAACTTGTTTTGGTTACGTTTACATCGTGAGCAAGAGGGGGTGCCACGCTTAAGTACAGTGTCTATGGGAGCCGCCGCTCGACTATTTATGGTCTTTTTTCTTGCCGCCTGCTTGGCAGTGTTGATGCACATGCATGGTCACGCTAAGATATCTATACCTCAGTTATCTACTCGTTTATTGTCTCGCCTGATGTAATCAGAAAGAGACTATGTTATCACTATTTCTGTCTGGCGTCCGCCGTCCGCCGTCAGCCGTCAGCCGTCAGCCGTCAGCCGTCAGCCGTCAGCCGTCAGCCGTCAGCCGTCAGCCGTCCGCCGTGTGCTAAGAAATACCTTTGTGACGCGATATCTGGAGATCCGTAAGGCCTATCGTGATGGGACTTGGTGGAGGGAAGGGGGGTGGTGCGTTCTGTTGCTGATTGATTTTTCAAGGTCATCGGGGGTCATACAAGGTCATCGGGGTCAAATATGCTTAAAACTTTTGAGACGCGTTGTGACGCGATATCTAGAGATCCGTAAGGCCTATCTTGATGGGACTTGATGTCAGGGAAGGGGGTGGGGTGTTCTTTTGCTGATTAAATTTTCAAGGTCATCGGAGGTCATTCAAGGTCATCGGGGGTCAAATATGGGGTCAAATAGATCAGTAAGGCCTATCTTGATGGGATTTGGTGGAGGGAAGGGGGGTGGTGTGTTCTTTTTGCTGATTAAATTTTCAAGGTCACCAGAGGTCATCGGGGTCAAATATGGGGTCAAATAGATCAGTAAGGCCTATATTGATGAGATTTGGTGGAGGGAAGGGGAGTGGTGTGTTCTTTTTGCTGAATAAATTTTCAAGGTCATCAGAGGTCATTCAAGGTCATCGGGGGTCAAATAAGATCCATAAGGCCTATCTTGATTGGATTTGGTGGAGGGAAGGGGGATGGTGTGTTCTTTTTGTTCTTAATTTTTCGGGGTCATCAGGGGTCAAATATGGGGTCAAATAGATCAGTAAGGCCTATCTTGATGGGATTTGGTGGACGGAAGAGGGATGGTGTGTTCTTTTTGTTGATTAATTTTTCGGGGTCATTGGGGGTCAAATATGGGGTCAAATAGATCAGTAAGGCCTATCTTGATGGGATTTGGTGGAGGGAAGGGGGGTGGTGTGTTCTTTTTGTTGATTAATTTTTCGGGGTCATTGGGGGTCAAATATGGGGTCAAATAGATCAGTAAGGCCTGTCTTGATGGGATTTGGTGGAGGGAAGGGGGTGGTGTGTTCTTTTTATTGATTAATTTTTCGGGGTCATCGGGGTCAAATATGGGGTCAAATAGATCAGTAAGGCCTATCTTGATGGGATTTGGTGGAGGGAAGGGGGGTGGTGTGTTCTTTTTGTTGATTAATTTTTCGGGGTCATCGGGGGTCAAATATGGGGTCAAATAGATCAGTAAGGCCTATCTTGATGGGATTTGGTGGGCGGAAGAGGGATGGTGTGTTCTTTTTGTTGATTAATTTTTCGGGGTCATCGGGGGTCAAATATGGGGTCAAATAGATCAGTAAGGCCTATCTTGATGGGATTTGGTGGACGGAAGAGGGATGGGGTGTTCTTTTTGTTGATTATTTTTTCGGGGTCATCGGTACCATTATGATCATTGTATCATTGTGATATTCATTGTGATATCTATTGTGATATCAATATACCCATTTAATAACCGCTGGTACAGGTAGTATTCTGATACAGTAGTAATCTTATTTTCTGTAGCTATTCTCTTTCACGAATTAAACTAATCGGCAGATTAGGAGAGTGATTAAATGAAAATACGAGGAAGAACCTCTCCACATATCTTTTTATCTAAAGGTCTTAAAAATATATGAATAGTCTCAAATAAAGCGTATATATGTATATTATGTACGATAATTATTTCAGCTAGATTGTGGACTTTTAATGTTGTTTATTGCAACATTTTAACATTGGCCTATACAAAATACATTAGACGCAAACTAAAAAGGAATTTTGTGTACAGCTAAGGTTAGTGACGTTGATTGTGGATGGCAACGCCACTGTGAAGATACATTGATTTTTCCGTAGTCAATGGATCGATGGCATATTATAGCAATGTACTATATTCAGCGAATTTATTTTTAAAAATAACCTGCTGAGAATGATCATTTCTTGGAAAATATGACACTACAACAAATCTCACACCCCTAGCGATTCCTGATAATAATTATAAAATTCATTGAACTTGTTTTGGTTACGTTTACATCGTGAGCAAGAGGGGGTGCCACGCTTAAGTACAGTGTCTATGGGAGCCGCCGCTCGACTATTTATGGTCTTTTTTCTTGCCGCCTGCTTGGCAGTGTTGATGCACATGCATGGTCACGCTAAGATATCTATACCTCAGTTATCTACTCGTTTACTGTCTCGCCTAATGTAATCAGAAAGAGACTATGTTATCACTATTTCTGTCCGCCGTCAGCCGTCAGCCGTCAGCCGTCCGCCGTGTGCTAAGAAATACCTTTGTGACGCGATATCTGGAGATCCGTAAGGCCTATCGTGATGGGACTTGGTGGAGGGAAGGGGGGTGGTGCGTTCTGTTGCTGATTGATTTTTCAAGGTCATCGGGGGTAATACAAGGTCATCGGGGTCAAATATGCTTAAAACTTTTGAGACGCGTTGTGACGCGATATCTAGAGATCCGTAAGGCCTATCTTGATGGGACTTGATGTCAGGAAAGGGGGTGGGGTGTTCTTTTGCTGATTAGATTTTCAAGGTCATTGGAGGTCATTCAAGGTCATCGGGGTCAAATATGGGGTCAAATAAGATCCGTAAGGCCGATCTTGATGGGATTTATTGGAGGGAAGGGGGTGGTGTGTTCTTTTTGCTGATTAAAATTTTCAAGGTCATCGGAGGTCATTCAAGGTCATCGGGGGTCAAATATGGGGTCAAATAGATCAGTAAGGCCTATCTTGATGGGATTTGGTGGAGGGAAGGGGGGGTGGTGTGTTCTTTTTGTTGATTAATTTTTCGGGGTCATCGGGGGTCAAATATGGGGTCAAATAGATCAGTAAGGCCTATCTTGATGGGATTTGATGGAGGGAAGGGAATGGTGTGTTATTTTTGTTGATTAATTTTTCGGGGTCATCGGGGGTCAAATATGGGGTCAAATAGATCAGTAAGGCCTATCTTGATGGGATTTGGTGGAGGGAAGGGGGTGGTGTGTTCTTTTTGTTGATTAATTTTTCAGTAAGTAGATCAGTAAGGCCTATCTTGATGGGATTTGGTGGACGGAAGAGGGATGGTGTGTTCTTTTTGTTGATTAATTTTTCGGGGTCATCGGGGGTCAAATATGGGGTCAAATAGATCAGTAAGGCCTATCTTGATGGGATTTGGTGGGCGGAAGAGGGATGGTGTGTTCTTTTTGTTGATTAATTTTTCGGGGTCATCGGGGGTCAAATATGGGGTCAAATAGATCAGTAAGGCCTATCTTGATGGGATTTGGTGGACGGAAGAGGGATGGGGTGTTCTTTTTGTTGATTATTTTTTCGGGGTCATCGGTACCATTATGATCATTGTATCATTGTGATATTCATTGTGATATCTATTGTGATATCAATATACCCATTTAATAACCGCTGGTACAGGTAGTATTCTGATACAGTAGTAATCTTATTTTCTGTAGCTATTCTCTTTCACGAATTAAACTAATCGGCAGATTAGGAGAGTGATTAAATGAAAATACGAGGAAGAACCTCTCCACATATCTTTTTATCTAAAGGTCTTAAAAATATATGAATAGTCTCAAATAAAGCGTATATATGTATATTATGTACGATAATTATTTCAGCTAGATTGTGGACTTTTAATGTTGTTTATTGCAACATTTTAACATTGGCCTATACAAAATACATTAGACGCAAACTAAAAAGGAATTTTGTGTACAGCTAAGGTTAGTGACGTTGATTGTGGATGGCAACGCCACTGTGAAGATACATTGATTTTTCCGTAGTCAATGGATCGATGGCATATTATAGCAATGTACTATATTCAGCGAATTTATTTTTAAAAATAACCTGCTGAGAATGATCATTTCTTGGAAAATATGACACTACAACAAATCTCACACCCCTAGCGATTCCTGATAATAATTATAAAATTCATTGAACTTGTTTTGGTTACGTTTACATCGTGAGCAAGAGGGGGTGCCACGCTTAAGTACAGTGTCTATGGGAGCCGCCGCTCGACTATTTATGGTCTTTTTTCTTGCCGCCTGCTTGGCAGTGTTGATGCACATGCATGGTCACGCTAAGATATCTATACCTCAGTTATCTACTCGTTTACTGTCTCGCCTAATGTAATCAGAAAGAGACTATGTTATCACTATTTCTGTCCGCCGTCAGCCGTCAGCCGTCAGCCGTCCGCCGTGTGCTAAGAAATACCTTTGTGACGCGATATCTGGAGATCCGTAAGGCCTATCGTGATGGGACTTGGTGGAGGGAAGGGGGGTGGTGCGTTCTGTTGCTGATTGATTTTTCAAGGTCATCGGGGGTAATACAAGGTCATCGGGGTCAAATATGCTTAAAACTTTTGAGACGCGTTGTGACGCGATATCTAGAGATCCGTAAGGCCTATCTTGATGGGACTTGATGTCAGGAAAGGGGGTGGGGTGTTCTTTTGCTGATTAGATTTTCAAGGTCATTGGAGGTCATTCAAGGTCATCGGGGTCAAATATGGGGTCAAATAAGATCCGTAAGGCCGATCTTGATGGGATTTATTGGAGGGAAGGGGGTGGTGTGTTCTTTTTGCTGATTAAAATTTTCAAGGTCATCGGAGGTCATTCAAGGTCATCGGGGGTCAAATATGGGGTCAAATAGATCAGTAAGGCCTATCTTGATGGGATTTGGTGGAGGGAAGGGGGGGTGGTGTGTTCTTTTTGTTGATTAATTTTTCGGGGTCATCGGGGGTCAAATATGGGGTCAAATAGATCAGTAAGGCCTATCTTGATGGGATTTGATGGAGGGAAGGGAATGGTGTGTTATTTTTGTTGATTAATTTTTCGGGGTCATCGGGGGTCAAATATGGGGTCAAATAGATCAGTAAGGCCTATCTTGATGGGATTTGGTGGAGGGAAGGGGGTGGTGTGTTCTTTTTGTTGATTAATTTTTCAGTAAGTAGATCAGTAAGGCCTATCTTGATGGGATTTGGTGGACGGAAGAGGGATGGTGTGTTCTTTTTGTTGATTAATTTTTCGGGGTCATCGGGGGTCAAATATGGGGTCAAATAGATCAGTAAGGCCTATCTTGATGGGATTTGGTGGACGGAAGAGGGATGGTGTGTTCTTTTTGTTGATTAATTTTTCGGGGTCAACGGGGGTCAAATATGGGGTCAAATAGATCAGTAAGGCCTATCTTGATGGGATTTGGTGGACGGAAGAGGGATGGTGTGTTCTTTTTTTGGATTATTTTTTCGGGGTCATCGGGGGTCAAATATGGGGTCAAATAGATCAGTAAGGCCTATCTTGATGGGATTTGGTGGACGGAAGAGGGATGGTGTGTTCTTTTTGGTGATTAATTTTTCGGGGTCATCGGGGGTCAAATATGGGGTCAAATAGATCAGTAAGGCCTATCTTGATGGGATTTGGTGGAGGGAAGGGAATGGTGTGTTCTTTTTGTTGATTAATTTTTCGGGGTCATCGGGGGTCAAATATGGGGTCAAATAGATCAGTAAGGCCTATCTTGATGGGATTTGGTGGACGGAAGAGGGATGGTGTGTTCTTTTTGTTGATTAATTTTTCGGGGTCATTGGGGGTCAAATATGGGGTCAAATAGATCAGTAAAGCCTATCTTGATGGGATTTGTTGGAGGGAAGGGGGGTGGTGTGTTCTTTTTGTTGATTATTTTTTCGGGGTCATCGGGGGTCAAATATGGGGTCAAATAGATCAGTTAGGCCTATCTTGATGGAATTTGGTGGGCGGAAGAGGGATGGTGTGTTCTTTTTGTTGATTCATTTTTCGGGGTCATCGGGGGTCAAATATGGGGTCAAATAGATCAGTAGGGCCTATCTTGATGGGATTTGGTGGAGGGAAGTGGGGGGGGGGTGGTGTGTTCTTTTTGTTGATTAATTTTTCGGGGTCATCGGGGGTCAACTAGACCAGTAAGGCCTATCTTGATGGGATTTGGTGGACGGAAGAGGGATGGTGTGTTCTTTTTGTTGATTAATTTTTCGGGGTCATCGGGGTCAAATGTGGGGTCAAATAGATCAGTAAGGCCTATCTTGATGGGATTTGGTAGAGGGAAGGGGGGTGGTGTGTTCTTTTTGTTGATTAATTTTTCGGGGTCATCGGGGGTCAAATAGATCAGTAAGGCCTATCTTGATGGGATTTGGTGGACGGAAGAGGGATGGTGTGTTCTTTTTGTTGATTAATTTTTCGGGGTAATCGGGGGTCAAATAGATCAGTAAGGCCTATCTTGATGGGATTTGGTGGAGGGAAGGGGGGGGGGGGTGGTGTGTTCTTTTGGTTGATTAATTTTTTGGGGTCATCGGGGGTCAAATATGGGGTCAAATAGATCAGTAAGGCCTATCTTGATGGGATTTGGTAGAGGGATGGGGGGGTGGTGTGTTCTTTTTGTTGATTAATTTTTCGGGGTCAACGGGG
The DNA here is from genome assembly GCA_035610835.1 of Ophiura sarsii. Taxonomy (NCBI): domain Eukaryota; kingdom Metazoa; phylum Echinodermata; class Ophiuroidea; order Amphilepidida; family Ophiuridae; genus Ophiura; species Ophiura sarsii. Next base: position 64,552,911 of record CM069450.1, read on the forward strand.
GTCAACTATGGGGTCAAATAGATCAGTAAGGCCTATCTTGATTGGATTTGGTGGAGGGAAGGGGGGTGGTGTATTCTTTTTGCTGTTTAAATTTTCAAGGTCATCGGAGGTCATTCAAGGTCATCTGGGGTCAAATAAGATCCGTAAGGCCTATCTTGATGGGATTTGGTGGACGGAAGAGGGATGGTGTGTTCTTTTTGTTGATTAATTTTTCGAGGTCATCAGAGGTCATCTGGGGTCAAATAAGATCCATAAGGCCTATCGTGATGTGATTTGGTGGAGGGAAAGGGGTTGGTGTGTTCTTTTTGCTTTTTAATTTTTTGGGGTCATCGGGGGTCAAATATGGGGTCAAATAGATCAGTAAGGCCTATCTTGATGGGATTTGGTAGAGGGAAGGGGGATGGTGTGTTCTTTTTGTTGATTAATTTTTTGGGGTCATCGGGGGTCAAATATGGGGTCAAATAGATCAGTAAGGCCTATCTTGATTGGATTTGGTGGAGGGAAGGGGGTGGTGTATTCTTTTTGCTGATTAAATTTTCAAGGTCATCGGAGGTCATTCAAGGTCATCTGGGGTCAAATAAGATCCGTAAGAAAATTCTATTGTATATGCATTTTTACCTTTTACCAAGTATGTACTTTTACTTTTACCAAGTATGTATTTTTACCTTTTACCGTGTATGTATTTAATTCTATATGTATTTTATTCTGTAAAGCGCTGTGGTACCTCATTGTGTAAGAGCGCTATATAAATGCCTTGTATAATAAAAAGGCCTATCTTGATGGGATTTGGTGGACGGAAGAGGGATGGTGTGTTCTTTTTGTTGATTAATTTTTCGAGGTCATCAGAGGTCATCTGGGGTCAAATAAGATCCGTAAGGCCTATCTTGATGTGATTTGGTGGAGGGAAGGGGGTTGGTGTGTTCTTTTTGCTGATTAAATTGTCAAGGTCATCAGAGGTCATCTGGGGTCAAATAAGATCTGTAAGGCCTATCTTGATGTGATTTGGTGTAGGGAAGGGGGTTGGTGTGTTCTTTTTGTTGATTAAATTTTTCAAGGTATTACATCCCTTGCATTAACTACAATGCATACCTCTGTGACAGTGCTACATTGTATGATATGTTTCATCATTTCTTTCAAGTCACTTTTGATGAACAGGCGAGACGCGCCGTTCGAGAACCGCCTTGTATTTGATGCAGGCATATGTTATAGGAATGCCTTAACCATTATTAACACATCAGTAGGACATCTGATGCCGGTTGGCACTGACTCTCTGTAACAATTGTGTGAAAAACTCTTTATCCATTCATAGACCTTGTTTATATACCGCATACATGGATTCCTGTCATTTGATTGGTTAAAAGTGAGGGGATAATCAAGCTATGCCTACAATTTCAATATGACGTCATGAAAAATGACTATGCCTGGGGCATAGTCTTTTTTGATGACGTCACACCACATGGTTCAAGTCAAGCGATTATCATTCCGCAGCCGGGTCCGCAACCCGCCGGGGCAACCCATTAATGCCATTTGAAACATCCGAATCGTCCCGATTGACGAAACATAATAATACGGCGAACAATTCGTTTTGAACACCCTGTATTTACGCGGTGATTGACAGCTGACCGTTGATATTTCGCATTTATTCGTCTGAATTCGTCTGCCGCAAGTTTTTGTTTACAATTTTCCTTGATCAGTTTCGCATTGTTTTACCGTTTTAAGATGACTAAAAACAAACAGCTCTGGTTGCCTTTGTTAATGAAGAAGGTATTAAAGATATGATGGATTCCGCTAAAGTCTTAATGAAAATTGTCAAGTGAAATCCTGTTAGAATCGCTACGGTAAGAATATTATCAGTGACAAACCTTCCAAATTCGGAAATCTATATTTTTGTCAGATTCTACTTTGGCAACAGAACAGTGAAGGTTTGGTCTCGTGTACCTTCATTTCATGAATCTTTGGTTGGCCTAAGGTGAATAAGTTGATAGAAAATGTTCTTTTAACCAATCAAATGACAACAATATTTGATATATAAATCAAATATTGAATGCTTTCATTCGGGTCACGGTTCAAATGATAGGCCCTCCGGGATCTCGAAACCAGACGAGATCACCTTGGGCCTATAATTTGAACCATGCCCCTCATTGCAGTCAATATTTGTATACTATTGACCACCCCAGTGCGATCTAAAGCGTGGGAAAATCAGGTGAGTTGGAATAATAAATGTATCGCTAGTAGAGGTAAAACATTATATTTTAAGGAATGGGCAAAGAAGGGTATAATGTATAATAGGATTTGTATAACCAAAAGAGGGAGTTTAAGTCAATGGAGGAGCTGAAATGTAAATTTAAAAATGATGGTACTTATGTGTTCAAATACATAGCTTAAAGACGAACAATGCCACATACGTGGAAAACATCATCAAATTCTATAAATAATATCTATGACGTACAGTTTAATTATGGAGAATACTCTGTGAAATTACGTAAATGTACCACAAAACTGTACAGAATAGCAATGCAATCACAGATGTCATTGAAACCAATATGTCAACGTTTCTGGGAAAAGAAGTTTGAAATTATAAATTTTGATTGGTTCATTATTTGGAAAACGCTCGTTCTATAAAAGACATCAAGTTGGACTAAGAGATCGAGAGTTAATGATCTTGTCCGTAACTAGTTTGCGTACAATTCATCAGAGAGTCCAGTCCCTCCGTGCCACACCTCGGCACACATAGTTGAATATCGTGCTATGACTAATGACTTTGGAGTTACGATCGAATAGCTGCATTCCGAAGTAAATTCCTAAAACAGACTCATGTCTGTTGCCTCCAAAAATATTAATGATCAATGGGAATCGAACTCGAGGTGGCAACTCAATTCAATTACGACACAAAGACACGCGTTAAAGGGTTCGCCATTAAATCAATAGAGTAATGTTGCTAGATAAGTACATACCACACTCAATTTAGGTATTGGCTCTTTATTTTGCTTAATTAAAGCTAATTAGCACACGATTTGAATTTGCCTACAGCGATATTCTTATCGAGGAGACAATACTTCACATTTCTATACCAATCGCATGCTCCAACACGATGGTATCACGAAATGTCTTACGGGAAGCACTTTTCTCGAGTTTTATACTGTACCCTGACTGTGTCAAATCAGTGTGTGCGACTAGACCCGCCAAACTGTTATTAAAGTAAACTGATTTAGTTGGTTCAGAGTCCACGACACATTGACAATATGGCGCCGAGCAAGACGATCTCTAAATTGACAACGTTGACATTTATACACAGAACCAGTCTGCGAATCATACATATGAGTGGTCCTAATGCTCAAAATAAATACAAAGTACTGAGATGTCGGCAAATATTATGTATATTCTCAAAAATTAAGAAAGTATAATTTATTAATTCGCCATGTTTTAATGTATAACTTGATATTTAAATTTACATGTATGGAAATGAAAACCCAGTAGAGCATGGAAGTGGAAGGCAATTTCATCCTATAAACACCAGTCCGATTGCTATGAGAACTGATGCCTCAAAATAATCCCAGAGTCTCTGTAGTATGTATTTATTTTTATCGTCAGTGTACCATATAGCGTTATGTCTATCATCAGAACTGAACAGTTATTGTGTAAAGGCCCTGTTACTCGTAAGTTGGTATACGTTGATGAACGTAGGCTGACGGGGAAACGTACAGCCAACGTAGTGATAACGAGTTGATAACGTACTTATGTGCCGTATGTCTAACGTATGCCTCACGTATTTCCAACGAGTTTCGACGAATTCACACGTATTCACCTTATGCCGGGCGATCGTGTAAGGCCCTGTCACGTATCCATAGCGTATTGAGCGTATACATAGCGTATGACTAACGTATTGATAGCGTATCACTAACTTATAACATACTTATGACAGCGTATCACAGCGTATGCGAGCGTATGACTAACGTATGCTTAACGTATACTTAACGTATTCGTAGCGTATGTCTGCCGTGTTCGACGTATCGTCAGCGTATCCTCGACGTACAACGACCAAGTGGCTTATTATGCCGCTGTAGCACGTATAAATACCGCGCCGATCTCACATACTCAAGGGACCCATTTATATACTCAAATCCTCCATAAGTTCCTACAACGCCGAATGCTCGCTAGCTGTACGGTACATACGCTAGCTGTACGGTAGCCCTGTCATACCATGGCGTATCGCCTGAACGTATGACAACGTATGCGAAATATCGAAAAATACGTTGGCGTACGTTGGTGTACGCTGATACAAGTTAGGTGTAAGTTGGGGATACGTCGTTTACGTTAAGAGCACGCTGTGATACGTTGTGAAAATTTGGAACACGTCGAGCCCGCATGTTCAAAATTTCTCGACGTACTCAACGTGTGCTTAACTTACGTTCTGCATAAGTTCCCGATAGGTTCGTGGTACGTTAGGCATACGTTTACAAACGCTGACATACGTTAGGCATACGTTGACATACGCTGTCATACGTTAGAGGTACGTTACTCGTCGTAAGTTATAGGTTGGACCTATAGATTTACCCTTCTAGATATTTTAATAGTTATCATCTAGGCTGCGTTTACTTGAACTGGCAACACTTGTCCCGCCGTGTACGAAACTCAATTTCTGCAGCGGCTTAAGTCATGTGTTCGTTGTACGCCGAGGATACGTTGAGGATACGTCGAACACGGCAGACATACGCTTCGAATACGTTAAGCATACGTTGGTCATACGCTCGCCGATCGCATACGCTGTGATACGCTGTGATAAGTTTGTTATAAGTTAGTGATACGCTATCAATACGTTAGTCATACGCTATTTATACGTTGATACGCTATGGATACGCTATGGATACGTCCATTCCATCACCGATGTCGACTTTTCCTACGCAATTCGTTGGGAAATTGGACGTTCTTGGACGTTCTTGGACTCTGACAATTTTCGAGCTATTTGTTGAATACGTCGGCATACGTTCAGGCCACGTTCAGGCCATACGCTATGGTATGACAGGGCCTTAAGCATGTTAAGGTTTAAGGCGCTGTCACACCATAGCGTATGGCCTGAACGTGGCCTAAACGTATGCCGACGTATTCAAAAAATAGCTCGAAAATTGTCAGAGTCCGAGAACGTCCGAGAACGTCCAAGAACGTCCAACTTCCCAACGAATTGCGTCAACATCGGTGATGGAATGGACGTATCCATAGCGTATTAAACGCATACATAGCGTATGACTAACGTATTGATAGCGTATCACTAACTTATAACAAACTTATGGCAGCGTATCACAGCGTATGCGATCGGCGAGCGTATGACCAACGTATTCGTAGCGTATGTCTGCCGTGCTCGACGTATCCTCAGCGTATCCTCGGCGTACAACGAACACGTGACTTATGCCGTTGCAGAAATTGAGTTTCGTACACGGCGGGACAAGTGTTGCCAGTTCAAGTAAACGCAGCCTAGATGATAACTATTAAAATATCTAGAAGGGTAAATCTATATGTCAAACCTAAAACTTAAGACGATAAACGTACCTCTACCGTATGTCAGCGTATGTCTAACGTATGTCAACGTTTGTAAACGTATGTCTAACGTACCACGAACCTATCGGGAACTTATGCAGAACGTAAGTTAAGCACACGTTGAGTACGTCGAGAAATTTTGAACATGCTCAATAATTTTTCGCGGGCTCGACGTGTTCCAAATTTTCACAACGTATCACAGCGTGCTCTTAACGTATACGACGTATCCCAAACTTACCCCTAACTTGTATCAGCGTACACCAACGTACGCCAACGTACGCCAACGTATTTTTCGATATTTCGCATACGTTGTTATACGTTCAGGCGATACGCCATGGTGTGACAGGGCTACCGTACAGCTAGCGCGCATTCAGCGTTTTGGGAACTTATGGAGGGTTTGAGTATATAAATGGGTCCCTTGAGTATCTCATCCTCACTTCTTCATGGTCTGTCGTGCTGAACACATATCAACCCATCATCATATGCTACGAATACGCTACGCTACGTTAAGTATACGTTAAGCATACGTTAGTCATACGCTCGCGTACGCTCGCATACGCTGTGATAAGCTGTCATAAGTATGTTATAAGTTAGGGATACGCTATGAATACGTTAGTCATACGCTATGTATACGTTCAATACGCTATGGATACGCTATGGATACGTGACAGGGCCTTACACGATCGCCCGGCATAAGGTGAATACGTGAGAATACGTCGAATCTCGTTGGAAATACGCCAGGCATACGTTAGACATACGGCACATATACGTTATCAACTCGTTATCACTACGTTGGCTGTACGTTTCCCCCAGCCTACGTTCATCAACGTATACAAACTTACGAATAACGTACGAGTAACATACCACTAACGTATGTCAGCGTATGTCAACGTATATTTAACGTACCACAAACTTACCGGGAACTTATGCAGAACGTATTTAGCACACGTTGAGTACGTCGAGAAATTTTGAGCATGCTCAATATTTTTTCGTGGTCCAAATTGTCACAGCGTATCACAGCGTGATCTTAACGTAAACGACGTATCCCCAACGTACCCTTAACTTATATCAGCGTACACCAACGTACACCAACGTATTTGTCGATATTTTGCATACGTTGGCATACGTTGAGGCGATACGTTATGGTGTGACAGGGCCTTTACATTGAAATCATAGTGATATTGTAACTGGTAATTGTGAAGAGTTTCAAAATAATCAATATCAAACAAAATGATCTACATGTGGACAAATGTTGGAGTTATTTACGACTCTGGCTCGTTAAAATATAACAAAATCAACACAAACCTCATTAAAATCAGACTACAGACTACATGGTTGCTTAGTTATGTCAAAGACAGGTTATGTATGAAAATAGTATACGTTGAAATAATGTGTATGTTTTCTTTGCCAATATCCTTAAAAAAGGGGCACGTGCGTCATTTCATCTTGTTGATCCAATTACATGTTGCAAATCATTACTAATAGTTTACAAGAATTGGACAAGAGCCAACCTATACATATAATACATTTACTGAGGCCTCAATTTTTAGTTTCCGTTGTCAGGAATTTATGTTATAAGGTTACAGTATAACATAAAATATAAGCTTGGTACTTGAAAAACTATTTTGTGTAATCAGGATTGTGTTAGAGAGTTTGTATGAACAAGGTTCTACTGTAATTGGTTGTTTTGAATGAGAGCTTTATAAGGACATACATTATAGCCATTTTAAGATTATAATTCTTATAATTACGTGATCTAAAATAGTTAAGGCTTAGAGTTCATAGTATTTTTTATATTCTTTAAATGCAATATTTTTGTCACGAGGTAATTATACTTATTGAACATATCTGTCCATTTAAAAACATGATCTTTAAATCCAAGTTAAACAAGTTTTTTAATAAGAGTTTAATTTACTAAATCTCTAAAAGTCTCCCAAATGAATTAAGAGAATGCTAATCATTTCAGGCTTATAGTACAATGTACAGGGTGGTTCAATAAAACGTTGACAGTTTTTTGAAGCCATTTTTTTGAAATTCTGTAGATTTAAAAAACATATTTTTCAATATTCATCAACTATATGATCTTGACCATCTATGCTGAAAATATCGTTACAAATAACCTTACGGTTGCAAGATAACAGCTATATTTGAACAAAGTCGGTCCCATTTCACTCTGTCCACGGGTACTGATTTCGCGACGTTACATTGACTGCTGATTTTGATTGACTTTTTGATTGACTTTGTTCAAATAGCTGTTATTTTGCAACCGTAAGGTTATTTGTAACGAATTTTTCAGCATAGATGGTCAAGATCATATAGTTGATGAATATTGAAAAAGATTTTTTTAAATCTACAGAAATTTAAAAAAATGGCTTCAAAAAACTGTCAACGTTTTATTGAACCACCCTGTATAATAAACTAACAAAACTAACTGTACGTTTCGAGAAAAAAAAGCTTTACTTTTTCTTTCAAATGGCAGATTCCAAATACCTTAACCGCAACACTACCACCTCCTTTTTTCAGAAACATTTTCCGCGGGGTGAAAACGGACCCAAATAAAAGCCGCAACCCCCCCCCCCCCCCCCCCCCCCCTCCCCCCCCCCCTGTATTTGAACAACGGACCTCCGGCGCACAGGCCATGAGTGTCATGAGTGTCAAGTATATAGGCTGGGTCCATTATTTCATCGAAAAACTCCACTCAGGGTTATAGAAACAATCTGGGTCGTGGTATTTGGTAGGGTTAGGGTTAACGCAATACAAGAGGAACACGGCCAGATTGAAAGAGCATCCCTTACAATTGTTGTTTTGGTCACACATAGTTTCATTTACTTGCTTACAGTACTAAAAGTGGTCCCGGGGAAATTACAGTTTCCATATGAACTTAACGTTACAAATTATGCTGCGTGTGCTGTATCTATTTAATAAGATTACCAATACCCAACGGAATATGACAAATTAATCACTAGATGGTATTTCATTTCAAACTGACTTCATTATGGTTTGCGTAGAAAAATGAAACATCATTAGCAATGCCAATAATAATGATGCTGTATCGATTCAATAAAAACATTTATACATGCACCCACAAAATATGACAAAATAATCACTTGATTGTATTTTTTTTCAAACTGATTTTATTCGAACTTGCATAGAAAAAACAAAGATCATTATGATAGGTCTATTTCAGAAACATCACACTACATAATCATTAGCAATGCCAATATCCATTAACGTATATAAAGTACATACAAAATACAAAGCATTCATTCATTGGATCATATATTTGTTACACAAAAGAAATTACAATGTACATCAATGATGTAATGTCAAATAGTAATACAATATTGAAGATATTATATGATACTAGCGGGTACCCTCGCTAGCTAAAAGATTATGATCTAAATTAGATTCCTGCATGATTTGATTTTTAGCAAAATGGGTGTAGACACGAGTTCAACATTGTAGATCCCTGAATTATTTTTTCATTTTGAAATTACCTTTGTTCAGAGAAATCGGAGTTTTGTGCTTATTATGCACTGGGGAAATGGATTTTAACAAATATGTATCGGTGGAGTTACTACAGTTTCCAAATGAATGCCCTTAACAAATAGACAATCATCAGGGTAGGAAAGCCTATGGCTTCTTCATTATCAACTAAATGTTGATATCTGACCAACTTAGACACCCCCCCCCCCCCCCCCTTAATTAAAATATTTATACATGTACCCACAAAATATGACAAAATAATCGCTTGATTGTACTTTTTTCAAACTGATTTTATTTGAACTTGCATAGAAAAAAGAAAGATCATTAATAGGATAGGTCTACTTAAAAAACACCTACATAATCATTAGCAATGCCAATATCCATGAACGTATATAAAGTACATACAAAATACAAAGCATTCAAGAAATTACAATATACATCAATGATGTAATGTCAAATAGTAATACAATATTGATGATAGCTTATGTGCTACTCTTGTTGAAGTTATTGTCTAAAATTCCTCGCTAGTATTTTAGTAACAAGTTGTATGAAATATCATGGTTAATAAATTTCGAAAACCCCAATTGTAATCGCAGCTATCCATTTAAAAAGTCTGAATATCATGCGCCCTCTTGTAAGCTTTTCAAATTATTCCAATTATTAATAGAAAGTTTACAAAGATATCAAAGATATGCTGTCATGATAATTTCTTAATATTTCGACTACGGATTAATCAACTATATCAATACAGTTAACACAATAGAAATACCAATGTTTTGGTCGATAGGCAAACTATTCTAAAGATGAATAACTATTTTATAAAGACATCAACGATATATGTTGCCATTATAATGTCTTACTTGATATTTCTACTAGTCACTAATTGATAATTCACTATACAGTACAATACAATAGTAATACAAATGTTTTGGTCGATAGGGAAACTATTCTAATGATGAATAACTAGTTTACAAAGACGTCAACGATATATGTTGCCATTATAATGTCTTACTTGATAGTTATACTAGCCTCTAATTGGAAATTCACTATACAGTACAACACAATAGTAATACAAATGTTTCGGTCGATAGGGAAACTATTCCAAAGATGAATAACGAGTTTACAAAGACATCAACGATATACGATATCGTATGTTGCCATTATAGTGTCTTACTTGATATTCATACTAGTCACTAATTAACAATTCATTATAATTACAGTAATACACAATAGTAATACAAATGTTTTGGTAGATCTAGTCACTAATTAACAATTTACTATACAGCACTACACAATAGTATATAATACAAATGTCTTGGTCGATAGGCAAACTATTCTTAAGATTAATACCCTAGTTTACAAAAAGATCACCCCTATACGAGCGTATGTTGCCATTATAATGTCTTACTTAAAATTTCTACTAGTCACTAATCAACAATTCACTATACAGTAATACACAAATAACAATGCAAATGATTTGTTAGAGGCAAAATATTCCAATCATCAATATATAGTTAGTTTACAAGATATCAAAGATATGCTGTCATGGTAATTCGTTATTTAATATTTCGACTATTCGCTACTTAATAATTGTACTGCAATACACAATAGTAATGGTAATACAAATGATTTGTAAGACAGAAAAAATATTACAATCATCAATGCATAGATTAAAATATATAAATGATATGCTGTCATGATAATTTCTCATTTGATATTTCGACTAGGCACTACTTAGCAATTCACTATATAGTATTACACAGTAGCAATACAAATGATTTGTAAGACAGACAAAATATTCCAACCATCAATGCATAGATTACATGTCAAAGACATGCTGTCATGATAATTTCTCATTTGATATTTCAACTAGGCACTACTTAACAATTCACTTTATACAGGGTGTCTCAAAATGATCTATACAGACAGGGTTTAAAAAAATTATTAAAAATATAAAACAAATAGTGTTTCAAATCTAAACACTTGCGATATGATGATGAAAATGTTTCCTTCTTATTCCACAGCTGTGGCAAGACATAATCGAAAATCGATGAAAAGCGTATTTTCATATTTTGGCTCACATAATTCATCTTTACAGCTATTCTCTCTAGCACTACCAGCATTTCAAACAATGAACCCCATACCTAGTTATGTTCAAAACGCTTGCCAAAGGAAGGTTAAAAGCACTCAAGCAAAACAAATCCTGCCCTATTCAATAAAAGATTTGTTTTCTATGCGCAAAACAATCGATTGTTATCAAAAGGCTAATTAAAATAAGAAGAGGGTGCAATAATAATGCGAATAACATTTCAGAAATAATTTGATGTTTAAAAGGGTTAGTGGCTTTATAGATTTTCATAATTAATGGATCATTTCAACAAAAACTTACTATCGTTACAAACAAGTCTGTATTTTCCATTAGAAATGTCCGATTTTCAAAATCTAAAATTCCTAAGAAAGCTGGGCGTTTGCGCAAGATATTATATGAACACGATTTGGACGATTTCAATAAAAATCGTATTACCTTGGTATGGATAATTCTGAGACACCCTGTAGTAATACACAATAGCAATACAAATTATTTGAAGACAGACAAAATATTCCAATCATTAATACATTACATATTTTACAAAGATATCAAAGATAGATATGCCGTCATAATAATTTGATATTTCGACTACTCACTAATTAACAATTCAATCTATATAATAATACGCTACTCTCTGTCTGTTTGTTTGTTGTTCTGTTTGTCTGTCTGTGCGCGCTTTTTCGTCGCCTTCCCGGGGTCGGGCGGCGTTCAAACTCGGTGGATGGGTGCAGCTCGGTCCCCGCAAGAGCAAGTTCGCATTCGCTAGAGCGTACGAGGTCAAAGGTCGAATGCGAGTCGAGCGTGGAAAAAATAGAGCATACGAGGTCAAAGGTCTTCTAGGGGTCAACTTTTTGAAGTTGGTCGGATCGTGCTTAAACTCGGTGATCACAATGCTCGATGCGAGGCGAACGTGGCAAAAAAAAAACGGGTTAGGGGAGCACAACACTATGTCGTCTCCCATTGACTTTACACGCTTCGTACTGTGATTCCAAATCGCTCTAAATCCAGAGTGCTAGCGATAAAAACAACCAAATTTGGATATGTTTTATATTATTCTGTATACTTTAACATTATCTGGGTTTAAACATAGAAAGGCCGTCAAGATTTTTTGATATCGGCAAATATAGCGGGACCTAGTGATTTCGTGGCATGTTATTCGGCTCTCATCCCGGCATGCATCGTGTGGGTAAATCGGCCGGTAAAATAATAATACAGCTTAAATTGACGTGTTTTCTTTCTTAATTATTAAAAACATATGTAAGCTAATCCATAAAACATAAATTTGATATCACTACCCGTTAATATCATGACGATTTTGCCCGTTCATTCTGTCAAAAGGAACTATTATCGTACTCAAGTTTTGCCGGAAGTGCCGCGCAAAACCGACTTAGTGGTGTGCTCCCTTAGCGTTTGTCGGGTCTTCCGGAGTCAAAGGTCGTCTAGGGGTCGAATTTTCAAAGTTTGTCCGATCGGGCTTAAACTCGGTGACGGGAAGCTCGAATACGAGTCGAGCGTGGAAAAAATAAAACGGCTTTGCTTTTCTTGGGTCGTCCGGGGTCAAAGGTCGTCTAAGGGTCAAATTCAAAGTTTGTCCGATCGGGCTTAAACTCGGGGACGGGAAGCCCGAATGCGAGTCGAGCGTGGAAGAAATAAAACGCCTTTGCTTTTCTTGGGTCGTCCGGGGTCAAAGGTCATCTAGGGGTCGAATTTTTAAGTTCTGTCGATTGTAAGTGTAGGGAACAGCAAAAGTGCAGTAATTAATCATCCACAATCCCCATCCATCCAGGGAAGTAGCTACAAACCCGATTGGCACGCTTTTAAGTATTAAAATACTCGTTAACAACGGGAAACGACCCCCCCCCACCCATGCAATGTTGAGGACATGTTAGTGTCTTCAGCAGTTGTTCAAGGTGTCCCAACATTGATGATGGGGTGTGGGGTAGGGAAGATTGTTGTCTAAGATGTCCTATTCAGAGTTCAACAAAAGAAACATCACTTAAAGATCAGCAAAAACAATTCTACACATAATGCTCAACATGTGTAAAGCGTTTCAAGGACCTTTTTCCAAGATTGTAGGTTAATATAGCTACAGGTCTAAATTCCAGTTGATCCCAGTTAAAACCCTGTCCATTTTTCATATTAAACCAACTGGTTTTACCTGTTTTGAACTGGATCTTTACTCGGTTTCAAAACCAGTTCAAACATCTGTTGAAAAGCTATCAATCCATCAACTGGTTTGAACTGGTTTGTAACTGGTATGAACTGTGTTTAACTGGATTTTAAATGGTTGGACTCAACGGGAATTTAGACCTGCTGGGATCTACCTACAACGTATACATGGACAATGACATAACATTCATGTTGTCTTTAATATACGTATTTTTCGCGATTAATACACAGTACAAAGTTCAAATGTGTTGACAATAATTTGTTTTTCATATGATCCTCCAAAGAAACTATGAAGTATTTTAATACTTCATCTCGAAATCTTTATACAACTCGCAAGCTTTTCGGAACAAAGTACATTTACAAAGAGTTGAAACATGACATGATATTTGTTTATTTTTAATACCGGTTTTCGAAATCTTTTGTATGTTATACAAAACTGTGTTGAAAGATTATTGCCAAAATACATCTATGTGTCTATTGTCTATATAGATGCGCCGTAATTTATCAAAACTTTAGGTTGGTCATGAATCTTTATCGTTGTCATTATTTTTCAGTCAAAAAATATCATTTAAATATAACATTGTATATTATACAGAGTTGTGTTGTTGAATGCTATATACATCCATGATTATTCTCAAGTACGTTGCAGTTTGGTCAAAAGTTAACAAACCATTTATAGGTATTCTTCTTAGATCCCTTTATTAATGACTTATGAATTCAGGAACGTAATTGCAATATTAAGTAGTTAAAATACCGAATTTAGCAATGACTCTTCAATTAGATCATCTCAGCTTCATATAAAATGACCGTTTATAACCTGATAACAGTGTATGAATACACATCTTTGACTAAGCCCTATTAAAACGATAGATAGATGAGATAATCTATGGTATGCCATTAACTCCAAATTTCAAAGTGGGTACATATTTATTTGTTTACAAAATCCTGACTTAATCAACTTAATCAAATTAACATTACTGTACATTATTTGTCATTTATTACATGCATGTTTATATATAGATAATCGTTGAATATAAATGGAGTTCTAAAACAATATAAAACATTATTTTTCTATACAATTAGAGGAAACCGAGTAGTTACTCAACTGAGTTCAACTTGAGACCACCAAATTTAATCTAGTAATAATTTGATGCTCAATTGTCGTGGTTTGAAATTCTCATGGTAGATAGGCCTATTGGTTATTAGTTCCCGCGAATTTGTTCAACCAACACGTACAAAGAAACCTTTCAATTGGCCAAAAGTAAAATCTGTTGCTCATTTTGAGATATTCAGGGACAACATTGTTCTCTGCTACATTCCTAACGCAGTCTTGTAATTATAATTAATATCATTACATTCACGTAGGCCTACGACGTTGATTACACTGATCTGGTTATAATACATGTACTATGCAAATCATTAACACGTGTAGGCCTACTATTTTATGAAGCGTCGATTGAGTCCGTTGTCTATTATCGAGGTATTATTTACAGTGGACGTATACCTATAGCATCTCGTACAAGAGTCACAACCTTTTCGCAGTCTTTTATAGTATCCTCCGTGGGAAAATTCACATACCTTTCCATACTAGTTCTGTTATTGATGCTATCTGGATAACGTGGAGTTTGGAAGTCTACTTCCAGACGAATAAGTCGGGATACGCATTGCACAAGCTCATCACTTCGTATTGACTGTGGGAGATCTCTTACAAGCGAAAGCAAATCATTGCTTTGGTTGTCTGATTTCCCGTTGTGATAAAACTTAGCAGCTTTCAAGGCCTTTTCAACTACTTGGTGCATTAAGAAGACCAATAGCCACGCATTTGAATGAACACAATCCTGTTCCTTAGCGTTTTTCAATTTCATCTCCGCTTGTCGATACCATAGACGCGCTTTTCGCGGATCAGGAGTCTCCTTACTGAAAGAAGGCGGCACGTAACTCCCTCCATTGTTTCGGTTACGGCGACTTCGGGTGTTATGGTGGCTAGTAAACTCTTCATAGAATTTCTGTTGATAGTTTCTTTCTTGTTCTCTTTGTCTTTTTATATCAAACTCGGACTCTTATTCATACACACGGGTGTAAAATTCCCCTCTTTCTTGACGCTTGATCTCCTCCTTGAGAAACTTGAAAGCTTCGTTATACAGCGGGCCTTCTTCTTGGGGATTCTTATCGGGATGCCACGTTTTGTACAGTCGACGTATAAACTCTTTTTTTATGTCCTTGTCTTGTAGAGAAAGTGCTTCCTTTACGGCATCGCGTATCCCTGATTTTGCGTCTGCGAGGTTTGCTGGTGGATTGGGGCCTCATGAGGAACCTCTGAATCAGGGTCACCCGTAAACAAGGCGACCGTAGTCTCGGTGGGTTTTCTCGGACGACGAAACTTGTAGAGCTTCAAAACACTTACGGATATCGGTTCAGATTCGCCAATGTCAATGATGTACTTGCGAAGTGCAGGAGATTGCTCTTTGCTTTGGATTACATTGACTATATTTGCATACACAAAATAGTAGTCATGTTTGATATAATCACCACAAGCTGCTTCAGTTTCTTCTGTTTCAGTACTGCTTCTGATAGCTGTAAACTGAACATTATCGCCATCTTCAATCGGACATTTGTAGGCCACTATCTCTGGTGGATGAAACAAGTTATATGGATCATCAACCAATAGATGCCAGATGTCCTCAGGTACGAGGTGACCGAGTTTTGTCAAGACTGGTGGAATTTTCAAGTTGCAGTCATACTCAGGAATATCTAATCTACTGAGAGTTTCATTCATATCATCGACTCTCCTGCATGCTAGAACTTCACGGAGAAACGATACGTGATTACCATCTAGTTTGGCTCTGCAGATTCGATTGATGCTCTGGGCTAGACGAAGAAACATCGAACTGTCAAATTTGCTATCCATATTTTGATGTTCAAAATACAGCTTGAATTCTTTGGTCTCATTATCCTGCATCAAGAAAACCTTTCTGGATGTTTTCCTGGTTATATGCAAGTTATCATGGTTGTCATAAAGCCCTGTTTTTAATTCCATTGCACATTGGAAGTTTTTGAATCCTGGAAGACTTTCAATGTTCCTTTTTTGGTCGTCACTTGGTTCATTATTTTCATTATGATGTTGAGCCAATCGGTGTAGTACCCTTTGCATTTCATGGGATGTTATCATATTTCGTAAATATACCAAATATGGACAGTCATCTTCAGCCGGACATTGCTGGTTTGTATTGCAGGGTTTCTCTTGCATCTTGTCTTGGATATGACGGGGGCGAAGATTGATTGGTATCAACTGAATGAGGGTCGATTCATCAGCAAACGTAATGCCGCATTGTTTCAGGGGGACGATAAACTCTAAATTCGTCGATGAAAGTGCCATTTGATCCATCTGAAAAGTGTCCGCATAGTGAAGGTCCGTAGAGAGCATAAGTTTTCCTTTCGGTGTGGGAAGGTACAGCTCAGTGACGGAGATTGGACATTGTCCCTTTGTGTGGAATAACAACAAAAACATGCACAGTAGTATCGCTCCAACTGCTTGTTTTTCATTTGGATCCATTCTTTCTTCACGACAGTTGTGCTTAATGGTATGCAGAACACCAGCCAACTGATCAAATGTAATTTCCGATTGAGCCCCCAGCGCATATAGTAAGCCATCAAAATCTCCCATCTCTCGAGGTGCTTGAAAGATATAAGGCCTTAGATACATTAATGTAGCCGCTTGTACATCAAAGACTAATTTACTGGCTGTCACAAGTACCTGGCCATGCTCAACGGGACATATGGGGGTCAATTTCAAGCGTTGTTTGATTTCAGTCTCATGCTTCGGCAAGTGTCTCGTCAAATACGTCATCATTGCTTTGACAATGGTCATTAATTTAGTTCTCACTTTTAATGATACATTATCTACCTTGTCGATAGCATTCCTTTCTGCCATATGATGACAAACCTTCTGTATATGTGACAGAACTTTATCCATGATGATATTTGTCTCAATGCCTAAACATTGGTGTACTTTGATCCTCTCTATTTCTTTGAAATGTTTGTCATAAATGACGAACTCTTTTCTTGGTATTGCCCAGGAGGGTATTAGCATTGCCACAGACCATGCCAACTCTTTATACTCCTCAGGAACAGCTCCCCGGTATGCTATGAAAGGAGCAATGCCAGCCTTTCGATTATCAGCAAACGGTGGGTGTATCTGTTTTAGATCGTCGTCGAAAGGCGTTGATGGAATAAACTTGATGTCAGAAATGCTTTTAAGGAATGCTGAATCCCTAATAAGCACCTCGTTATCATCCAAATGCTTTGTAAGGACCATACTCTGTTTCATGAGATGTTTAAAGTCAGTTTCATTTTCGATTCTTGTGGCTTTTTCGGCTATCTGTATCACAAATCTGATGAACATGCTCTTATCTACCAGATGTATCAGCCCTATGTTCCTAAGAAATGTTCGCCAATTTTTGGTGTCGAAATTCTTTGGTAACAAATATTGCGATTGTATCATACTTTTGAATACCTGATCTGTTGGATCGTAAAAGTATCCCGCCGTATGACTAACTCCGCGGATATCCGGTAAGAAGGTTATCAGTTCTAAAGCTGAATATAAAGCGTTCT
The DNA here is from genome assembly GCA_035610835.1 of Ophiura sarsii. NCBI lineage: Eukaryota > Metazoa > Echinodermata > Ophiuroidea > Amphilepidida > Ophiuridae > Ophiura > Ophiura sarsii. The sequence continues at coordinate 64,570,798 of CM069450.1, forward strand.
TTTCTATCTCACTGGCGTCCTTGATTACCTTATCTCTGATATGCTCCACAAAATCAAGTTTTCTTTGTTGATTGAGAACGTGGAAACTTGGTAAAACGTACCTGAGGAAAATACCTGCTGTGTTGATGGGTGTTATCTTTAGTTTCTTGTAGAACAACTCAAGCATTGGATTTGCTTCTATCAAGATGCATCCAGCTTCTGTAAGCAACACTCCAATTCCTGGTTTTAGAAGATCAGTTGAGTTAACAGTATGGCAGTGTGAATAATTTGAAATGGGTCTCATCTGATCAGAAGTTGCATCTTGGTACAACGGTAGTTCTTTCAGGATCTTGATATCTTTTTCGGATAGATCGCTCCTATTTTCACACGATTCTTGGAAGTAACGCAAGAGCTTGTCGCATTCTTCAGGTGATAGATTGTTGACTATAGTTGCATGTTCTATCATATGTCTTATAACATTTATCACACTGGATGGTTCAGTAGGCACTGATAGATTCTCCTGCAATAGAGTCGACAAGTCATCGGGAATGAAGGTTTTACAAACGATCATGTGTTGAACCTTTACCTTAGGACACCCCATCTTTTGAAGGACCTTTGCCACAGCTTGTCTAGAAGGGGTATCGGAGAATTGTTCCAGGTACAAGATCGTCTTTGAAAGACGAGGAGATACCACTTTTCCACACGCTGTAGGATATATAGGCCATTCGGATAGTGATTCCAATTCTTCATTGTTGGCTGGGGTACATCTTTCTAGAATGAACGTCCAGATCTGCTTCAGCCATTGCTCACTCGGATGCCCATTTGTGTCTGGTTCCCAGTTAACATGGTGATCGCAGCCTTTCCATTCAGCAGGTAGCTGTCTATGGATGTGCTGTGCTAGCTCATACAATGTAAACTCCTTCAAGATGCCACTGGAATAAACATGTTGTGAGTGGTCTCCTTGTTCGATCCATGATTGTAGTGGAAATACTAGGTCTTCGTGAATGAACATCTGTGGAAGGCATTGTAGAACATGTAAATGACGAGTGATGTATACACCGTCTATGAATGAGAACACATTCAGCATATTATCACTAGTAAGGCGTAGAGGCAAACCCTTGAGATCAGCTGGTCCTTCTGCTCCATTGAGGCAGTACTTGAGAACAAGACGGAGAGTATCGGCATTTTCAAATGAAGAATCAGATACGAGACATGGGTAGGAATGTGCGATACAATCACCATATGATAGATGATGAAGTACTGATTCTGGAGTAACAAAACTCGCCTTTACATCTGCCTCTTTGAAAGCTATACAAATTTTCGGGTTGCTTGAAACCAAATTGAATCCAATCTTTCGTAAGAACTGTCTAAATTGAGTAGGTCGTCCACCAGATCGGTTAGATGGCACCCCAGTCTCTGTCAACTGAAGAGACAGATCATCAAATAACGCTTTACTTGTTTCCCACACAGGAGTGTGCCATTTTACTGTCACTTGGGCACTGCTTCCATCATTGACCACCGGGAGTACTTCTAGTAAGTTCTCGCCTATATATGATAATGTTGCTTTGGCCACTAGTTCCCATTCTCCTTTAAGGTTTTCCAAATTGCTGGGAAATAGCCGATCATATATCCCAAGCTTCATCTGTACCTTGCTCTTGAAGTTATCCTGCGATGGATCTAACAGAAGAAGACCAGCCTTCTGAATAAGCTTAGCATAGGCAGGGGCTATGACGCGGGCAGCTAACAATTTGTTCCACTTGTGTATGAGACCTTCCCCATCAGCTTGACTTTTTCCATATTCTGTTCCTTTAACCAGGTTACGACGAGACTGGTCGAGTTCAAATGTGCCATTCACGTGTACAGGAAGTTCAGTGTAGATTTGCAATGGTAGGACAGCGAATGCTTTGTACCGTCGTTGAAATGGGTTACTTCCATCGTAAGCATCTATTTTCTTTCGCACGTTTAGCAATGCTGCTACTCCACCGCGAGGAAGGTGAGCTTTCGTCTGGAATTGTCTACAACCTTCACCATCCTCGTCTTCACCCACTTGATCAACACCAACCATTTGTGAAACCAACCACGTTTCGCAATTATCGGGTGAATCTTCAATGTCCATCGTATAAACAAAGCTTGCTTGTTCGATATAGGCGACGGAAGCGTTACTATTTTCTTTCAGCTTGTTGGAAAGTTCTCTCAAATGTCCTCGAAATTGTTTACCGTCTTCAGAAATGTTAGCTGTTATCTTGTAGCGGGTAGTCAACTTACTATTCGAAGGGTTGATCTCAGAGATGATTATTTCTTGTATGTTATTCAAGAAAAGAAGCGATTCCTTCGCAACTGACTCAAAGTCTTGAAGTAGAGAAGCAATTTTTTTCGAATCATACGTTTCACTAGATATTTCGGAATTCGCAACACATGTGCGAAGTGGGAATCGAAAAACTGTCCCGTTGTCTAGATCAAACTCTTCATATTCGCCCAGGTATCCATTTATCATATCGGGAAATGTCGCCAAGCAGCCACCAACACCTTGCAATTCATAACACTTTCCGGGATTTGTCATTGTAGCCCCTGGAACATATTCAACATGAGGATCAAAGATGCATAGCTTCTCATTGTTAGTAACAAATGTGGGACAGTCTGTAAGATTATAGACCGCATTAAAACCGATACCAAAACGTCCTGTCGTAGTCGCGTCTGACATCTTCCCACCCACTCCAACGTGCTGGATTCCTACCAGGTCGTCTTCGGTGAACGGTTTGTTGTTATAAACGCAAAGTGCAGGTGAAGAATGCATAAGCTTCCACGACTCCCCGACGATTTTAGAACGGTTATCTCTTCGTGGGTCGTACACCACATGGATTTGAGTAGCCCCTGCGTCATCTGCGTTTTGGAGAAGTTCTTTAAGCACGTCAGCCTTGTGAGAATAATTTCTCAAGATTCCTTTAAGACGAGTTGTCAATTTCTCCTTTTGACCAAATTCATCAGCAAACCCGTAATCGCTAGAGCAGTTAGCGAGATGCAATTGTCGTGATGTAGAGATTCCAAGCTGCCTTGCCTCATAATCTGTAATACTGCGGTGGGTAAAGAGCATTTCAGATGTTGCCTCTTCCCAAGACATGTCGTTGTATATTAATTCCGATGTTGGGCGCAGAATTCCATTCTGATCCAGTGCTAATACCTCTCCTTTATCCTCCGTATTCTCTCCTTTATCCTCCATATCAGTTATTGACTCAACCAGAGCTTTCAACATGTCTTCAGCAATATCGGTGTCCACTTTAGATAACGGTTGGTCGCCGTGTATTTGTTTGAGTTTTTCCAAAACCTTGACATAGTCCTCAAAACTGAAGACATCTTTTACACCACATGCCCGCAAGAGAACATTATAAGTCAGTAGAGTATCTGGAACAGCATTAAGATAACGTTTACCGCGACGTCTGTGTTCAAAAGCTAACTGATCACATCTCAAGAATTTTCCATCAACGAGTACAAACGCTAATTCCTTCAATTCATCTATGTAGTCCTGGCATTCTGATTCGTCTTCTGCGATGTTCTTCAAGAAGTCGTATATGGCACGGCATATTGTGTCTGCATGTTTTGGTACTACCTCATCTACAACTTTCTGAAGCTGCTTCGTTACGTCTTTAACATCTAGATGTTGATTTCCAATATCAAGGAGGGTTCTGACGCGATAAGAAAGAACATCTGGACCAAGGCATTTTCCATCCAAGACGGGTCGGATGGAACCTACGAGGTACTTGTGTTTTCCTTCTAATAGCTCCGATGAGGACATGAATGGCAAAGACGACTCATGCCAAGCCATGGGGTACGTTTCTGGTTTACCTAAAACCGGAAGAAAACCGGCATTTCTCAATGTATGCGTTTGCCTTGGCGTTGGCTCTTCCTCATTTTCAAGCTTTTTGTCCATCAGTTTTAGAAGGATGACGCACTTCTCTAGTTGACTTTGTTCCGACGTTGCAATTCCTGCAAATGATTCTGTTCTTTCGCAAATATCATCCCATTCCAGATTATCACTAGCCATTCCCAATTCAGCCAATGAAAGTAGTCTTTCGTCACGTCTGTATGCTTTCCCATAAGGAAACCGCCCATCTACTTCTTTGTAGAGTTTCCCTATTGGTTTATGTGGATGGATCAACTGCTGCGGACTAGCTAAATCCTCCCCATCTGGAGAAGTTGGAAAACAGTCCAGTTCTCTAAGTTTTTCATCAAATTCTGTTACCTTTTCAGTGCCGATGCGAAGATCAAGAAGATGAAGCATGATTTTCTCTCTTGTTTTTCTCGGTATGTCTACCTCATTGTTGATCATGGTAAAAAAGACCTCCCGGAAAAGCCTTTCCTGATCATACAGGTTCTCCCTGATTGTAGCTCCAACCTGTTCCATGCTTGTTATGACATCTGAGTCGAGGTAAACCCATTTCTTTGGATGTAAATGTATATTCAAGACTGTTTTCACGGCATCGGCAATAGGTGATGTGAATAGCTGCTTTTCTATGAAAAAGCAATCCTGAATGCTCACCCAACGATTTTCATTGTAGATCACTGGTGGCGCTGTCCCTTTGTCTCCATTAGCAATTGTCTTGTAAAAGGCTTCTACCACTGGGTAGAAATCGCTTTCTGTTTGTTGTATCCTTGGCCAAAGTGTTTGAAACTCCCTCCCATCAATATAGTCGTTTGCTTGAAGCGTATGTAAGTCAAGTAGTAGATTGATCAGTGCTTTACTAAGCACTTCTTCCATTAGACAGACATTCCAATTGGTTTCAAACTCACCACCCTGTCTGACTTTCGTAGCAGATGAAGCCTTGCTCCAAAGATGGCGTCTATTGGGCTGCAGCAGAAAATTACCATTGATATGAAATGGAAGCCCTGTATAGACATCTAATGGTAGATAACTGAAGGCGCCACCTACATTATGCTCATGGTCAAAGCATATAGGAACTTTCCCTTCTTGCCCACTTCGAATCTCTGCTGCAATTCCTCCACACGGAATCACACCGGCACGCTTACCTGCGATGCTGTCAGCCAAGTCTGCTGCATGACCTGTACCCATACATGAGCTAACAACAAACAAATGATCGTTTGACTTTTGTTGAATTTCCTCCGACCTTTTAGTCACAAGCGATTTACACGTCACCTTAAGAACCGTTGTTGTCTCAGGTACTGGTTTGCTGCTATCCTGCATTCTTTCCTTCGTCGCTTTCAGTATCTTACGCTGTGCCGATTTATTCTGTTGATTTCCAATACAGCGGGGAAGAACTTTCATACACTCTGCCGAGATATCTAGCAGTTGCGTGTAATCATCGGTTGCTTTGCCGTCTGCAGAAAGTGAATACAAACTGACGTTGGTAACATTTTGTGTGAATAAAAGCAACGACGCTGCAGATTCTTTTAAAGCAAGGCTCAATTTTGTCATTTCCTCTCGTGAATTGTAGACCGCTTTTGACAGGTAGTCCTGGGTCGTGTCGGCTGCCTCCTTTTCAGTGCGCAATGGTAAGCGGAATAGAGTTTTCTTAAACCCTTTACTGGATGATGTAAGGTCACAGTTGAATATACCCTGAAATGGTTGAAATTGGTTGGTATAACTTCTAAGAGTAGCGCGATGATTCTGGTTTCGAATATCAAGTTTAATCCCTGGACGTGCTGGATTAACTCTTTTGCCAAGGTGATTGGTCCTGGGATCGAAAATAAGTATGAAGGGTCCACTGACAATACTTGGCACGTCGGTGATGTGATAAACAGAAGTGAATCCAAGACCAAAGCGTCCTATTTTGTCCAGTTTATCTTTCTTACTTGCTGCGGTAATGCTACATATATTCTTCACATCATTTTCGTTGAATGTTGCGTCATTGTATGCCCATAGTGCTGGTCCATGGCACATCTTCATACCGTCATCGAGTAGTCTATCTGCACTATGTGAGTTCTCTCTCCAATCAATCAGAAATTTTACTTGAGATGCGCCTGCGTCATCTGCACTCTGGATAAGTTCCTTGAATATTACTACTCCTTCCTGGTACATCTCTAGATTGCGCTTTATAGCATTGACCGTGCTCTGATGTGGGCCCTCAACCTCGTACCCAGGATTGACATTATCAACTGGTGCGACACAATGACTTAGCGGACGTAATCTAAGACGCTTAGCTGTCTGATTTGGTACCATTTCATGTACAACGGGAACATCGCATCCAGAACGTATGTATTCATCCATTAAACGCTCTTCATCGATGTATAAACAGTCTTGTGATTTGGCTAAATGCAATGAGTTCTTCCTATTTTGTTGTTGCTTCCTACAGGGTACTAAGATATCAGAGAAACTGCAATCCGGTGAGGCAAATGCTATAATTGAATTCAGTATGTCGCATACCAACTTCAAATCAGTCTGTTGTCCAGTGGTTGACACTTCGGATTGATGTTTGTCTTGAATAATGTGTAGCACATCATTTAGAGCGTCTTTGTTGAATTCCTGTTTGACCCCGACAGCTTCCAAAAAAATCTTATATGGTCTCATAGTAGATGGTATTACGTACAGGTATGGTGCTAGATTTACCTGAAGTGTGCCACTGCTAAAGGCCATCTTCTCCGGTGCAGTGAATCCACTACCATGCCATATTAGTGCAAAACTACTCTCGTGAACATGGTTTAAGATGTTAAAGAAGTGTCTTGTTGGTGACCTGTTCAGAAATCTGTAAACCCTGTCACAGAGTCTTGACACTGACTGCATATCTCGTCCATTCTGGAAAGAATTCGCTACATTTTGCAAATGGTTAACTACTAATTCCACCGTTGGATATTTGTTTGGATCTGGAGGTCCCCAACCGAAGAAAGATATCAATTCATCACCGATGCGATTTGCATTGACGAGAGGTTTGACTGATCCTAGTAAATCGGCGTGTTCTATCGATGCTGCGTCTCCCGGTTGGACCAGACAGGTAGTGCTTCCGTACCACGTTAATGATTCAGGATACGATGCTGGTGGAATAGTTTCACAAGGAACCCATGCTCTATCTTGTAGAAACTTCCACAAAGGTTTTTGTATTCGATTGTGGAGAACTTGCTCGGTCAACAGATGTGGAAAGTCGACGACATGCTGAAGAAGTTCGGTCGCAACTTCCCGGTCTTGAGATTCCGTCAGCTGAGATGCTATGGTCAAAATCTCCAGTGCTGTTACTGATGTCGAGCTTCTCAAACCAACTCTTTTCAGATTGCGCAGCGAACGTTCTCTGGCATAGTCATCGACTGGGAAAAGAGGACGTCCCTTGAATAGAATCTTTAGATGTCTGTCATCTGCTGGAAACAAATCGAGAGGTCGACTTAACCCACTTCCGTTTGGTATGAAACACACATTCTTGACAACACTGTCATACTGTGGTCTTTCTAATACCCATTTCATTATGTTATCACGCTCGTTAGTGTGGGTCGTGTTGATATCGGGTAATATGTAGTCACGGACCAAATCTCTTTCTGAAACTACGCATGCTCCTAGTTTTATCGCAAGGCTGTCGACTATGCTCGGATCAAGAAGCAGGCTCTTCCTCGTTCGTGTTATTGGGATGCCATAGTATCCACTTGGGACTAAGACTTTGACTTGAGAAACTGAGACATACTTGTTATCCGTGGTTGCAAAGATTGGAAGCTGACGAAGAAGTGTCTTACTTGGGCTCGAAAGTTGTGCATGTTTAAAGAAATCATGGATGTCACGTTTCACATTGGTTTCACTTGTCAGTACATTCTGAATCGCTTGCTTACTCCAAGTCGCTTGCAGGACTGTTATAACACCATGGGGATCAGGATTCTGGATGACTTCATTGATTTTAGGTTGCCGGGCAATGAATTCTGGGAGTGTATTTCGTATTACGACTACACCTAATGTCTCAAGGTATGAGGACATGGTAGCTGGTAATTGTCTTACACTTCCTGGTTTCTGCTGGAATATGATCGGATGTGTATAAAGCCTAGCTAATCTATGACAACCATTGGATACGTTGCATTGTACCAGAGGTAAGGATGAATAACTGGTCAACTGAACCGACATACTATTTCTTAAAAGCCAGGTCCAGATATTCTCTAACCACTCTTGATCTGGTTGGTGAGTCTCTTCTGGTATCCAGTTAACGACGTCTTTCCCTTGCACCCAGTCCCTTGGTAAGGCTTCTTTCAATAGACTCGGAACCATTCGTTGTGTAATTTCTTTCAGTTGTGTATAGTCCACAGAGTCAACTAATAAGGTTAGAGCCTTCTTTGCAATGAATCGGTTTGACATGTTTGGAAATAGCTCACTTGGAATGTCATCTGTAGGAATGTACACTGTAGCAGCATTTGTTGTAAACGTCGTGAAGGTTCCATCTTCCAGTGGCAACAACTGTATGTTGTTTAGATCACGAAACCTTTTGTCTTCCAAGATATACTCAAGAAGATGAAGTTTCTCTTCATAATTCATCCAATCGAGAGTGTCTCCTTTTATCGCCTTCCTTACAACTTCCGGAGTGACTCTCTTTGTCTCAATATTTCCCCATTCAAGAGCACGGATGACATGATCAGGAGCACTTGCAATGGGGTAACCTTTCCTTAGAAGAACACTACGGATCAGATCATCACTGTGAGATTGAATCAATACATCTTCAGGTTTCATCCAAGCTCCTCCGTTTGAGGCTGTATACATCACAGGCATTCCTCTCACCTTCTTCAAGAAGTTCCTCACACCTAGTTTCCAGTGATCATTCAGGTTCAATACATCTGGCCATGCACTGTATATCGTGCTGGATGATATGTTATTTGCAATTGCCTCATTTATAAGCTGGGCAAAGGCGTCAGGGAATGCTTCATCTGTCAGTAACTGGTTCCATTGAGCTGCTTTATCATGTTCTGATTCTCGATCAGGCCATTTAATGCTACGTCTATTATCACCTAGACCAAAGTAACCATGTACGTGTATTGGAAGACCGGTGCGTTCACTCTGTGGAAGGGGGAGAAAACAAAAGACACGGCCACCTATAGGCTCTTGACGATCGTCATCTGCTTGCATAGAAACTCCTACCCATGGAAGTAACTTTAAATCCTGATCAACCACTAAGTTCTGTAAATCGTTCGATATATCTTGCTTCTTTAACAGGTTGACAGTTAGGTATTTGCTGTTACTTGAAACCAAACCTTGTTGATCAACATCAAAGATCTTCTTTATGCTCATACTGCAGCAAAAACTGATATCTTCGGGTCCGGTAACACCATCTAGGAAAACCTTTCGCTTGGAACGTAATTTGATCTGATCCTCTTCAGATACACCAACGCTAAATACCAGCTGTGGATCTTCGTCTCCATCGTTTCTCTCATACAATTCAACGGTTTCAACGTTTTTCAAGAACAGAAGCGATATATCGGCATCTGCTTGGTATGACTGGAATAGGCTACGAATTCTGTCATCATCGTATACTGCGCTACTGACCTGTGATTCCATGTTGGAATTTCTGAGAGGAAAACGAAATATGGTGCCGTCAAACGACCCATTTTCAAAACTGCTACGTGAACATTTAAAAAGTGGGCTGATATAGGGGTTGAATTGGTCCGGGAATTGATCTAAAATATCTGCAGAAAGACGCCATTTTTTACCTCTCTTACCTAGCTGTCTAATACGATTGTGTGGATCATATGTGAAGTATTTTTCGTGGGGATCAAGGAAACCGATTTGTTCTCCGCTCAGGACGCTGGGGATATCTGCAGAATATTGTAAAGAGAAAGTAGAATATAACACAATTTAAATATGCCATTCATTGGAATCCCATACATTACACCTTGAAACTCTTACTCTTGCAAATAAATAACTTGCAAACAATATCAAAACACGCGCGCGTACAATATAAAGAAATATAACTATGTTGCAAGATTATCTGCCATTTCAACAAAACTGCATTACATGTACATTCATCGTCGTCCTTCTCCAGAAATGTTTTGAAGTTATCAGGATTTTATTTTTAAAACCCCAAATAATGTCATTATAAATTCATTATATCATAATAAATTGAAGGTTCATAAAGGAGTGAGGTTATTCCAAACCATTGATAGAGGTACACCTTTTTGTTATCTTTTCTTTTTTATTTGAATGTGTTTCCCAGTTACGAATGGGGGTTGTGATGTCTCATGCGTCTTTCATTCAAATCCAGGCTATAAGTACATAACCTCCTATACAAGCAAGCAAATTACAAATAAACCAGAACAAACAAGATCACATCTATCCACAAATAAATGCACTAACCTGTGAGATGATATACAGATATAAATCCCAATCCAAAACGTCCAATCTTTGTTGGGTCGTCGAGTTTACCACTCTGTTCTGGATGTTGTATGTTGTGCCAATCGGATTTCTGGAAAGTAGCATCATTGTATACATACAAACAAGGGCCGTTAAAGTCGTGTAATGATTCCGACCACATGGTATCAGTAGAGTGATGTGTCTTGTCATATACCACAACGACACGCCGAGCTCCTGCATCATCAGCATTCTGAACAAGTTCCTGAAAGAAGAAGTGGAAACCATTTTAGTACTATTATTTTTTACACTGCAGACTTGAACCCGAATTCACTTCATCCGAGCCTATGAGACGAGTCCAAACCAAATGTGAGTCTTTATGTGTTCGAGCTCGGATTCTAGTCCAAATCTTGGGTACGGGACCGAGTCCGAGTCCGGCAAAACTACAAGCCGAGTCTGGACTCGGTGATCCAAGAGTGGTTTGATCCAAGTGTGATTTCAAATAATTATTAGCTATATATTGGCCTATAGACGTTATTCTTAATTGGCGCATTTGGCGTCGAAGAGGGATTTAGGCCTACGTGACTGAAAACGAGGCTAGCGATGTATACAATACTTTGCACTAATCATAAAAATTATTCGTACTTCTGAACTGTTCAATATTTGACCTTTCTACATTCTTGGAATTAACTTAAACATATAAACTATCTATTCCCACTAGTTTGAAATTAAATGTTTGCTGGTAACCAAAACTACCGAGGAAAATCTAGAAGTTCACAGTTCGTTCATTCACATTGCCGTCAACATGGTCAAGGAGATTGTATGTTTATCGGTCGGAGCGATATAATTGCTCTGAGCATGCTCAGATGGATCATGGTTTGACGCTAGCCTTCTTCGACGAAAATGCCACCAATTAATAATATCGTCTATAAGCATGATTGTAGCAGAATCAATGACTAGCGAAACTTAATTGAATACCAATTGGATTCAATTGAGTTTCGCTAGTCATAGATTCTGCTAGAATCATGCTTATAGGCCAACATATAGCTAATGTTTAATACATGTATTTATGTCGCTTGAGTCTCTCAAGTAAAACTTTTACATGTACATGTATGTTGTGAAAGATTACTTCAGGTCAGTACACGTACATTGAGGCATGGAACCAGCACACCAGCATACGATTTATCGAACCGTCTGATGCTAAAGGAACGGCACCAGCGAGCACGATGCTGGTCCCCTGCACCCTGGATCCCTGTGCATGGATAAGTTGTGTGGAGCCCATTGATGCAGAGAACCAGCAAAACCATCCATCTGATCTCTGACGTTGTCACAGTACCGTTGAAAGGATTATGGAAATTGTCACAGTACCTTTGAAAGGTTTATTGAAATTGGTAAGTTGAATCCTGTATTGAATGGAATTTCAGAATTAAACATGTTTACAAGTCCAAGTAAATAATGGATCGATAATGGATCGCTGAATGAATGTTCAGTTCAGCTCGCCGTAACTTTCAGTACGCGTCATCTCCTCCAACAAAACTTTGCACGTATCCCATTGAAAACACAAGAAAATGTTTAACCTCTTGTTTCCACTACGCAATATTTCCAGGAATGGGAGCGAATCGATGAAACTAGACAAACTAGACAAGTCCACTCGGCGTAGACAAGTAAAGTAAATTTTATCAGTGTAAAGGGCTAAAGGGTGAAAATGGACCATTACAAAAGCCCTACCCGTCCCACTCGGCGTAAAAGACAAGTTATAGACCATTTTGCCGTCCAACCGTAAATAAGCACTAAAAACCAGACAACTCCATTTTGACTGTGTAAATAAGGGGTGACATCTGTAAAGAGGTAACCCTAAATAATCAGCACTTACAAACCATACAACCCTATTTTGATCGTGTCCCGGACGCGAAGTTCGTTACCGTAAACAACATTTGATACCTTGTACATTGTAAAGCAATACATTTATACAGTGAGTGTGTACGGTTAATACATTCGCGTCCCGGACCGTGTAAAGGGGTGACGTGTAAAGGGCTAAAGGGTGAAAATGGACCATTAGCCCTACCCGTCCCACTCGGCGTAGACAAGTACCCTCAAGTAATTTATCAGTGTAAAGGACGAAAAATGGACCATTTAATTGACCATTTTTCCGTCGAACCCTAAATTAGCACTTAAAACCCAGACAACACTATTTTGACTGTGTAAATAAGGGGTAATTTAATTTAAGTGTCCAGGAACTTCTTTTGACGAGTGTATATAACAAATATACCCAACCCAACATAATTGTATTTGTTATTATTAGTTTCTATCTGTCTCATACTATTTAATATGAAAAAATACTATAAGTAAATTAAATCTGTAAAATAATTATTAAATTTCAGATAGAATGCCAATGTTACACTCCTGACATTTTGGGGTTTTCTCAGTAAAAGCTTCCATTCAACTGCAACAATGCAGATTATTAAAGTCAGTTGGCTATTTATGATAGGCCAAAGGGATACTAATAAACATAAAAGAAGAAAGAAATGTGTAACATTGTACCATATTATTCTCCAATGATCATTTTGCCAACTAGTTGAGTTAGGCTTCAAATTTCAAAAAGTCATACTGTAATGTTACAAAAAATATTTTGAAGACCTTTAACAACATAGATATCACTGTGATTAGTTTTGAATGAAAGTAGACCCATTAACCTTCCAAAATATACATCTCATAGTTATATATGCACGCTGGTCTTTTTGTACTAGCTTTTGAAAACTTGCTGTTGATTTTCAATGCAAAAAAAGTGTTCCACTCCTGACAATTTTGGCATTATAATCGGCTGGCATTTTTTTGACAAAGAGCGAGGGCTAAAATCTTTTATCATGAATTAATGACTATCTAAGCACACATTTTAAAATCATTGGGGTTTCTGGAAATAACTTTATTAATGAAATAACAAGCAAAAAGTGAAAGGAGTCATTTTTTTTTAAATTGCCCCTATGTCAAATTAAGAACAGAAAATAACCTAACTTTACCATTTCTCAACAACGGATTTAACCCTCAACTATTTTATTGACATGACATATATAACTAATTTTGTTAACATGTTTGGTTGCTATTATCTGTATGTGATAAATTCCCATTAAGTGCTTAGACAATAAGTGTTGAATAGATGACAGATATTCATATACTTAAAATCTAGTTTTTAATACGTTCTCTTATGCACAAAACACACACCTAATTAATATCAAATCAAATCAAATCAAATTTATTTGTATGTACAAATCGCCTCATCAACATGAAATGTATTTTAAATTATACACTATACTTGAACAATGTTTATTATGAAATATTTATTTATTGTTGTTAAAAGGATAAACACAAAATAAAACAACACTGTGAATGAACTAATAATAACTGTTTGTTTTAATATACCATATTGCCTTTAGCGAAGATAAAGCCTATACATTAGATAGGGCTATTTATATTTATTTTCATTTGAAACTAACTGGCCAGGCCTAATCCGTATTGAATTGTATTGTGCTCAATTGAGATAGTATTATCTCTATGAATAGCAAGGCTTGAATATAATTTGATGGCTGATGAACTATTGAGTGTCCCAGCAGAAAAAAGGTCTGACTGAAACTTTCAAATATCGTATTTTGGGATTTTTCCCCTCACGGTCCCAACTTTAACCTCTTATAAAAAGAGTTCCCCAATAGTACATTTTTGTGCACTTTTTTTGGTGATTATTGAATACTTCCTTAGTATTTTAAAAACAAAAACAATCCAGCTTATAGCTTCCGTGTCCGGGTATCACAAAATAGACTGTAATCCCGTCTAATCTATAATCCGACCAGCTACTCATGGCCTTGACTATTTAAACCTTTTTTTATCCCCCTGGTTTGTAAAACCAGAAGGGGATTTTGTCATCATGTAATGTGCGTCTGTCTGTCTGTCTGTATGTGCGTCTGTCTGTCTGTCTGTATGTATGTGTGTATGTATGTGTGTGTGTAGTGGGGGGGGGGGGGGGGGGTGGGGGGGGGGGGGGTGGGTGGGGGTGGGGGGGGGTGCGTGTGTGCCTTTTGGTTTTTTTCCAAATGCTGTATCTGTTGAAAGGATGGACAGATTGACTTCAAACCTTCAGTGATAGGTAGGCCATGGTCAAACACTGTAGCTGCTTGTTTGGGGGTCTAATTTGCAAAGGTCATCTGAGGTCAAAGGTCATCTAGAGGTAAAATCGTAAAAGTTGCCCGATTGACGTCAAACTTAGAGAAAAGAAACATGAACACCGGGTGAACATGTCTAAAATAAATTAGAGGTCATCTGAGGTCAAAGGTCATCCAGAGGTCAAATCGTAAAAGATGCCCGATTGACGTCAAACTTGGAGACAAGAAACATGAACACCAGGTGAACATGTCTAAAATAAATTAGAGGTCATCTGAGGTCAAAGGTCATCCAGAGGTCAAATCGTAAAAGTTGCCCGATTGACGTCAAACTTGGAGACAAGAAACATGAACACCGGGTGAACATGTCTAAAATAAATTAGAGGTCATCTGAGGTCAAAGGTCATCCAGAGGTCAAATCGTAAAAGTTTCCCGATCGACGTCAAACTTGGAGACAAGAAACATGAACACCGGGTGAACATGTCTAAAATAAATTAGAGGTCATCTGAGGTCAAAGGTCATCCAGAGGTCAAATCGTAAAGTTGCCCGATCGACGTCAAACTTGGAGACAAGAAACATGAACACTGGGTGAACATGTCTAAAATAAATTAGAGGTCATCTGAGGTCAAAGGTCATCCAGAGGTCAAATCGTAAAAGTTGCCCGATCGACGTCAAACTTGGAGACAAGAAACATGAACACCGGGGGAACATGTCTAAAATAAATTAGAGGTCATCCGAGGTCAACGGTCATTAGAGGTCAACCAAGGTCAAACGTCAACAAGGGGTTAATTTGTGCAATGAACACCGTGGGAACATGTAAAAAAATGATTAGAGGTCATCCGAGGTCATCTGAGGTCAAAGGTCATCCAGAGGTCAAATCGTTAAAGTTGACCGATTGACCTCAAACTTGGAGAAAAGAAACATGAACACCGGGGGAACATGACCCATGACCGTTGACCTCATTTAGTTGATCTCCCAGCCAGGGGGATTCGCAAGTCGTGACTTGCAGTATTTCTATTATTTAGACTTAGTGCAGGCCTTTATCGTGGTACCTGTTTGTACAGGCTTGCATGTCAGCACCCGGTCACCTAAAGTAACATACACCATTATGCTTAAAACACTTGACATTTCAAGTTTCTTGTAGCGCGAATTTCAAAACATTGATCCCTTAAGCGTGTGCATGTCCTTGAATATTCCTTCCATTGTTTGCGTGCATGGTCGGACAACTTTTAATAGTCTTTTGCCAAGTCTGTGCACAGTTGTATGAAATACATTGTTATTGTAAGAAAAGGTTGCAAAATTAATGTATCTTAAGTTTTGATTAATATTACAGAAAAAGAAAAATGAAATTGAGAAATGTGGCTTGACCATTTTATTAAGCATAATTTCAGGATTAATTTGAAACCTTACATAACTTAATTGGGCATACAAAAAGTGGTTCGAAATTATTCAATTTAAACGCCTAATTAATTAATTCATTACGCGCATAAAATAATTACACAGCAAACATGTTAACGAATGGCTTGACAGATTTGTGTGGCTAACCATAAAAATCTTTCTCGGTGATTTAAGTGTATATTGCATGTTTAATTCATGAGAAAAATAAAATATACCAAATGTTTGGAGGAATATATTTTAAATACTTAAGGGATATTTAATTATCTGCTCAAACCATTGTTTTAAACACATCTTTACCTTTAATTTGATACCTTGCAGTCTTGTTTGGATACACGGTACTATTAATAATTTCCACGAATTTGGTCATTAATTAAGACAGATTTGGGCTTCTTTTTTTAAAGTAAAGATAAATGTTAACTTTTTCTTAGACAGAATTTTTGACAATGATGGGAAGTTCATTTTCTGTACATTTGGTGTTAATAGCATGTATAGATTTTACTGGAAATTACAAAAAGCAAATTTGTAATTTATTTCTTTATAATATGCTAATTATATGCAAATAAGGTCAAACCATTTTTTTCTTCTATGACATTAAACCACCAAGCTGTATTCTACAATTTAATATTGTCTCCTTGTCTTACTTATGTTACCTTTTGAATTAGAGCGTAATTTCAATAACATGCACTTTTGGTAATTTATGCTCTGTTGCACTGTAGCACAGGTGGTAAATAGGGAGGGTAAATATTATTGATACTAGCTTTTTGCAATTTTTAGGTTCATAAATCTTTTAGCACTAAAAGTGTTGGTTACCATTTCAATTGACATTGTTATATTCCACATTTAGCATTTTATTGTTGGTGGTCGGTGTTCGAATGTACTGTATCCGTACTTATTGGAAATTAGAGAGCAGGAATGATTAGAAATGGAAGTGATCTGAGAAGATGTCACGTTACCGCCACTGTCTTATTGGGATCCTTTCCACAAACAACCAGGTCTTACGATGGAAATCCCGGAGGAATTGAAATTTGCCAACCAAACAGGTACACGGGTTGATATTGCAAATGGTAATACTCCTGTCACACATACGCCGATCAGGCCTTGCTCTTGCGTTGCGCTGAAAAAAGTATCAAAGCGCCAAGCAAACGCATAAGAACCGATTTGGGACGCAGTGGACACTGGCTAGAACGGGAGAGGGTTCCCATGTAACACACAGGAAGAGTGCGAAAAACTGCTCAAAATTGTCATATTTTTAAAACCAGGTAGCTCTTAGTGCGCTCCTGATCCTATCCCGCTTATCACATTTTAACGGCGCTCTTATTACGACCCATTGTGTTTCTACTTAAGAGTCTCACGGGCTCTCACTGCGCTTCCACAAAATGTAAACATATTTAGTGCGTTCAAGTTGCCGTCTGCGTTACTATAGTAGATTCAGAAACTCTGGCGCATCGGTTTCGATTTTGGACCTCGTCCATTGGGCGTTAGAGGAACCCATTTTGACCAATGATGAAACAGCGGTACTTTTATAGATGTTATTATCATGATTATTTGCGCTCCATAATCAAATGCTATTCATGATGGCTTTATGAATATGGCTGATCATGCTCTTTACAATCACGACAACCAAAAACTTAATCCAACAGCTTCAAATGTGTTATCCCTTTGGAAGCGGTCACCACAATAAAAACAAATCGACCATCATCGACCGTATACGAAGAAAAATGTTATGTATGTCATTTTAACTTTTCATAATTTAGTGGATACTTTTCATTATTTTCCCTTTTTATTATGCACGTGGAATAAAGGAAACATTAACATTAAAATAACAGTTCTACGTATTTATTTGCGAGAAAAAACCCGAAAATAATTCAATAATCATTTTTTTATAATTATACCTAGGTACAAAACCATTTGTCCTAATTAAATGGAAAAACAGTTATATCAACCAATATACGGATTATAAACGTTACTTTAAGTATTTCTGGCTATGAAACCACCTGAATACCTTTATCAATTTATCTGAATAACAATACATTTCTTTTATCGAAAATACGGGCAATTGACAACAACTTTTTGCAGGCAAAGTTATGCCGATAATCCAGCCGCAAGTTCCCTGTCACTTGGTACATAGTGGTAACTACATCACAGAAGTACATGCACATAAAGACATGGTATTAACCTTGCATATTACGATTACATTCGAGTGCCTCCCCCTCTTTTGCTTCTGTTACCTCTGATTGAAATGGTAAATCGGTTAGCGTTAGCAAGGGAAGGTCTCACGTCACAGTAATTTTAAAAATTCATAAATAGCCGCTTCTGCCGATTTTAAACAACGAAATAACTCTCTTATCAAAGAGATAACCGTTACAAAGGCATCACTTCTAAATACTACGGGACTTATATTTAATGTAAAAATTATCACTCTTACACTAAAAATTCTATAAAATGGTGTAATCTCGTCTATAAAATGGTGGTCTCATCGCAGCAAACCGGTCAAAAAAGACATAATTAAAGCTTGTGTCGTGTGATGTTGCGGTTAAAGGTTAAATTAAATCATCTAACTGGATGTCGCAAGGAGTTCTGGTACCTTATGCTGCCCTCAACTCGATGGATAGTTACTTTTTATGCAGACAATTGGGTGTAAGTGGGAAAATTCAATCATTGCGCAAATTGACGGGTGTGACCGTTACCTTGGTTACACCCGTCGTTTTAGAGCGCCCTCAATTGAAACGGGCTCCCGTTCTACAGCTTACTGTTGAGCGTAATAAGGTCAGGAGAGACACGTAATGATCTTACTCATTGATATTACTACAGTCGCAGAGGACAAGTAGTTTGTATGCGTCCTTGCTACGTTAACTCAACGGTCATGTCGCTCGCTTTGCGCTGCCACGGCGACACTACTGACCCATGATAGCGCTCTGAACAGAACGCCGAACCTCCACGCTTGTTTTGTGCATGCACAAAACAAGCGCGGTGCACTGGTGTTCAAGGGCGACCACGGGGACCCTCTCACGACACTCTCACGTCCCGGCCAGTTCCCATTGCGTCAACGAGGGGTTCATGAAGATCTTGATGCGCTTGGCTTTGCGTTTTGATAACGTTTCTGCGTAATCCAAGCGCCGGCCTGATCGCAGCAGAATGTGAAAGGGTTTTAATGACCTTGATTTAAAAATGGACAGTTTTCCGCGCTCTTCTACTACGTGATATTCATATTTTGAGCGCAGTGCAATCGCTAGCCCGATTGCTGTATGTGTGACAGGGGTATTATACAAGCCCTTGTCAAAAACCTCTTAAAATGAATTCACATCGTAAGATATTACAAAAAGTGAGTTTTGAATTCATTTTAGGGTTTTATAATAATACATTATTAAAAGCATACCTTCAAGATTTGTCCGCCTTCCGGATACTTGTCCAGCACTCGTTTTAAGTATATATGAAGAGGCGGCAACTGCTGGCCAAAATCATTGTCATCTATCAAAATAACAAAGTAATGAGAATAATTCATAATGGATATAGAAATGTAAGGAACAATCTTATTTCATCAGGAATTAAAGTAAGTAGAATTAAAACCTTCTTAGTCGAATGAAAAGAAAAAGTTACTAATTTCAGTATGAGATTTTCTACGAGGGTCATTCAATAAGTTCTACCTCCTTGTTCATGACATCGCTAATATGAATGTCAGCCTCATGACATTTGTCATGATTATAGCTCTGAATCATAGCTACACATTTATAGTAAATCATGATTGATATATGTTTTACTTATGTTATGATGCGGTCAAAGTCAGAGAGAGATTTTGGACCACGGAAACGGAAAATTACCTTAAAAATAATTAAATGTTTTTCAGGGGGTTTTCCGTAGTGATGGTTAAATATAAAAGCACGATTTAAAATATCGAAAATGGAAATCAATGGATGATATCTGAATATATTACAGCATTATCCTGTACAGATACGATTGTAAGCAATGTTAATTGTTTATATCATATACGGTATATAATATAATATAAAGCAGTTTACCAACCCACGGTGCTTACAATATACCATATAACAACAAATATTATCAACCACCGGCGAATGTCCCAACGAAAAATAAGCAAGGACATATCAACCGGCGGAACCCCGGTCTCCTGTTCACTAGACAGGCGCCCTAACCACTAGGCCACCGATACTTGCTGATGGTGTAATACCAAATCGAATACTGGAATTCTGCTAATCAGTCAAATTTAAGTTGTTACAAGTCAAGTCACAGTGATGCTTCGTATGTTAAATATTTAACATGATAATAATTTTCCTTATTTGAAACCTTCAGAATAGACAATTAGGTAGTCAATGATAGAAAATGATCTCTTCGAGAGACTTGTAATCCCTCCATTTAGTTCTTTATATTGAAGATCTCTTAGTTCTTATGACAATCAAATATGACTTTTACAGGGTCCCTCTAGGGAAGGGGTAACTTAATGGTGTCCTGATCTGGTTCTGGCAAATGAGAGGGCATATTTTGAAATCAGTCACCTTTATTGTTTACAGTCTGTTAAAGAGATATGTGACGTTTAGAACGGTTATAATTGACCGATAGGTACGTCTTATCTCTTAACATAGGCCACACTAATAGCACTTCCGTGATATTTTGCTGTTTGTCAACCATTTCCGTCACATTAAATGGAAGTTTGATTTTCACTGCATCTTCAGAAAGTTACAACGATTACACAGATCGATTAACAATGAATGTGTAGCAGAGATTCCAATTGTGTAATATTTCATAAGACTGGCTTATATAATAACAAAGTTATGAGGTAGGAGGTCACGGCTGTTTGATCGCGTGTAAATTGTCCGATTTATAAGCGCATCTACAACAACAGAGGGCAGCAGATATTTCTGTAAAACCCTAATCGATATATCGGTAAAGCTTCCCGTAAGGGATATGCACCAGTTAGGACGGGGACTTTTAAAAACATTTTATCATTTATATGTGGTCCATTCTTCTCGGACTGTGTATTGGAAATGAGACTTTTGAAAATAGGAAATTTTTCTTTAAATGGTGCTAATCATGTTTTATCTTTGTTGTTAGGGGGTTAATTTGGTATCAAATTATGCCTAAAAGATTCATCTAAATGCCTATCTAGCCTGTTTGGTAAACATTGAATGTTACTCAAAATGACATAAACAAAGTGGTATACTTTTTGAACCATAAAAACTACGCCGCCACCCTGGAACTGATTTTGGGCCTGTAACCATGACACGTTTCTGATTCACATTAGGTTTCACCTGTTCACGCTAAGCCATGACGATATAGACATTTAGGCCCTATGTAATATGCTCATAGGGCTATTATTATATATCGCGTTTGATACTGCGTAATGTGTCCCAGGAGCATGATGGAAGGCCAGAATATTTTGCTTACGTCACGTCTCTCATTCACATTAGGTCTCATGCTAAGACATGGCGGTATAAAAATCTAAGCCCTATGTTATGCTCCTAGGTCTATATTATTATCGCGTTCGATATTGCGTACATATCGAGGGCTCAGAAACACAAGGCCTCATCTCCATTTTTTCAAAAATGAGATTTTGGTATCAAAATGTTCAGAAAGAAATTCTCTTTCCAGTATTAACACAGCCTTAACTCCATAACACAACCCCTTTCAAAGTTATAGCCAGTATCACAAGGCCTCATCTCCATTTCCCCAATGTGTTTAAACAACTTCAATAGTCTTTTTTTCAAAATGGTCAAAATGTAGATAAGGCCTTGTGGTTCTGAGCCCTCGATATGTTCCAGAAGCATAGTTTAAGGCCAGAATCGTTTGCGTGCAATTTAGCGATGTGTTAGGTAATACAGTGATGCGCCCCGACGCTAGTCTCTACGCATAAAGAAGTAGACCCCGAAGTACATAGAATTAAAATGTGGTTTGTGACAATTATAACCGTTCGAAATGTCACATATCTCTGAATGTGACTGATTTCTTTTAAAAGGTTATGCCCTCTGATTAACCAGAACCAGATCGGGACAACCATAAGTTTACCCCTTCCCCTAGAGCACCCTGCAAAAGGCATATTTAACTTTCATAAGAACCAAGTGATTTTCAATATACCGGACTAAATAGAGGAATTACAAGTCTCCCAAAGAGATAATTTCTATCATTTAATACCTGATTGACTATTCTGAAGGTGGCACATAATAAAAAATCATAAAGTGACTATTATGTGTAAGATTTAACGTCGAGGCATCACTGTAGCTTGAGTTGTAACAACGAAATTTATACTGATAATCAGTATTCCAGTATGCCAAAGACATAACAATACATTTGAGTTGATATTACACTATTTGCGAGCCTATAAGAGTTAATATTGCTTACAATCTCATTCATCCTTGATAATACTATACATTTATCAGATATCATTCATTGATTTCCATTTTCAGTATTAAAATCATGCTATTATATCAAACCGTATAATACGGAAAACTCCCGAAAAACATGCATTTATTTTTAAGGTAATTTTCCGTTTCCGTTGTCCAAAATCTCTCTCCGGATTTGACCGCATCACATGAAAAGTAAAACCGATATCGATTATCATTTACAATAAATGTGTAGCTATGATTCAGAGCTATATTTATGATAAATGTCATGAGGCTGACATGTTATGAGGATGAGGTAGAACTTATTGAATGACCCTCGTATGTTGGTGTTTGGTGTCATTTATACGCTATTTATAAGGTTATTTGCCTACGTTAATGAATGCGGATAGTTATAGCCAATTATAATTTAAGGAAATTGGCTAACGTGAGTTCATTGATATCATGAGCTCACTTTCAGTACTCGTTCAGGCAAAGGTGTAAGAATGTAACGGACAGGTTTAACTTAAAAATTAGTGCTCACCTGTTTCTTGACCAATATGCATCTATTATTCGGATGAAAGTCAGTCCGGTAGACTTACACAGAAAAACCAAATTACCAAATTGACCATGCATGTGATTATTGTTTTTCAAGATGGCCGACGAAGGTGATTTTGTGCCCGGGGGGGGGGGGGGGGGGGGGGGGGGTTATCACATTAATTGGGTGTATTTTGAGGCACCAAATTTGTTCAAAATTGGGTGCTTTTCTAACAAAATTGGTATATTGATGGGTAGGAAATTGGCCCGAGAAAATAGGTATAGAGAAAGTCAAATTTTTGAAGTCCGGCAGGCACATCCATGTACGATTTGGCGAAAGTACCCCCCCCCCCCCCCAACCCCCGGGTTTTGTGTTTTACTTGCTAGTCGTAAATTTAAAAAAATCTAATACGACTTTCTGAACACTTTTGCTAGCTCTTATTTTCATAGCAATGCCATGAATAGATAGAGAACATTCAAAGACAACTTTGAGTCTCCAAAAAGGTGAGTGGGACATAAAAACGGAGGATTTTCAGGTGACTCAAATTTAGTCTAAAATGATTCCCTTCAACATTGTGCCTTTACCCGATACCAAAATTATAGATTTGGTATCTATCGAGACTAGAGCTTATACGTACGTTAAGAAACTGAAAATACGCGGCGAAGAATCACATTTTAGCGAGCATATTAAGAGTGAATTTTTTCTAGGTTGACAAACTTTTGGACACACATTTCTTCGATTTTGCCTAAAGTTGGGGAGGTGAAAGACAGTTAGTAGTTATGTACAGATATGGTATTAACAAATTCAGCAACCCTCTTTTGCAATGGTAACGAGTATATCTTGTTTTAGGTCATTTTAGGGGAAAATTCTCCTAATTATACTGATTTCTGCAACGAAAAAAGTCAAAGTTTGGCAGAACCCTACACCAAGGTGGTACATTTTTTGCCCAAACTGACTTCATGAATAAATTGCCCTATCTCTGGTCTAACAAACCAATCAATTTAAATAAGTCAGTGTTGCCATATTGATACCCTGTTGCCATGTTCAAATATCACATTTTGAGGAAGTTGAAAAAGTCAGATATTACTAACCAACTTTGGGTTGCTAATAATAATAACATTCCATCTACACAGAACAACTGCAATTGCAGAAAGAACCGAGAGTGCCCCCTTGAAGGCAACTGTCTAACTAGCAGTATTATCTATCAAGCCACTGTAACACAACAGGACAATAATAACCAGGAAACGTATATAGGACTTACAGAAAACACATTTAAAACCAGATTTAATGCACATGTCTCAAGCTTCAAATCAAAGATAAACAACATGCCACAACATTAAGTGAACACATTTGGAAGTTGAAAGACAATAATGTGCATTATTCATTAAAATGGAGAGTGATTAGCAGAGCGAAAGCTTATTCAACAACAAACAAGACCTGTAATCTGTGCTTAGAGGAGAAATTCTATATTATATACAGACCTCTATTATCTTCTCTCAACAAAAGAAATGAACTCACTATAGTGCGTGCAGACACAGGAAAAAACACTTGTTGAGCAATTATACCAATAGATGAATTTATAAGGCCAAATAAATGAATAACATGTTGATCGGCCAAATCTTATATTAAAAGAAAAAAAGAAAAGTGATAGATGCCCTTATCAATTGCTATTTTGTTATTTTAGAGAGAAACAAAATATTTTAAATAATCGGCGGGGACGATAAACATGTTATTTATTTTACTTGGCCTAACCACTTGACATTTGACATAATAACCATGGTAATATTCTGCACTTGACATTTAACTCAACAATGGATGTATTCTTTATTTGACTTTTGATATTACCATGAATTTCTTCACTTGACTTTTTGACACAATTTTTGACATATATATTAATCACCTTCTGTGAACCTGTATTACTATACTATACTAACAGATAATCTGTTTTGCAAGAAATCATGAATGTACTTAGCTTGTTGACCTCAATGATTTATTTGATCTATTGCTGGCCTTACATATTTAGTAGTTTTTTGTATATATTAACCATATGTTTGACACAAATAAATCAGTCTGCAATTTGTTCCTGAGGAGTGAGGGTCTATCTCAGGCCCGCACGAAACAGTTCTGTAGAACAATATGTGATTCCTCAAGTCGTTTTTAATTATATATATATATATATATATATAAATGTCGTAGTCTAACCAGAAATGGTTGTCAATAACAATTATATATATATATATATATATATATATATATATATATACGACATGGTGATTTCACCTCTTAGACAAAGTGCAAACAAAATGTGTGTGTTAGACCAAGGAATTATTATAGTAACTTGGTTAGACGGCTCGTTTAAAAGAAACAAATACTACTATAGCCTCTTTAACTCTTGTCTACTAATATAATATTTTGTTCCTTTCTATTTTAAACTGCTATAGTTGTTCAAATAATTCTTCATTTTAATTCAATTTGAAGTTTAAAGGAAGTTCGTCACACTTGAGTGACCCCACGCATTGCCTTATTTGACAAGTGTTTAGGAACTTTTAAATAGCTAATGAAGTAGTATTGGGTGAATATGGCAGTTGCTTATATTATTTCATCTACACAATGTAGGATGAAGTTTTGGTGAGGTTAAAAAGTAAAAGGCAGTTAAATTTTACCAATTTTAAAAGAGACTCCACCCAATATGACAACAGTCGTAAAAGACGCAGCTAATTTACCCATGACCATTTCTTTATCTATTTAAATGTCCCTCAAGTTTAGACTAACTTGTGCTCAGACGAACAACTTGGTATGCTTGTCAACTTAATTGAAGCAATTTTAATTTTTGACCCGCCTGTTCTTGGACTAAAACCATATTCGCTGCCTGCTACACCGCTATAATTTGTCACCACAACAACGTAAGAACTCTTTGTAGTCAACACGTGTAGAAACACCAAAGACATCAAATTTGAATTATATTACCATCGTACTATCCATGATAAAAGACACATATCGCTATCACTGGGATACATTACAATAGCAAATAAGCAAATACACGAAACACATCACCAATAATGCGGCAGTCATCGAATCTGTTTCCGCTGGGATCCTAATGTACTACCCTCAAACCATGTCTACCAAAACCTCAAAAACCATGAAACCCAAAATAACTGCCAAATCCGATAACCGCGAAACCCACGAACCGCTCTAGTTTATAGCTAAACTAATCTCTAAAAGTTCTGTGAATCCCGTCCCCAGAGTTGTTGTGAGTTCACTATGAGCGTGTTTCTACTGGGGCACTGCAAATAGTTAATGGTAAGTTTTACCGGTAAGATTTAACGGTAAGTTTTTAATCCCCCCTGTTTCTACTCGCGAAAAGTTACCGCTACGTTTATCGATCCATTCCATGATCGATCCTAGTCGATGGGTCACGACATTTGACCTTTTGTTATACCAGACAATGCCGCCCCACCTGAAAGAGACTGCCTCACAATGCGTATAATCCATCGTGACACGGGTCACTGAACTTAACGTTAAGATTAAACGGCTGGCTGTTTCTACTGGGAAAGATACCATTAATTACCGGTAACAAGCCTGGTTTTCGCGGTTACAAAACTTACCGTTAATTAACTTTATCTGGCTGTTTCTACTGGGAAAACTTACCGGTTAATTAACGTTATGATCCCCAGTAGAAACACGCTCTATGTTAAATATTTTCAATTGGCCCAAATGCCGGTAATTACATCGCCCAAATTCCTCAATGCATGTGTATTTTTAAGACTGCACGATGCATCTATCCGCTTATACAGGGTGTCCCAAAAGTCTATGCACGTTTTTGAAGAGACATATCTCATAAAATATAAATCATATGTTATAAATTTAACCATATTTTGATAGACGAGATTTGGGAAATTCATTTGATACCAAACACAACCCTATTGGTGAACCCACAACATTATACAAGGCGGTTCTCGAACGGCGCGTCTCGCCTGTTCATCAAAAGTGACTTGAAACAAATGATGATGAAACATATGATACAATGTAGCACTGTCACAGAGGTACATGTATGCATTGTAGTTAATGCAAGGGATGTAATACCTTGAAAAATGTAATCAACAAAAAGAACACACCAACCCCCTTCCCTACACCAAATCACATCAAGATAGGCCTTACAGATCTTATTTGACCCCAGATGACCTCTGATGACCTTGAAAATTTAATCAGCAAAAAGAACACACCATCCCTCTTCCGTCCACCAAATCCCATCAAGATAGGCCTTACGGATCTTATTTGACCCCAGATGACCTTGAATGACCTCCGATGACCTTGAAAATTTAATCAGCAAAAAGAATACACCACCCCCCTTCCCTCCACCAAATCCAATCAAGATAGGCCTTACTGATCTATTTGACCCCATATTTGACCCCCGATGACCCCGAAAAATTAATCAACAAAAAGAACACACCATCCCTCTTCCGTCCACCAAATCCAATCAAGATAGGCCTTACTGATCTATTTGACCCCATATTTGACCCCCGATGACCCCGAAAAATTAATCAACAAAAAGAACACACCACCCCACTTCCCTCCACCAAATCCCATCAAGATAGGCCTTACTGATCTATTTGACCCCGATGACCCCGAAAAATTAATCAACAAAAAGAACACACCATCCCTCTTCCGTCCACCAAATCCCATCAAGATAGGCCTTACTGATCTATTTGACCCCCGATGACCCCGAAAAATTAATCAACAAAAAGAACACACCACCCCCCTTCCCTCCACCAAATCCCATCAAGATAGGCCTTACTGATCTATTTGACCCCATATTTGACCCCCGATGACCCCGAAAAATTAATCAACAAAAAGAACACACCATCCCACTTCCGTCCACCAAATCCCATCAAGATAGGCCTTACTGATCTATTTGACCCCATATTTGACCCCCAATGACCCCGAAAAATTAATCAACAAAAAGAACACACCATCCCTCTTCCGTCCACCAAATCCCATCAAGATAGGCCTTACAGATCTATTTGACCCCATATTTGACCCCGATGACCCCGAAAAATTAATCAACAAAAAGAACACACCACCCCCCCTTCCCTCCACCAAATCCCATCAAGATAGGCCTTACTGATCTATTTGACCCCATATTTGACCCCCGATGACCCCGAAAAAATAATCAAGCAAAAGAACACCTCATCCCTCTTCCGTCCACCAAATCCCATCAAGATAGGCCTTACTGATCTATTTGACCCCATATTTGACCCCGATAAATTAATCAACAAAAAGAACACACCATCCCTCTTCCGTCCACCAAATCCCATCAAAATAGGCCTTACTGATCTATTTGACCCCATATTTGACCCCATATTTGACCCCCGATGACCCCGAAAAATTAATCAACAAAAAGAACACACCATCCCTCTTCCGTCCACCAAATCCCATCAAGATAGGCCTTGCTGATCTATTTGACCCCATATTTGACCCCCGATGACCCCGAAAAAATAATCAACAAAAAGAACACCCCATCCCTCTTCCGTCCACCAAATCCCATCAAGATAGGCCTTACTGATCTATTTGACCCCATATTTGACCCCCGATGACCCCGAAAAATTAATCAACAAAAGAACACACCATCCCTCTTCCGTCCACCAAATCCCATCAAGATAGGTCTTACTGATCTATTTGACCCCATATTTGACCCCCGATGACCCCGAAAAATTAATCAACAAAAAGAACACACCACCCCACTTCCCTCCACCAAATCCCATCAAGATAGGCCTTACTGATCTATTTGACCCCATATTTGACCCCCGATGACCCCGAAATATTAATCAACAAAAAGAACACACCACCCCCTTCCCTCCACCAAATCCCATCAAGATAGCCCTTACTGATCTATTTGACCCCATATTTGACCCCCAATGACCCCGAAAAATTAATCAACAAAAAGAACACCCCCCTCCTTCCCTCCACCAAATCCCATCAAGATAGGCCTTACTGATCTATTTGACCCCTGATGACCCCGAAAAATTAAGAACAAAAAGAACACACCATCCCCCTTCCCTCCACCAAATCCAATCAAGATAGGCCTTATGGATCTTATTTGACCCCCGATGACCTTGAATGACCTCTGATGACCTTGAAAATTTATTCAGCAAAAAGAACACACCACTCCCCTTCCCTCCACCAAATCTCATCAATATGGGCCTTACTGATCTATTTGACCCCATATTTGACCCCGATGACCTCTGGTGACCTTGAAAATTTATTCAGCAAAAAGAACACACCACCCCCCTTCCCTCCACCAAATCCCATCAAGATAGGCCTTACTGATCTATTTGACCCCATATTTGACCCCCGATGACCTTGAATGACCTCCGATGACCTTGAAAATTTAATCATCAAAAAGAACACACCACCCCCTTCCCTCCACCAAATCCCATCAAGATCGGCCTTACGGATCTTATTTGACCGCATATTTGACCCCGATGACCTTGAATGACCTCCAATGACCTTGAAAATCTAATCAGCAAAAGAACACCCCACCCCCTTCCCTGACATCAAGTCCCATCAAGATAGGCCTTACGGATCTCTAGATATCGCGTCACAACGCGTCTCAAAAGTTTTAAGCATATTTGACCCCGATGACCTTGTATGACCCCCGATGACCTTGAAAAATCAATCAGCAACAGAACGCACCACCCCCCTTCCCTCCACCAAGTCCCATCACGATAGGCCTTACGGATCTCCAGATATCGCGTCACAAAGGTATTTCTTAGCACACGGCTGACGGCGGACGGCGGACGGCATACGCCATACGCCGGACAGAAATAGTGATAACATAGTCTCTTTCTGATTACATCAGGCGAGACAAAAACTGGTTGAAAGTCATTGGCCGTATGCCAGACCAACCCATACCAAATACCACATATTGTTGCTAAAGGTGCGCATAAATTAACGGTATGAAAGCAACGTTGCGCATTAGTCACAGTTCACTGCTTACCTTGCAACATTAATGTTATTTAATACCAAACTCGGTCACTCACAACATAAATAAACGTATTAGACAACATTGCACAGCAAAAGTCTTCATTCAAGATGGTTTACAGCATATATAAGCGAATACAAATTGTATGGTTCTACGCTGAAACACATTCAGTTCAACTGACTCAACAAAAGTTCAGAAAACACTTCAAAGTGAAACGCGCACCAGGAAGAATATCCATTCTGAAGTTGGTGGATACATTTTCGAACACAGGAACATATTCTAAATGGATAAAACAACCTTCGATGAGGCCTTCAAGCAGCAATAAAATAATCAGCTAAGTTTAAATGTTAACATGTTTGACGGCTGTGTGATGTGTGTGTTCACTTTTCTGTCACGTTATTCAATTGTTTAGGTCTGTGTTTTTGCATTAGCACACGTCTCTCTATACATGGAAAACATTTAAGTTAGATTTCACTATAGAAACGAAAATTATGTGTGATATAGTTTGTTATTATGATGATATCACTGTAATGTAAAATTTTAAATATTACAATTGACGGATCACTTTCCGTGTAACCAACTCTACCCGTATTTTTGTTAATCTCAATAGATGGTGTGACCGGTGACGTAGTGCCCGGCGGTTTGCGTGCGCACCTACAGGGAACGGTGCTTTAATTCACACTTGATTGATCATTACTCACTATGCTTACGGTGTAATAGTGCAGCAGTCATGGTATGCATCCCTAAGCACAATGAGAGACCAGGCACTAAATCTGGTTGCCCGGCGGTTTGCGTGCGCACCATAAGGGCATGTGCTTTTAAAATTGGCGCTCAGTGATGTGTGTTTTGCTTTCATATAGTACGATGTATGCAGTAGTCATGGACTAGTACCCCTAGCATGTCTTTAGACCAGGCGCTAATCAATATGTAAACACTACTGATGTAAACAACGGTCACCTCATCTATAGGTATGGATTTATGAACTTTATTCCTCCGAAGTATAAAATTACATTTTTTGCAGTAATACATATTTTAATTCTAGGGTGGCCTTACAAACAGATGTTACTCCAATGTTTGGTATCAAAATTATTTCCCACATCTCCTCTTTCTAAATATGTATTCATATTTTCAATACGACTTATATTTTGTGAAATACAAAGCTTCAAAGTCGTGCATAGACTTTTGGGACACCCTGTATTATCGACTTCAGACCCATGATGTTGCTTGATTGCATCACATTGATGTATGTCTGTCGTGAAGTTACTGATTTGTAGTGTTGTTCATTGTCCTGATAAAAGAAAATAATTTACCTGCATGAGAAATGACAGCAAGATCTACATAGTCATCTCCTTCGATGTGTATTCCAATAGCGCCACAATGTCTCAGCCAATCAGTTCTTTGTGAAACGTCATCTTTTAATATTCCTAGAACATCAATTCGAACTAGTCCTTCAGGGGTAACTTCCGACCATTGAAGTGGTAGTTGAAACACTAGCACAATACTTCCACGGATAATTCCCATGAAACCGATTGACCACTTTGGACATCCATATCTTTCGCTGAGAGTACTTTTGATTTGATCAATATCTTTATAACTTCGTTGATGGATGTCACCTGGATATTTTATTTTTATTGAAAATACACCATTAGCTGAAACAAATCACAAAGATAACATTTTAAGACAAATTTGTCACATCGCCAAGAGTGCACACCACCAAATAATATTTTGCATTCTGGCAATACCCGGCAGTGTGTGAAATTAAGATACCCCACCATAAGACTAAATTAAACATCCTAGAAAAGGTAAAACTTGCTGTAAATGTACCTAAATGTTTCATAATTTGGCATTTGTAGGTTATTTCCTCCACATTAGGCCCAACATCTCGAGCTTTTTCTTTAATGGTATCCCTTAGTATACCCTACCACTGCATGTCTTTAATGGGGGGCTTTTAAAGAACGACCCCTATACTTACACAGTGAGGTCTACAAATGGTAGGGTATCCTAAAGCTTACCCTGCTAGGGTGCTAGGGGGCTATATAAATTAATTAAGATAAGGATTTGATGAGCAATCGTGCATGTGTGGTTGATCACTTGAGGCCATGCATTTGTGTACCAGACTTTGAACGCCTTAAGGCGCGAGAGGGCGGTGCACGAATATAAGGACAATATCGATTATCAAACACGAATGCACTGTTGGCGAATCAATTATCTATCATACACTTCGAAAGAGGACAAATACCTTTAAATGGCAAAATTATGATGGACTAAATTTAGCTAAATTGGTAAGTATCTGGTTCAGCATGGGTTATCAGTGATTTAATGCTTTGGTTTTAATTGACCGTTTGTCCCCACCTATTCAACCAGCCATTAACCTTTACCCAGGCGATGATCAGAGGTGAAAGATGGGTCAAATTAGGGAGAATCAAACCTAGGTCGCTTGCATGGGAGTCCCGTCCCTACCGTAACAAGCCAACGAGTCAACTATCACATGACTTGAAATTGATTGGTGATATCATTTTATATCTATATTACAAATCACGTAAAGCGCACCCGATGGCCTATCACACTGTGTCCCATAATCGCTTGCGCTCAACCTCGGAAACCGACATCACCCCCTGCACTTCCCAACTGATTTAAAGTCGGTATAAATATTTAAAAGTTTGTTAATTAACCAATATTTACTAATAATAAAAAAGCGGAGGGCACTAGACGGAACCTGCTTCTGGACAGAAGAACGGTATAAACTTGCTCTATGTAACAAATTTCGTCTAAAACTCAAGCTCTATGTCAAACATCCGACATAAACAAAGAATTAAAATTTTCTAACTATATAGAAAACTCTAATAATTAAGACGTTGAAAAGTACAAATGTCTGGTTGATAGTTGTGTAAGATTGTGTGAAGGCCGGCCGTGAGGACCTTAAAACACACAATTAGATATTCATGACTATAATATCTCGCATTCATATATAACTGATATGAAATTATAAAGGCGGAATGACTATAAAGACTATTATAGAAAATCAAAGGCATGCGTCGTTCTTAAAAAGAACAAATAAAAGGCAATTATTCAAGACTATGAACAATATTAGGTGGCAAGCAGCCAATATTCTGGAGAGGGAAAGATGTGTTTATTCCGTAAAGAAACAAAAACACGCGAAGATAGCTCAGATATTCAAAACTATGAATAACATACTGGTGAAACGAAGGCCCACGCGCCTCCGAAATTAATAAAATAGTTGTATAAACTATAAAATAATGTAGAAACTGAGACTGAAATTCTCAACTGAGAATGTCCTATATACATTAACTTATGTATATAGATAATCATAGGCCTACCACGTTCAAAACTATAATCGTGGAGGTTAACTAAATCCGTGCCTAACGGCGCAGATATAAGTCGAATTGGAGCATGCAGATATAGCTAGACGCGTATCGATACTAAAAAAGCGGAGGGCACTAGACGGAACCTGCTTCTGGACAGAAAAACGGTATCAACTTGCTCTATGTAACAAACTTCGGCTAAAACTCAAGCTCTATGTAATACATCCGACAAAAACAAAGAATTAAAATTTTCCAACTAGAAAACTCTAATAATGAAGACGTTGACAAGTACAAATGTCTGGTTGATAGTTGTGTAAAATTGTGTGAAGGCCGGCCGTGAGGACCTTAAAAACACACAATTAGATATTCATGACTATAATATCTCAATAGTCCCTCATGGTCTATGAAATCCTTTTAGTTTTGCTTAGTTTATAGTTTTTACGAAATGTGAATTTGTATTTTTTACCGGAAGTATCCCCGAACCAGGGTTTACGATGTTGCTAAGCTTATGCCACAGGCGCATGACTGGGCGTCATTTTGCGTGATGTGAGACGGGTGGACCATGTCAATTATAAAGTTTAGTGGGCGCCTTTTGGCTCTTTCACAAATCTGGCTCTTTCACAAATCACCATTTATAGCAACACTGCTCATCTGAACCGAAGGCAAAGTCAAGAGAGATCGAGATATTGCTCTTAGTCTTATCAATATCATCTTTTACACAGTTTTATACATTTATACACTTCAAGGCTTCATTGTACACCATTATTAACATAGCACACAACCGACCCATAATATGGTCAAAGTTGTCGCTCCGATTGTTATATGTTATCGTTTTGATATTGCCACAGGAAACACGTCGTTTCATCCCAAAACGGTTTCATCCCAAAACGGTTTCATCCCAATAATTTTGGCTACCGTTTTCATCTCAATACCGGTACATCCCGATGCCGTTTTATATATCCCAATACGCTTTCATCCTATTGCCGTTTTATCCCAAGATCGGGTCACAAACTGGTATAATCACTTCAAAAACCTTTTGGGGAGCCCACCAGACATCAGTAATAAAGAGGAGGAAATCACACCAATCCTAGAAGAAAATTAAAACAGGGCCTTTCGACCAGGGGGAATATGACAATGCTAAAAAGTCACATTGCTGACTGGGAAAAAGCCAAGCCAGTGGTCTGTACTCAACATAGTTCCAATACCAAAATCAGGGAAACTTAGCCTAAGAGGTAACTACCGAGGTATCAGCCTAAGTTCTATCGTTGCCAAAACGTACAACAGAATGATCCTGAACAGAATCAGACCATAGCTAGATCAGCATTTGAGAACCAACACAAACGGCTTCAGGGTAGGAAGGACGACAGCGGGCCACATACTGGTACTGAGGAGATTCATAGAAGGAGTTAATGCCAACAATCTAACAGCAGTTATCACCTACATTGATTTTAGAAAGGCCTTTGACAATCCACCGTGGCAAAATGCTGAAAATCCTGCAAGCTCAAGGAATACCAAAGCAGATCGTCAAAGCCATCGGAGGAATGTATGAGAATACCATGGCTAAGGTGATCTCTTCCGATGGAGAGATTGCACAGTTTGAAATCTTCGAAACATGGTATCAGATGTATCTAAACAAGAACCCTGACGAAACCAGAAAGGTGGTAAACATCCTCCATCCAACTGCTGCCTAAAATAAAATGACTTACGAACAATAATAAGCTTACTGAGTTCTGTGTTGACTTGACGGACTAAACTCTAACAAAGTGGCCTATAGTTTGGCCTAAAAACCCTACTGATTCGGTAATTTAAAAGCTTATTGAACAATAACTACGTACAACGTGGAAAGATTAGTGAAACATGGCAGAAGGCGGAGAAAATGCAGCAACAGTGTGTGAACAACTAAGAGCACCACCAGCATTGGATTGTACCACAGAGACTATATCTAAAGTATGGAAACCATGGAAAGACGAAGTTACGCTGTATATGGACCTCGTACATGCTAATAAAACTGAGGGATACAAGGTGAAGATGTTGAAATATCTCCTTGGGGTGGTCGGAAGACAAACATATGAAACATTGACTTTTGACAAAGAAGAAAAAGATTGTACCCTGGAGGACGTCATACAGGTATTTG
This sequence comes from Ophiura sarsii, assembly GCA_035610835.1. NCBI lineage: Eukaryota > Metazoa > Echinodermata > Ophiuroidea > Amphilepidida > Ophiuridae > Ophiura > Ophiura sarsii. The sequence continues at coordinate 64,605,881 of CM069450.1, forward strand.
ACAACCTTTGTGATCCCAAGAGAAATGAAACGGTAGAAAGACCCGGGGGGGGGGGGGGGGGGGGGGGGAGGTCAGTGAACATACCAAGCGGGTACACATGCGCGTCCAAGCACCTCAGAAATGGACCCTACATGGCGTAAACCGGGACACTGTTTGATACCCCTAAATGGCGTAACACATACAAACCCTACCCTAAACAGCGTTACCAACACTCAATAATGCACCCCTAAATGGCGTAATATAGTAGTGCTCATATGCATGATGTAGAATGCATGCAAAAAGTAGGGAAATATTGAAGATTTTTTCAACATTCCGCATGTTTATTGAAAAGTCACGCATACAACAATTAGCCCGGCAATTAGTACCCCTAAACGTCGATACCTTGATGCTGTAATGGATACCCTAAAGTGCGATGCCCCCTAAAAAGTACCCCTTTTTCAGAAAGACGTCGACGACGTCGTGTGGTGAAATCTGGACCCTTTTCGACGTTGTTTTTGGACGCGGATGCGTACCCGCTTGGTATGTTCACTGACCGTACCCCCCCCCCCGGGTAGAAAGATATAAATTCTTTACCAGACATCAGGCAGTAGGAGAAACGTTCGAGAGTTATAGCACGGAATTAAGAGTTTTGGCGGCTACGTGCAACTTCGGTGAACTTGAAGATTCGCTGATTCGTGATATCGTAATTATAGGCCGCCAAGACTCGCATATACGAGAACAATTGCTTCGCGAGACAGACTTGAATCTAAGTAAATATCTACAGATGTGCAGAATCACAGAGCTAACGAGATAGCAACTGCAAAAGCAATAGAGCAGACTTCAGATGTACACAGCGTATACAAATACACAAAGAAACCAAGCAAGACACAACAACACTTCAACAAGAAAGAGAAGCAGTTGCAGAAATTCTAATTTTGTGGAAAGGCGCACAAATTTGGAAAGAATGAATGCCCAGCATGACGGGAAAAGCTGTACCAAGTGTAAACGCCTACATCACTTCAGTAGTATGTGTTGGTCGTCCTCAGTTTGCAACATCGCTGAATCAGAAGAAGAAAGCGAATATGAAGAACTAAGAAAGATAGATGATATCGAGGAGGACATCAACATCAACAATATAAGTGACCAGATATTAGCAAGTATGAAAATAGGTTGCAGTAGAGAGAAACCAGTAGAGGTTTCCTTTGCAGTAGATTCAGGAGCTTACTGCAACATTAGTAGAGGTAGAGGTAACAACAGTAGAGGTAAACTTTTGAAGTAAATTCAGGAGCTTACTGCAACATCATAAGCAAAAAATACCTGACAAACATCGAGCATGAAATAGAGCATACGAAAAAGAGACTACGTATGTATGATCAGAACATCTTGATTCCATTCAGTCGGCAAAACGGTGTTGAAATTCACCAACCCGAAGCACAGTACAAGGCAGAATTTATTGTCGTATCCGAAGACCTCATGCCAATCATCGGTAGAGACACAGCCTTGAAGATGAACCTGATAGAAATAAAGACAGAGAATATCCTCGCGATCAAGACAGAAGATAAAGAGAATTCTGCAAATGTAACGTATCGGATGAAAACATACCCAGAGGTGTTCGACGGCATCGGCGCATTCGATGGAGAATGTCATCAAAGACCAGTCGTTCACGCACCAAGACGGATACCAATAGCCACGGCAAAAGTGCTAGAAGAAGAACTTCACAGACTGACGGAAGCAGGAATAATAAAGAAAATTGAAAAGCCTACACCATGGGTGTCAAGCTTAGTATCCGTGATAAAACTTAACAAGACCAGAGTGTGCATAGACCCAAAGGATCTTAACCAGACACTCCAGAGAAGCCACTACCCGATGAAGACACTGGACGATGTCCTACCAGACCTGAGCAAAAAGCAAAAGTGTTCAGCGTCGTTGATGTCAAAGATGGCTACTGGCACGTCAAGTTAGATGAATAAAGTTCATTTCTTACTTGTTTTAACTCCTCTTTGGCAGATATAGATGGCTGAGAATGCCATTTGGCCTAAAGACAAGCGCCGACGAATTCCAAAAAAGACTTGAACTGATTATAGAAGGTATAACCCGGAGTTTGCTGCATAGCAGATGATATCCTGATATATGGAGAAGGCGACACAGAGAAAGAAGCAGTGGAAAGTACACGCATTAATGCAGCGGTGCCCAGAGAAAAAACATTAAGCTTGACCAGAAGAAGGCAAAGCTACTGATGAAAGAAGTCAAGTTCATGGGACACGTGATCAGCGCAGATGGACTCAAGCCTGACCCTGCAAAGATACAAGCAGTGTTAGAGATGCCAAAACCTGAGAATGTCAACGATGTGAGAAGACTAGTTGGTTTTGTGAACTACCTTGGGAAATTCCTTCCCTCGCTGAGCGACATGTGAGCCCCTGAGAAAACTAATTGAAAAAGACACAACATGGAGCTGGCAGAGTGTACATGATGAAGCCTTACAAAAAGTGAAGAAAGCTGCAACTGAGTCTCCAATATTGAGATATTATGACAGCAACAAAGAAATATACCTTCAAACTGATGCTTCAGAGACAGGATGTGGCGCGGCACTTATGCAAGATCAGCAACCACTGGCGTATGCAAGTAGAGCATTCACCGAAAATTGAAAACAGATCCTATGACAACAGATCCTATGAAGTCTCAACTGAACAAGGTAAAATATTGAGAAGAAACAGATGACACTTTAGAACAACAAGCGAAATCATGCAACCACGTCATGATGTTCCAGAACCAGAACAATTAGAAACAATTCAACGAGAACCAGAACATCGAGTTGCAGAACAACAGCGAGTTCCACAACGAGTTGCACCAGAACAACGAGTTACACCAAAACAGCGTATTGCACCAGAGCAGCAAGTTGAACGACGACAGCGACAACAACGTCAACCAGAGATTACAACCAAGACAAGAGCAGGCAGAAACATCAAGAAGCCAAGCCATCTCGACGACTATGTCACAGACTACTAAACACACAACACTCTCAGATAAATGAATTATAAAACAGCTCGCCACAATTCATATAAGGAAGTAACGCTGAGAAGACGGACTGATCAAAGCATAGATTAGAGACTGTAAATAACTAAAAAGCTCATTGAAGAGTTTCGCGTTCAAAGTTAAAAGTTTGAGTTAAAGAGAGTGCTACACATGCAAACATACAGACTGTAACAAAAATCAAAAAGTTATACAATCGCAATTTTATTTTTAATTCAATGTTAAAATTATGCAATGTCAAAATCTCTTACACTCTGTGTTAAGTTCCGTTTTGGCTACCAGAATCATTTTATTTGGTCTTTTTAACTACTTGCGTTTACAATTTATGACCAATCTACTAAGTCGTCTAGAAATCGGGTTGGGCCACTTTCACAATAATATCATACAATCTTGCTTGTATAAATTAAATGGTTAGGGTATCATGCAAGGAACATTAAAGAGAACAAATAGTTTTATTTCATTTGAATAAATAAATTCACAAAATAAATAAATAATATTTGTAAAGACCTAACCTTCTTTGTAATACTTTTAACCACTTGAAACGAACCATTGTTGTCTAACAAGAGCGCTCTACTGCTATGTTCCTAGTTCGATTCCATTCATATTCATCCCAGTGGTTTTACCATTGATTAAACCAAAGTGGCCCAGGTGATTTCATGACCTCTTTAGACAATTGATCATATCTCTGCTAACCGACCATCGATTGTCATGAAACAAAGCTTATTCGAAAGCTAAGAAAATTTCCCTTGCACGCCATTAAAACTCGAAACAGAAATTCTACGGGAGATATTTGTAATATTTTTTTCAAAACTGTATAACTTTTTTTGTTACAGCCTGTAGATAAACATTGCATATACATATACATGATTTTTACAACATCATCATGCCTATGAGAGAAAAGACTCTTTTGTTTAATGAGGCAAAGACTCTAGATGCAACATCACTATTTGAAAGTCAATTATCATACACTCTAATGAGATATCAATGACTATAACAGTGTGTCAAAAAGAGACACTATCAGAGACTTTAAATAATATTGATTAATTGCCACAATCAAATCCTTAAAGGAGAAAGGATGTTGGTTTTTTTATGAATCCTCATCTAGGATATTCAATGTGGCAACCCCATTGTTAGACCTGGCAACTGGCAACCTAGCCTTTCCCTCTCTCCATCATGGCGATTCCATAGAAAAGTTCGCTACAATAATATCACTCGTTATTAAAGCTACAATAGTAGTCAAAATACATCATTGTCTGAGTAATGAATCCTATGACCAACATCACAACGAAACAATCATAGTCCTTGATCCTAATTCTTCATCCAAATTGTCCATGGTCACCCACCAATGCACCTAATCTTTTAAACCTAAGTTTTAAAACAATAATTGAAGCCTGCAGATGAAGCCAAGGGGAAGAGGGGCTCTGTGTTTAAGTCTGCTTACCGCTAGTTCCATTTGGCGCCTGGACATGTAGCTTATCATCTTTATGCCTTATGAAGTACTCATCAATTTCTTTAGCTAACTCATCTTGTCCCAATTTACACATCAAATGGTGTACATGTTCTACGTTGTGTGGACCAAGTAGTTGGCACTTTTCTAACCACAGAATGAAGTTAGGAGGATCCACATTTAGTATCTTTTCAAATGGTATACCATACCCTGTTTCGTGATCTAATAATTTAAAATGAACATTACAATGGAAATATTAATAATATCACAAATATTTACAAATTAAAAAACAACTTTCCCCTCATGCTAATCAGCTCAAATTAATATAAAATGTCAATACATAATAAAAGCCTTCTCAAAAGTGATTGCAGACATGAAACCTTTCAGATTTGAAGCTAATGTTTTTATAGCTTAAACGTACGTGTTTACTTTTGTTTTCCGCCCAATTTGAGCTATTTTACACCAATTGTACAGTTTTTCTGGGTGTGTTTTAGCATTTTCAACTAAAGATCATGCAGTTTCAGGTCTGCGATTGGAACAACGAGGACACATGTATACTATAAATCATTAGTAGACACATAGGCCCTAATAGCTTAATGGTTTTGAAAAAAGAAAACAAATTTGGCCTATCTTCACAATTATATCAGGAAGGCACATTTTTGTGAGGTAGATTGATATGAGAATTTATGAGGTATATCAAATAGACTGAATCATTCCAGTCTTCGCTATTTACACACGGCCCTTGCGTGAGTGTTCAATGTGAAGACTGACAAAATATACAGTTCCTGTACAAACTGTGCGCTGATAAGTTCATTAGTAAAACATGAGCTATAATTCATGCACCATCATGCTCACGCGGTGTTGTACAATAAAAATTTCCTTGTGCGATTTATTTCTCACGGCACTGCAATACGAATTGAACTTCTTCTTTGTTGTTACATGGGCATAACTTTGCATGCTCAGTCCTTATGGAACTCTATGAAGAGCAGCAAACTTTCTTGCCGCCATGTTTTTCCCCAGTCCCTCGATTTGGTCCGCAATTTTAAAAGATGATATAGCAGCCATCTGTCTGCGATTTGACTTAAAACTTGATTTGTGGCTGGAGATTACAACTTTGTTATGATAAATACTTACCGGATTTACATAGCCATTTAGCATTATTGAAAAGAACCTTGTTTTCGAAGAACAGTGTTACAAATTTATATGTCAGGTCATTGTAATCCATATGGCTGATAGCTTGTAATCCTTGAGGGTATTGTGCATCGCCATCACCAGCTGAAATGAAAGCAAAAATATATAACTATAACAGTCCGGACATGATGGGAATAAGCAATGGCCGGATAAGTTGAAAATCTAAGTAATTCTGTATTGACTGTCCTGAAGCACTCAATACAATAGAAGGGTTCTAAAGTGACAATGTATTATTATGTAAGCACTAAACAGCACTACCAGCATCAAAAGATGGCCTTCTGTGAAATAAGGTGATTAGGCTGTAAAAAAACCCAGGTTGGGGGGGGGGGGGGGGGGGGGGGGGGGGGGTGGGGGGATTTAAAGAGGATAGGATAGGGGTGTGTGACTGGGCAGTCTAAAAACAGGGGCTTATACCGAACTTACACAATCTGAATTGGGGGTCTTATGGGGGTCTTGGCGAACTGCCAATGGTTGAAATGTGGTGTCTTAGCGAACTGCCCAAGGTCGAAATGGGAGTGTGGTCTTGGCTTTTACACCAGCGCCAATGATTTTCTTATGAATCGTGCACACTTACTACGCGTACGCATTCCGGTTGTATTTCGCAAAAGCCTGTGGCACTTTTTGACATTGGCAAGTCGCACAATTAGGCTACCGAATCGCGGGTTTAGCAACACTGAAATTGTCTCTTTTACACGACCGACTAAAAGGCGAGCATTGTGGATAGTGTATGGTAGTTGATGTTCACTGTCAATGTTGTAAGAGACGGAATCGAAATGATTTCTAGACTTATTTCAAGCTCTGGTTTCAAGGCTCAATGTGATTATGCCTCAGCTGCGATGGGACATTAAGGGACAGAAAAGTGAGACTTGCAAACAGGTCTAAACAAACCCTGGATTCAATAAACTTTTAGACTCTTGCGAAATCTGCTGCAGGCTCGTCTACACACAATCTGTCACAAATGACTGTGACGCGACTGGCATTGGATTTTCCCCGGGGATCTTCTCTCGAGAATCCTCGTGTGTATTATCTATCGCAAGCAGACCATCTCGAGACTCGAAAACGATATGCTTAGAGAACGGATCTACAGGATTTCCGGGCTAATGAACGGGGGATGACAACGCCCGAACGGGATAATTTGGATTGTATAGCTTGTGGAACGACATATCAGTGAAATGAGATGCTTATGAGCGGCTGACAGGTGGTGAAAAGGGGGTCTTGGTCCCCGCACATATCCGTATAGCCAATATACATGAGTACCCCCCACCCCCCCCCCCCCCCCCCCGGGAAAAAGCCCTTTGGTCATGTGTTTTAAGCTCGCCTCCTTTCGCGTTCATGGCACAAACCACACGCCATGATCGAGGTCATCGATTCTCATATAAACGGCCGAAAATATTGACAGATATCAAAAAAACTACTCCTCCCACATCCTGTGACAAGTTTTTATTATATATTGAGCATTTTTTGTATAGCAACACGGGGTAGGCAAATAATGTGAATTCTGGGCGATGCAGCAGAGCTACATACATCACTTCCTCCCGGTAGTGAACCGGTAACTTGTAATGGGAATTCTAGGCGATGCAGCAGAGCTACATACACTATTCCCTTTCGGTAGTGAATTTGTAATTATTTTAACATGTTATTTAACTAGGCCTATACATATAATATCTGACATCTCTTATCAATGGTGTTATTTACTGTGAACGTTTGCCAAACGTAGTCTAGCTATCTGGGTATGAAGGTATAAATAGTCCATATTGTATAATACATAAACATATTTATGTGATTCTTTTGGTGGAAAATAGATCACATGACATGAACTATTCAGTATATGTCCATGTCGTGTATTTTTTGGCTATAAAAATCGACTTTTCAATATTCATCGCTAGTGACGTCGCTATAACACCGCTGAAATGATATTCATAAACAAATATATGTCAAACAATTATGGAAATTTTAAACTATTTTGTCAGTGTTAGCGATTTATTCCGTTTTAGATGCCAAGACAGAATAAATATAATTGTGGTCCTGCGCTGCAAAATGGTCGCTCAACTGTTAAGTAAAATTTGCCCAACACCGTTAGATAACATGTTTTCACCAACAGTTGAACAATTCTAGTTACTCAAAAGTTAGGCAATTATATTCACTCATCAGTTGTTCAAGTATGCAACAGCTCACGAAATTGGCTTTTTTGGACAACAGTTGCCTAGAATTCACATGTGAGTAACTTGCATCAACTGTTGCGTGATTGTCCTCAATGCTCATGCAACAGTTGCCAAAGTGGAATATTTTTACGCAACATATTTTAGCAACAGAAACAGTTTCCACCAACATTTTAAGGACATTGTTTTCGACGAATTGCTCAACGCTGGGGATTTTTTACTTTTATACAACGCCTAACTTTCTACATATATTGAATGAATTTTAATCAACACGTCAACCAACGGATGATAAAAGTACTTTTAGCAACGTATTTTAAGCAACCATTTTGCAGTGTAGATTATATAATTGTCAAAGTTACTACGTCGGTATGGTAATTATACCGGCTAGTGAATATCTCCAATTTTTATTTTATATATTTTAGAATTTTCAGAAATATTTGTTTAAGGATGAACCCTTCCCTGATATAAACTGCATTTCTGAATTCCTCTAGTTACAAGCTTTCTAAAAATGTATACTTTTGCTATCATAGGTTGAAAACTTTTTCTGTTATAGTCATTTTTATAAATCCAGTAAATTGAGGCTGATTATCATGTTGACTGTGTAGCGAATAGGAAAAAAGCTGAAGATCATGGTCTTATCCATAATTAATTAGTTGTTACAAATAGTTGATAAGTCTGTTGAACCACATACTTAAAGACTACTAAATTATCCTTTAAAATGGGACCAAAATGGTGTTTGTAACATTAGGGGATGACTAGTTATTGTAAAAAAAAAAAGCATGGGATTATCCCATTGAGTTTGTACAGGCGGCACCCCTTCCGGCGGCACCCTTCCACCACCACTCCTGGTCCCCAAACATCAAACAGCTGTATCTCCCTTTCTGTATTAGCTATACCAATGCCATTTTGCAGGCAGATAGCTTGTTATTAGGGCTTTAAAATGATACAAATGAAATTTGTTGAGATAGCTTTTGTCACAGTGGTTTTAAAAATATTTGAGGAAATTGACAGCATGAAACTAAAAAATGTAACGGCACCACCCTATTGGGAGGCGAGTTCATAACGCGTGACCCTTTATTTTCTTTGGGAGCATTCAGCGGATAACTGGGGTTGGACTGTACTCTAATGGGATTTGTGATGCAGTGGGAGTTTTTAATAATCAAAACTGAGGTTATGACTGATGCTCTAATTTTGTTACTGTCTGTTACCAGGCTGTATTATTATTATTAATAATAATAATACATGGAACTTATTCAGTAGCGGATCCAGGGGGGCCCGCGCCCCCGGTTAATGTTGTAAACAATTATTTTTAAAAAAGGAGAGAGGGAAAGATGTCACATGGTCATGGGTTGACAAAATACTACGGCTGTCGCCGTGTCGTGAGGTGTCGTGTGTCGCCTTTTCAACCGTATCGCATGCCGACTTAAAAATTAGCTAAAAGTCGCGTGTCGCAAAATAAGTTTAGAAAGGCCTTTCTGCCGTGGTCTTATATTCGCGGTACCGTTTGTACAGCGATAATATTATGACATTACTGTGGTGATGAGATGAGAAGCGGAATAAGTACTAATGATATTATCTACATTTATTAGAAAGTCGTACACTGTAACATTATCCAAAACGTATACACCAGATCGCACCAAATGGATTCGAAAATTGAAGAACAAAATCTACAATCTACTTGTGAGGGGGGGGGGGGGAGGGGGGGGGGCACATCCACCCTCACACTCCCCCTGTCCGCGGAGCTGCGCACCCCTTTCAGGTCTGGATTTACCATTAGGCTAGATGGGCCCGGGCCCATGGCCCAAGATTTTGGGGGCCCAAATTCAGAAAAAATAAGATAAAAATAAATTACCAACACTAAACACTGGTCAAATTAGGAAGCGCAGTAAAATTTCTCGAGCTACGTGCATTTTACCCCAAACTTAAATAATAATTTTAGAAGCTTGTTCAAAGCCAAACTGTACCTCAATATGGCCAAATTAGTGTAAAACAGCAAATTTTCGGGAAACCCTACTTCCACATTCTGGGAACACAACTGGTATCCCATATTGTTCTCGCTTTTTAGCCACTTGAGAGAACATGGTTCCTCACAGTGAGTCGGGGGCCTCTACATTTTGGCCTGGCCTAGGCCCCAAAAAGATAACTCCGGCCCTGACCCCCTGAGATGGCCGCCAATATCATAATGTGACTTTAACTCCGGTATTAATCACCCTGGGTATGTAAATGTGGTGTCAATCCTTAGGTTGGGGGGGGGGGGGGTGGTGATAAACTAAATCTGACTAGTTTAAATAACCCTAGACACGCAGGTGTACCCTAAAACAAATATGGCGCCCAAAATAGTCGCCGTTTCGGCAAAATGTTGATTATTTCCTTGTTAAAAATCCAATAAGGGAACAGTTCCATTTATACGCGATAAATTTATCGCGACTGTATCGGGGCCTGATATGTTTTGGACCCGATGTTTTTCAAGTTGATACGCGATAAAATAGTCATCAGGCCCCGATAAAATAGACATCGGGGCCCGATACGAGGCCTCTGCCATACCCTGGGGGTATGTTTAGCAAATAGAGCGGGACATTGTTTAGCAAATACACGAGGATAATACAATTTACGTTAAACATCCCTAATCAATAACATTATCTCTAAAAACATGAAATGCTGAATTTGTACCTTACAACTAGAATAAATAACCCGAAGCTCTATTTACATACCGACCACTTATCTTTCGTTATATTTAAACAAGCGGTAATACGCTACTCGATAAATAATCCTTTGCTACTCGCAACTGTACGCGCTAAAAATCGTGCCTGATAAAAAACTCATCGGGGCCCGGAACATTCTCGCAATTTTTATCGCGTAGAAATGGAACTGCTCCCTAAATAAACACTCAAAATACATAGACTAGCAGTAGAGTATGTGAATTCATTTGATATCCCTCATCCCATTCCCAACATCACACACTCAAAGTTCACTATCCTCTCCCACACTTAACAGGAGTTCAGTCTTAGACACATTGATATTCAGGCCAAACAAGGTGGCAGCAGAAGAAAAGTGGTCAACAATGTCTTGAATATCGCCAGCATTAGTTAGTTGCAACCAGGGCAGAATCGTCTCCTGAATACAGCTCCCTGACATATATTTCTCTCACTTTGGTTAAGGCTTTGAGTCTTGACAGATTGAACGGCTTTCCATCTGAACGAGTCCTGATGTGCACTACCTTGTCTAGGTTTATCGCCATTGTTGCCATTCCAAAACTGCAGCAAGATACAGAGTAAACAATGTTGGAGCAAGAACGCACCCCTACTTAACTCCGTAATTGATTGTGAAGGATTCACTAACAATTCCTCCAGTCGACACCTTTCCAAACATGTCCTCATGGAACAACTTGATCATCTGGACATTCGTATACGTATCAAACGCCTTGGAGAAATCAACACAGACTAATGTATATACAATGGTTGCTGCTGTTCTACAGCCTTCTTCTGAAGTTGCCGCAAAGTGAAAATCATGTCATTGGTTGCTCTATCAGCCCTAAAGCCACACTGCCTCTCAGGAAGTACCTCTTCTGCGATAATTTTAAGCCGGTTGAGGATAAGTTTTGCCATGATTTTGCCAGTTATGGACGGGAGGAAAATTCCTCTATGATTTCCACAGTCACTTTTGTAACCCTTGTTCTTGTAAATGGTAACAATCATTGCGTCTTTAAAGTCCTGAGGGAGACATTCGCTCCAGCAAGCATTGGATAGGTCTAATAGTTCAGTCTTTATCTGATGGTATGCCATCTTGCCCTGGCGTTTTACCACTTCTTGTGTCATTCACAGCCTTATCAAGTTCATCCATAGTGATAGGTTCACATAGCTCCTCTTTTGTTGTTATATTATTAGTGAGACCTTGACAAGTCTTGTGGTCAGCTGCACCTTGTTGGTTTAGTAGAGTATAGAAGTATTCACTCCAACGCTCAGTGATATCATTCAAATTAGTGCACAGCTTGCTCCCATTCGCAGCTTTCACTTCTTGCATAGTCCATAGATGGTTGTTTAGACCTGAGAAGAGCCCATGAGTATCATTTCTGCTCGACATTGCTTCAAGCTCAGCTGTTTTTTATTCCACTATTTGTCCTTCAAAGCTCCGATCTCTTTTGAACTTTGGATTTGATGTTCTTAAATGCTGCTTAAATGATCGAACAATGCTTGAATTCTGTCATCTTGGAACTAGTCAGGATTTTTTCTTTTAGGATGACCAAGTACTTCGCTAGCGGTTGAGAATATGGTTCACTAAGGTGTTTCCACTGTTCTTCAACATTATTTGCATCTGAGGTGATTTTGTTGCCTTGAAGAGATTTTGTCATTGCTGTTGTAAGTTTCCTTTTGTGTTCTTCATCTTTCAAACTTGTTCACACTTGGGTGCATTGCTAGGAGTTTTTCGCCTTGGCAGTAGGAGACAGTCTGATTTGGGAACGTACCATATAGTGGTCAGTTGAGCATTCTGCTCCCCTCATTGCTTTTGTTAATAAGACATCTGCAAGATCTATCCTATATACGAGTCACAATGTAGTCAAGTAAATGAAAATGCTTTGACCGAGGGTGCATCCAAGTGAAGAAATTCTTCTCCGGTTGAAAGAAGAAAGTATTGGTATCACACAAATTTCTTTACGTGCAGAAATTCAACGGAAGGTCACCATTAGTGTTCTCTTTTCCTTTGCCAAATTTACCAATTACACCTTCATAGTTACTATGATTCTTGCCAATCCTCGCATTAAAGTCCCACTGAATAAGCAGTTTTTCCGCCCTGGGTACATCATCAACTACTTTAGCCAGCTCTTGGTAGGTGGTATAAGGACTCATTTTCTTCATCCGCATATATGACATGGTTGGTGCATACTCAACTCAACTCCTTGCTATCCCTGTAGAGGGCTTCCTGGACACTCGCACAGCTGCCTCTTCTCTGTTGTTTCGCTGAAAATTCAACAAGGTTGCGACCGTCTTGAGTGTGCATTGGATTTCTAACAAGGAAAACAATAAATGTTGCCAAAATGGCAGCCATTTTGGACGCCATCTTGGTTGTAAAGTGCACCCGAGTGTCTAGGAAACTTTAAACCAGTCTCATTGAGTTTATCACACCCTAAAACCTAGTTTAGGCTAGTCGCTCGACTAGCTTTAAGTTAGTCCAGATGGTCCATCTTGACTAACGTAAGGTTAGTCAAGCTAGCTTGACTAACGTAAGGTTAGTCCGGCTTGGCTCGACTAACGTATGGTTAGTCCAGCTTAAACCATATAGTAGATCCCACCTGACTCAAATTGTTCACGTTGCGTAGCAGTACTTGGTGTTGCCACGGGTGATTGCTCTGCTGTCTGTTCAATAGCACTCTCATTGACCATGTTGTTGGCGGGGCTGCTGGCTACAGTGTTAGCTGTAGTGGAGTGGTCAGCCATAGCTGACCCGTTAGCGTTCGAAATGCCCGCGCTACCGTCGTTCTTTACAGTTAGTATTTTCCTACTCCGAGTCGTCATTCCAAACAAAATTGAGCATAAAATAGTGTACAGATGTTGGCAAACACTATGATGTACACAATATGGCCACACAATGAAATAACTACGGCAAATTACGTCTCGATTGGCTAGCAAAACCGGACCGGCAATGACGTACGTCTTATCTGCATGCCGCCATTGATATTTTATCTCAGTGCCTTGACTAACCTAAAGCTAGCCCAGCCAGCTTGACTAACCTAAAGCTAGCCCAGCCAGCTTGACTAACCTAAAGCTAGTCAAGCCAGCTTGACTAACATAAGCTAGTCCAACCACAGACTAGTCAGACTGAGTCGGACTAGCCTTAAGCTAGTCATGTCGTCCATAACCTATCCAGCAGGCTTGACTAACCTGCTTGACTAGTTTAAAGTTAGCCCATCCTGTGCCTGGCTAGTTTTCAATGTACGGTGATTAATACCAGAGTTAAAGCCATTTTATGATGTTGGCGGCCATCTTGGACGCCATATTGAAAATAACCCGTTTCCGGAAGTTAGATTTTGTGGGACTTTCTTTTGGTCATTCCTGATACTATTTAGAAACAGAATCAGTTGAAAAACTATTTGTAGCATTGTTTTGGGTCAAATTACAAATTGACCCGACTACTCCCCTCAATGCGTGATAACGATCTATTTTTTAAAAAAATCTTCATTCGCCGTTACCCAGCGACCCGGGGACATAGTTGGCCCCCACCCCCTAAACAAAATTCTGGATCCACGCCTGTTATTAAGCGCCTTATGATGTAAACAGCCTCAAGGCGCTGCACAGAAATCTTAAAAACTAAAGAAAATATTAAAAACTATAACACGACATATGCTGACAAATGTACAATCAATATAACTAATAAATACTAAAAATAAACCAAAACCCAGATATTCAATACAAATATTTAATACAGTAAAATACATTATAAGAAGATTAAAACGATCAAAAACACGAAATGTATTGGATAGTATGATTACGTCATCCTGCGCAATTGTGCATAGCCTAGGACATGTACGGTTTGACCTAGACAAAATTGCAACATAAATGTTTTTTGTTGTAATTGTTTCAAAATGCCCTTCCGAACATTATATTAAAAATCGATAAAATCTGAAATTGGGGAAAAATGCTAATTTGCATAACAATATATGGGTACATTTAGCTATATTAGTCGGTATATACAGGGGTTACCGCGCACCCCCACCAACCAGGACTCCCCAAAACCAACTTTCTTGACTCTTTTCATGGTCCTAAAACATAGTCAGGATATTACCGAAAAACAATTTCGTGTTATTCAAGATGGCGTCCAAAATGGCCGCCAAAACTGGTCAAATTTCATATAATGACATATAGCAATCAAAATACGTGGTGAAAGTATAGTTTTAATAGTGGGATGTATGTATTAGACACCAGAGACTCATATCAAGTAGTTTTGCTTTGTTAACATACCAAAATCCAAGATGGCCGCCAAAAATGGTAAAATTACATAAAATGACTTATATCAACCAACTTGTATGATCAGAGTATAGTTTTAACAATGGAATGTATGTTAGACCACTAGAAACTAATATCCAGTATTTTGGCTTTGTTAACATACTTGAAATCCAAAATGGCTCCAAAATGGCTCTAACTATTGTGAAAATCCATAAAATGGGATGATATCAACCAGAATGTATGTATTAGACCACTAGTAATTCAAATCCACATTTGTTGCTTTGTAATCACATACTTTAAGTCCAAAATGATTGCCATAATGGCCGTTGTCTATGTAAAAATAGTCTATAAGAGTGTATACTATTGCATCGCATTCATCAAATACAATTTAGTATTATGTTCTAAACTGCTGGGCTATTGCTTTTAGTTGTATAAGACCGCCCTCTGTGACAATTTTGATTCGGTATCACTTTCGAAAATGGCTGTCAGATGGTTGAAGTTGATGCTAAATAACCTAAATCAATTGTTTTGTATTGTAAATGACCATACTATATAATACCTATACCCCAAATCTAATGGGACATCATTCACTATAATATATGATAAAATCTTTGGGCTGTAGATCTAGTTTGAGTATTTATAAAATATCCGGATTGCTGCAAAAGGTTTAATTAACTTAAAAGCAGTATTAGTTCATTGTTTAAGTGTTACATTATTAATAAGTTATTATATCTATAGCTTTTAATCTACTCAGTAAACGTATTTGCATACGCTTTAAGTATATGACAAGGTATGATTTAATGGTATAGACTCCATTTTTACAATGTAATGTTATTAAGATGGTCATCATAATGACCATTAAAATTACCTCCAATTGGTCAATAAAATTACCCGCTTCAAATGATCAAAATATTTACCAAGGTGGCCACCAATTGATCAAATATGGTCAGATATAGCTGGTTAATTTCAGATATTATAACCGTAAGTAAAGGATATTGGATACTATCTCTGATTATTATGTTCATTGATAAATTCATACAACACACGATTATAAATACTGGTTTGGCCAACTTTAACTGCGTGTTGATCCTATTGGATGGATATTTCAATTATATACTAAGGTAGGGTTTTTCTAGTCAATTATTAACACCATAACATCACTGACCGATCTGCTCGGAAAGTTAGATACAGGTATTTAGTTTATTAGAGTACTGGATGATGTCGAATCAGCTATTTCTGACCATATTAAGATCAATAGTGGCCACCTTGGTAATTGTTTTGACCATTTGGAGAAAGTGTTATTGTCCATTTGAGGTAATTCTAATTATATGGTCATTATGATGGCCATCTAAATAACATTACATTGTCAAAATTCATTCAATCATATCGTGTCATGTACAAATACGTTTACTTGGCGGATTAAAAGATATTCATAATAATTTGGTCATTTCTAATGTAACACTAATAATAAACTAATACTGCTTTTTAGTTATTTTAACCTTTTGCAACCAATTGGATATTTTTATTTTATTTTTAAATACTTAAACTAGATGTAACAGCCCCTAGGCTTTATCATAGAAATATAGCGAATGCTGACCTATATATTAAAGGGTATTAGTATCATATTAGTATAGGCATTTACAATATTAAAAAAAGTCATTTAACATCAACTTAACCATCTGGCAGCCATTTTGAAAAGTCATACATAATCAAAATTGTCACAGAGGTGGGTCTCATATCTAAAAGCAATAGCTTAGCAGCTTATAACATACTGTTTGGTGAATGTGCTGCAAAGTTACAGCGCTTTGAGCCCTTTGGAAAAGGCGCTATATAAATACTGATTATGATTATTATAAGAATACTCTTATAGACTATTTTTACAACGGCCATTTTGGCAGCCATTTTGGTTTAAAGGTACGTCATTACAAAGCGAAAATACTGGATATGAGTTACAAGTGGTCTAAAACGTACATCCCATTGTTAAACTATACTTTCATCGTACGTTTTGATTGATATTGTGCAATTTTATGGAATTTTGACCATCATTTTGGCGGACATTTTGGATTTAAAGTATGTTAACAAAGCAAAAAGACTTGATATGAGTTTCTAGTGGTCTAACACATGTCATTGTTAAAACTATACTCTGATCATACATTTTGGTTGATAGGCCTATATGGAATTGTATGGAATTTTACCATTTTTGGCGGCCATTTTAGTGGCCATCTTGGATTTAGGTATGTTAACAAAGCAAAAATACAGGATATGTTGTCTTAGGGGTCTAATACATACATTCCACATTAAAACTTTTCTTTCACAACGCATTTTGATTGCTATATGTCATTTTATGAAATTTGACCTGTTTTGGCGGCCATTTTGGACGCCATCTTGAATAACACGAAATTGTTTTTGTTAACATCCTGAATATATTTTAGGACCATGAAAAGAGTCAAGAAAGTTGGTTTAGGGGAGTCCTGGTGGTGGGGTTGCACGGTAGCCCCTGTATATACCCGACTAATATGGCTAAATATACCCATATATTGTTATGCAAATTAGCATTTTGTCCCCAACTTCAGATTTTATCGATTTTTAATATAATGTTCGGAGGAGCATTTTGAAACAATTACATCACAAATGGTTTATGTTGCAATTTTGTCTAGGTACACCCTTTTATTCGGTTACATGTCCTAGGCTGCCACGAGGAGCATGTCTGTTTGGCGCCGTTCATACAGGCCGGGTGCCCCAAAAGTACACATGTTTAGTGTTATAAAATAGATAGGAAATGATAATGACGGCGATGATGATGAGACTCAATAGCTTAACCGCCAACAGCGCCCCCATGTGTTATTGGGGCTGACGAAAGGCAAGCGAGTTGCTGCCAGAAAGCTATCCCAGAGGTAAACTTATTTACTGTTGTGAGAAACAATAATCTCAAAAATACTAAAGAAATTAATTGTAAAGCTGAAACTCGGGAAATTAATTTGGTACCAAACATGGTTGTTTGGATTTCTTTTAAAAAATATAGGCCTAATCTTTAAAGATATGGATATTTTTCTGCATAATCATACATAAGCCTATATACGGTTTCACTGAAAAATAATTTGGTGTCATTTTGACACTAAAACAAGCGTCAAAAAATGGGTCCTCAGTTGGCCACCTAAAGGTGTCAAATTGACACCATTATGGGTGTAAAATATGACACCTTTGGGTGTCATATTCATTTTGACACCTTTGGGTGGTTACCTGAGGACCCATTTTCGAAAATGCCATTACACCCCAAATGGGGTGTAATATTGACTCTCTTAAGTGTCATATTGAGTTTGACACCCTAAAGGTGTCAAATTGACACCATTATGGGTGTCAAATTGACACAATTATGGGTGTCAAATTGACACCATTATGGGTGTCAAATTTAACACCTTTGGGTGTCATATTCATTTTGACACCTTTGGGTGGTTACCTGAGGACCCATTTTCAAAAATGTCATTACACCCCAAATGGGGTGTAATATTGACTCTCTTAAGAGTCATATTGAGATAGCACATGTTTAGGAGCCGTTTTCTCGTCGCCATTTTGTTTGCATGTTACGAGCCGGTAAGACTGGTAAGTACCGATCTGCTCCATTTCCAGACATTTTTGATAATAATTATGATACAATTAGCATAATGTAAGACGTCCGTATGAAAAAGATGACCACTGAGCCAGATAAATCGGGCTACATGTATGTAAAATGTTGCACATATCATCGTATGCATGCATGACGAACACACACATAGTACTAGTAGGTCCATGCATTGACACACAGTCCAACAAAATGCTAGTCTCTGACTATGAAATTGTAATTCATTTCATCAGTTAGTTGGCGCAATATTAAACAACATGAACAAGGCTTACATTACGCTAATTGTATCATAATTATTATCAAAAATGTCTGGAAATGGAGCAGATCGGTACTTACCAGTCTTACCGGCTCGTAACATGCAAACAAAATGGCGACGAGAAAACGCATGCGTTGATATGTTGATAGACGCCCAATTTGGTGTCAGAATTACACCAATTGGTGTCAGAATTACACCAATTGGTGTCAGAATTACACCAGTTGGTGTCAGAATTACACCAACTGGTGTCAGAATTACACCAACTGGTGTCAGAATTACACCAATTGGTGTCATGCTGCTTCGACGCCTCTAAAAACCGTGAGCTTTCCCGCCAACCATTGACGCCCTTGGAGTTATTTCAATTAATCTGACACCAGTTTTGGTGTAAATCACTAAATGATCACTGAAAGGTGTCCGTCGGACACTTAACGGTGTCACCGTAAATTATGTGCAAACCCATATCATTGACGATTACACCAATTTTGGAGTCAAAATAACGCCTTTGTAAGTGTCATTTACAGTTGACTCCAAGAAGGCGTCGCTGTGACACCAATTTATTTTTCAGTGTACCTATAATAAGAAGTCAAAATACCACATTTAGTGTAGATACTGTTGCATATTATAGTCTGTCTTGTAAATTTACCTCAACACAGAAACAGTTATATGGTTTGTCTGCAACAGTTCAACGTGTTCTCTTAGTAATATTAAGGCCTCCTTTTCCATTTCAAGAATATTACAACAATTAAACACTACACTATCCTAAACTGGTGGACGTGGTTTCAGGAAATATGTACCAATATCATGTTTGGTTTCAATTAAACAAACCCAATTCTCAGCATTACAAATCAAGTTTAGTATTTCTATAATCATCATAACTATTTTTATAAAATTTAAACCTACATCAACCAGTTTGGCAGTGGTACAGGTCCCCAAAACAATTGAAAATGTCAATATCACATCAAATTAGCTTAAAATTGCTCTAAAATATCTACTATCAGACTAAATTAGTCTAAGTTCAGGCAATCTTGACAATAAGCCAAAATGTGATTCCCAAACATTCATCACATGGTGGAACCAAATTATTCAGCATGAACTCTGTTAGTATCATTTTTTTTAAATTGTGTTCGTCATTAACGGTTTTTTGCTCACTCGTACGCATAATTTGATCTTGAATGTTCATGAACGAGTCAACGAGATCATGTCCAGTATTTTCTATTGCGCCTTAACTCACCTGTGAAATCCTCGGTGGCTCTTATACATTCAGAGTGAAGGTCTTCGTCATGCTTTTCTAGAATTTCCAAGAATGAAGAATAGGAAGTGAGAGGGCTTTTCTTCAGTATGTCGAACAGATAATCTACTCGACTTTCATTTCCTAGAATATCTGCCCTTTGTATTTCTTCATCTGTGAGAACATGTTTTGCTACGAGATCTTTTAAAAATGAAACATCTAGCTTAAGATGTTCTCGCAATGTTGGGTTCACCTTTTGAAGTGTTTTCTGTATCCTTTTCCTTTCCTCCATTTTATCTGTGAACATTTTCAAATGGTACCATGAAATCAGTATCAGTATCATTTTTTAAAGGTACATTCTGTGATTTCGAAGCAAAATATTTTTTAATGATTTTACTTCAAACAAGAGAATACATTATGAAAATCTAGGATTCTTTTCACTTTAAAGTGTTGTAAATATCTGCAAAATAGTCTTAAATATGTTACACAATTCTAAAATATTATAAAAAGAAACCATACAAATCCTAAATATTGACATATTTGCCTAAATGATGTAGGCCTATGTGGTGACTTTTGAGGACCTTGTTGAAATCATTACCCAAGCCCTCTTAGCTTGTCCATTGTTGCTCAGAATCGAATCATCAACACCACAATCATGGGATCCTCAACATTGATTGGTGGGGATTTGGGAGGGTTTTTTATTTTTTATTTTTTATTCGGCAAAATCGACATCAACAATACAAAAATAATCAAGTACATAATAATAGCATATAAAATCACAAATATATTCAGACAACCAAGTCGATAAGCCAGGATAGCCCATAAAGTAATGGGGTCCCAAACAGAAAAGATGCCTGCAAAAGGTGATGAAAAGAACAAAATACAAAACAATTAATAAAACAATTAAAGGAAATAAGTTACACATATTCAGCCAATTTCTGGTTCATCGACGTAGTGGACAGATAGGTTTTGACAAGCTAGTTCAAGCGCTCCCCATTTTACAAAACCGTGCTTGTAAATTACTCTCAGAATGTGGAATATTACCAGAAAAACCAGTGCAGTGTACCAACAGATATCTCTCTGGATTATTCATAGATTCTAATTATTCAAGTTTTCCGATGTGCATGCGAGGAAAACTAATTTGCTGCCCGGGAGTTGAGCACCCCTGTGCTATATTGTTGGCACGATTTAGGGGCAAAAAAAATGGACCCCTTTTTTTAAAACTAACCTAATTCCTCACTTCTCACGAGACTTTTGTTTGCTGATTATCAAAATAAAAATAGGTATATTTATTAAAGGATACATGTTGAATAATCAATATGTGGACACCGATTATCGCCTCTGTCGCTTACTGGCTCCGGGGTTGCGGTGTTAGATAGCCTGAGATGAACAGACAACAGACGCAACACAGTGCCATAGACAACAAAATAGAGAGTTCAACATATTTCACAGGTGAGGTTTTTCAAAACCTAATTCCTAGTTTTATAATAGAAAACAAAAGAGACCCGAATTCAAAACCTAATTGTTTAATAGAATACAAAAGAAATCCAAAAGAAATCCAAAAGAAATCTCAAGTGAGATTTTTCAAAACATAATTCCTAGTTTTATAATAGAAAACAAAAGAAATCCAAATTCAAAACCTAATTTTTTAATAGAATATAAATAAAATCCAAAAAAAAATCTCAAGTGAGGTTTTTCAAAACCGAATTCCTAGTTTTATAATAGAAAACAAAAGAAATCCGAATTCAAACCTAATTTTTTTAATATTATACAAAAGAAATCCAAAAAAGAAATCGGAAGTGAGGTTTTTCAAAACCTAAGGGACCGCTCAATATTTCCACTGGAGGGGGGGGGGGGGGGCCGGGAGCCAAAGCCAAACCACCTCAGAAAAGTATATAACCCCCCCCCCCTTCCTATCACATAAAAACCATATGACCCCCCCTGTGTGATTTACCAAAACCATATGACCCCCCCCCCCCCCCACCACCACCACCACCAAACCTTGATTTGTTTTTATCTTGCTTGTTTTATACAAATATGGAATAAAATAATTATTATATACTCCCGCCTTTTCACTGATTTGCATACAGTCCATACAGTCATAATATATGGAAATCACACTAGAAAAACTTCATGTTGGTGTACACAAAGGCATATGTGATTGCAACAAAAACATTTTGTCAATATTTTACTTTCATTTAATATATCTATACATCAAAACCTTAGAGTCACATAATACATAATCATCAATCAACATTCAAAACTACTACATACTATTATGTAATAGGTACATAGTTTTGCCAACAATATTCCAGCATCAAAATATGTTGTACTTCATACATACTAGTACAGCAATTCTGTAAAATATACTGGGAGTGAAATACTCTAGGAAATTCACTTTCACTCTTGAAAAAGAAAGTAAAAGTTAAGTTTCAAGTACTGATAAACAAAATTATGATTCAACCAGCAAAAGCAGGTAAAAGCAGAAGGGTTAAAGAAACAAAAAGCAAACTACCAGAAGGAAGCAAAAAAGAAGCAAAAATGCATTAACAACATTCCTTGATCAGGCAGTGTCACCTGCAGTAAAGGAAGTTTAGTTCAACAACGATAGTCCAAGCATGGAAACCCTTGCCAATTTGCCACAACCTCTATATCCATGTTAGAATGTTAGAGGTGAACATGGATATATTTGCAGATTTGCATGCACAACAACAAAAATAAATCATTTTTTCTATCGCAGAGGTTAAAAATTATTTTGCCTGTGATGTCATAGATTTTATGAAACAGGATATTAACACAAATGTGACACGGTCAAGTAGACCTGAATGAACATTTTTGTATTTCACTCAACTTTAATACGCCAAATAAAAAAACAAGTTTGTCTCAGAGGAAACTGGAAAAATAAAAACCTATGCGAAATGCGGTGGGGGTTTTTTCCCGGAAAAAAAGCTAGGCGAAATGTAGTACAAATATTCCTTTTTTCTTTTCATTTTTTACAGGCCACTTTTTTGTGACCATGAATGACCTAAAAAATCAAAACTTTTTGGCCCCAATTTGACTTTAAAAAAGTCTCACAATAATTCAGTATGGATCAAAATGTTACATTCTTGTAATTATTGTTGCAAATGACAGTGGCGTAGCTAGATTATTCATATTTGGAGGCGAGAAATGAAAATGAACCGACAAGATTTGTGATCCAAGAAATGGGCGCGTAGCGCGCGAAAAATTTGGCTTTATTGTTACTGTTTGAAAATGCAAAACCATGACCCCCCCTTCCGATAATCTAAAATCATATGACCCCCCCCCCTTTTTGCTTGACCAAAACCATGTGACCCCCCCCCCCCCCTCTTTTTTCCCGCCCCCCCCCCCCCCCCCTCCGGTGGAAATAATGAGCGGTCCCTAACTCCTAGTTTTATAATAGAAAACAAAAGAAATCCGACTTCAAAACCTTTTTTTTTTAATAGAATACAAAAAAAAATCCAAAAAAAAATCTTATTTTGAAAAGTTTATAAATATTTACGGTGTATATCAAATTCTTAACTTTGTTTTTACCATGAATAATTAGGGAATCTATCCATGTCTTTAGTGTGGGTTTTCCCTCTTTTTTCTCTCTTTCTTCTTCTATTTTTTAAATTTTTTTAATGTTATCACAATCGTTAATAAATAGTACAAACATTTAAATAAAATTGACTTCTGAAGACAGTATTAATCATTAATTAAAGGATACTATGACGGGCGGACATTAGTTCAAATCAACCTCCACGACTTGGTATTTTTGTGAAGACATGCATGGATGGAGTACAATGAGACAATACGTTGATTACAATTCACTGCTTTTCAGTTCTGCTACTTATGGTCTTTTGTTTAAATTGAGGTTTTTGTGAATAGTTGGCCATTGTTGGTTCTAGATGACAATTCCTGATTCGAGTTTTTAGAGACACCATGTATACATGTATATGGTTCACAGTTGATCGATACAAGCATGTAGCATGTCTGTAGAATTGGGGCAGAGGACTTCTTTAGTGATATAGACACAGTTTCGTAATCCTAAAACGAATCCGTTATAAATCAATAACACGTGGCCACTATACTACCATTTACATGAATGTAATGCATGACTTGAATACCACGTGAGCTGCTCAAACTATGACATGTTCATTAGGCGGGCAATTTAAAAGGTAATCCGTCCAACGTGTGTATTACAGTTCCGAAAAAATTAAACAGACTTTAAAAAGATGAATGGTGCCGTAAATAAGTCCTTCTCGTGATTTATTTTATTATTTCCACTCAGCTTTGTGTTTTGCATTTGTTTTGTGCTTTGTGTTTCTCCAAGAATAGGTATGGCACAAACGTGTAATTACGCGTTTCGAATCAATGAGGACAACAGGCAAACAGTCAAAACGTTATTGACTGGCCATGGCTTGCGTGTCCAGTTTGATTAAATTTTGTTTCATTTAAAAAAATAAAATAAAAAACCATCGAGAAAAAAAATAGATTCCCTGTTCATTCATGATAACTTAATAAAACACTGTCCAGAATTTGAAATTATGACCTTTCCAAAAGTAGAAGACTTGAAGTGGGATTCGAACCAGGAATTGTCCTCTGGAACCTGCGATCCACAATTGCCCTGGCCCAAACTGTCAGCTTTGACCAATTGAGCTAAACGGGACTGCTATGTCAGATACTGTTTTATAAGCACATGTATGATTGATATGTCGGTATAAATGGACGGCCCTCTATCTTATTGGAAATAAATTGATTTAATAGCCATTCAATTATAATCCTGTGAGACCAGGATTATAGTGGTTTGCATAGTTACTTTCATTTTGTTGATTAACTTGATCTACCAACCTAATATCATCATAATTCGACCTTAAATCATGATGAAGGAAACGTTTAAGATTACTGTGTGAAACATTTAATATAAGCCAATGAATACATTTTGCTATAGTTAATTTGTAGTATAAATGTTTTTAGCTTATAAAAAGGTTAGACTATTAAGATCATTACTCTTTACAATCAAATTAATTATTCGCTTGTATTTTGAAAAATAAAAATAAAGCTTATAATAATTTTACATTCAAGTTTGCGTTAATGTGTACTTGAGAATCGAACCCCAACCTCGTGGTACTGAAGATGACGCTTTACCAATTGAGCAATTCGTCTGTCCATGAAATTGTTTAGATAGTAATACAACTTTATAGTATTGAATATCGAATACACTAAACTTTCGTGCTAATTTCTCTAGATCAAAAGAGGGCGCTCATACCTTTTTATCTATTTTCAGCTTATCAACTATTAGTCAATATGGGCTTATAGACGATGTTTAACGGTATCTTAAAAGGACAGGAACACACGGGTCTAATCTTGATGCTGAGTAAATAAGCGTTCATTTGCATTTTATTGCGTTCCAATTGGTTGTTTAGAACGGGAGATATGCTTCAGCAAACATGAGGAAGCAAAATCGGCTTGGTCCAATCCTCTCAGTATGAAAGTAAAGCTTTTAAAATGCACGAAGCAAGAAGCACCATGATTAAGTCACACACACACATCAGTTAATCTCTTCTTTGTTCTTTTCAACGCATTCTTTCGATTCTTTTCAAGCTTAAAAGACATAAATAAATATATTCCACAAATACAAGACATTCTAGCAATTACAAGTATAAGCTCACTTCAGTTTTCTCATACATGTTCAGGGTGTCTTAGATTGATCTATATTCTATACCGATGTAATCCTATTATTTTGGTATAAACTTTATTGATATTGTCCAAACTGTTTTCATATATATCTTGCTCCAGCTTTCTTAGGAATTTCAGATTTTGAAAATCGGACATTTTTGATGGAAAATACAGATTTTTTGGTAACGATAATAGATTTCAAGATTTTGTCTAAATGATCCATTATGAAAATCTATAAAGTCACTAAATTATTTCTGAAATGTTATTCGCATAATTATTGCACCCTCTTTGAATTACCTTTTTGATAACAATCGACAATTGTTGTGTGCATAGAAATAAAGCTTTGATTGAATAAGGCAGGATTTGTTTAGCTTGAGTGGTTTTTAACCTTCCTTTCCTATGAGGTGTGGGTTCATTGTTTGAAATGCTGGAAGTGCTAGGGAGAATAGCTGTAAAGATGAATTATGTGAGCAAAAATATATAAATACGTTTTTATTAATTTTTGATTATGTATTGCCACAGCGGAACAAACAGAGATATCTCAATGAAATTAACAGAATAAGTAGGAAACATTTCCACCATCATATTGCAAGTGTTTAAATTTGAAACACTATTTTTTCTTCTTTTTTTATATATTTTTGAAACCCGGTATGGATCATTCTGATACACCCTGTATTATTCATATTGGCTAAATGTTATACTAGTAAGATTTAGTTAAAATTGTTAACACTTTAGAGCAGGGGTGGGCAACCTACGGCCCGCGGGCCGCATGCGGCCCGCCAGTGGGTTTTTTGCGGCCCGCGAGATGTATCAAGAAAAATAAAATAAAAAATCTATTTTACATCACAAAAAAAGAGCTAGCTGCTTAGCATTTATCGGCGCAAATGATGTTCCTCAACGTGCGTAGGTATATTTTCCCCATTAATTGTCATCTTTCAGTAGCATAACATTTGACAAGAGGAATCATGGAATTATGATGGTCAAAAGCACACAGATGAAGAAGAAAAAAATTTCGCGCGCTACACGCGCATTATATGTGTCACCAAAATGCAATATTATTTAGTAACGGCTTGTTTAGAGCCAAAATATACCAACAATACCTCAATCGTGCCAAAAATAAGTGTAAAGTCGACAATTTTCGCGCGCTACGCGCGCATTTCTTGTATCAAAACAATCTTTTCGGTTGACTTTCATTCTTGCCCCCTCCCCCCCCCCCCATGAAGAACGCCACTGTATCGGTACTGTATTGAGATTACGTTTTTGCGAAGATATATTATTAACAAAGGTTTGAAATCAACAGCAGACCATTGCTACAACATTTGGTTAGGTGCGGCCCAGTCAATTTTTCACTCCTTATATCTGGCCCATTCATTCAAAAAGGTTGCCCACCCCTGCTTTAGAGTATTTTACTTTTAAAATGTAGTTAAATGTTATCTATATTCGGTCATTTAGTATCATATAAAAGCTGACATCGTCACTTTTAGTTGATAAAAACTTAAATGAATTAGCTTTTTTGAATTTTAGTCCAAAAATGCTAAATATTGATGTTTTCACCCATGTTGTGTGATTATTGATTTATATTCGCTTATACTGGTAACATATAATAGCTGATACCATCACCTTTCATTTGACACCAGTTATGATGTAATCGGATCATTCATGATGGGTATATCCTTAAAAACAGTATTTTGATGAAAACGTGTACACATAACTGTTTAGGGAAAAAATTGCCATAGCTATAAATTGGGATAAACAAGCAACTCCGTTTCTTCTTTATGTATACTAGGAGCAGTTTTGTAATAAATATTGGAAACTTGTGGTTTTATTTTTAATCTCAAAATAACATTTAACCAGTTACACATTTTACATTTAAGTCTAAAAATGCTAAAAAATTATGTTTTTCACTCGTCGTTTTATTATTCTTGATTTATATTCGCTTATAGGAGCAGTTTTGTAATGAATATGGGAAACTTGTGGTTTTATTTTTAATCTCAAAATAACATTTAACCAATTACATATTTTACATTTAAGTCAAAAAATGCTAAAAATTGATGTTGTTTTATTATTCTTGATTTATATCAAAGCTGATGATATTGTCATCTTTCATTTGACACCAGTCATGACGGAATCGGACCTTTAATAATGGGGATATTTTTAAAAGTAATGTACGTGTAAAAATCACGGTTGTGGGCAAAATTACACACTTAAGGCCAAACAAAGAAGAAGGTCTGTCTCAGAAACATTGTGCAAATAAGCTAAGCGCTGTGCTTTTTTTTAATTTTTTTTTTTAGAAAATAGGCTACGAGGTATGCGATTTCTTTCTTTTTTGGCAATTTTTTTCTTTTTTTGCTTTTCCAAGCTAACGGAGAACTTTTTTAAACTTTTAAAAAAAAAATAAAAAAATAAAATAAAAAAAAAGAAGAAGAAAAAAAAAAAGTTTTTTAGCCCCCAGCGCATAGACCTACGCACCGTAGCTCATTTCACATACAAATGCGGGCGGGCTTCTGAGACAGACCTTCTTCTTTGTTTGGTCTATCTTCAATCTGGAATTTGCCAACACCCCATTTTATTACACATGGTTGGTATTGCTCTAACAAATAAAATAAATGTGTGTAAACTCTACTGTTTAAAAGCACTAAATCTTAATTCGGGCAGGTATTTTAAACAATTTTAAACAATATTTCTCTATACAGTGTGTTCGTAACTCGCAAGATAAGAGTGTACATCATGCCTTTCGTCTGTGCAACTGCATGTTGAGCCCCATCGTTTCAATAAAAATTCCATTGAAATGGAATGGGGGCGATCCAAGAGAAAGAAGCATGTTTTGTAACCAAACATCTGTTTCATACCAAAATACCAGGGAAAAGTGTGTATGTATTTTCTATAATTCAAACCAAAAAAAGGAATCAAAACACCGCAGTCTAAAAATAGTACAGGAAACCAATCAAGTTGATTTGTGTGCATGGAGGGGGGGGGGGGGGGGGACAGTCTGAAGAACAATCTAGGTATATATGACCTTGGTCAAACAAGATAAGCTATTATGTCTCTCTGTTGGGAGTAGCACATCTCTAATCAACTAACCAAATATAGCTTTGACTCCAGCACAGACTGCGGGTACTGTTGAAATAAACTTCATAGGTACATGTAATTTACAAAGACTACAAACATGGCGGCCCCCACTTATGTCTAGAAAGACCAAAATGTGTAAGTTTTTGCAATCTCATGCTATAAGGGTGGCTTCGCCCCCCAAAAAGCTGGCTACACCACTGCCACCCCTACTTCTTTTACGTTCGATGACATGATTCATTTGATTAGTCTACCATACTTCAATGGTCTAACAAACACAATGTGCTTAATAACATGAACTACAAGTTTACCTGGATTTTGTCAATGAAAAGCCGGCAGAAGGAGAGGGCGTTGTCCCCTTGTTTCCCCTCGAGGCACTACCATGGGACTCATTGGGAGCCTGGAACAGGGTATTTTTTCAAACTGGATGTTGATAAGTCCACTTTTCGAAGACATCTGTTGTTCCCCTTATAAAATGATCATTCTACCTGTATAGGAAAGATGAATGATTATTTTTCAATACTGGGGTTACAGCTTGAAATCCACACATTTTACTTCTAGTGTTGCTAGTCCATACAATGTATTGGAGCGTTGTAGTTTTGCCACATTCTTACTTAGTAGCACAATTGGGCAAAACAAATGCAATCAATGCACAAACATCTGTTTACTCTCATTCAATGTAAACATATCAAGTAGCCGAAGACATCGGCACAAATAAAGTTTGGTGATACAATGTACGCGTTCCTGTCAATTAAATTAAATTCAAAATCAATTCAATTAAATTCAAAATCAAATTCATCATTTCAATTCAAATTAAACTCATCATTTCAATTCAATTAAATTCAAAATCAATTCAATTAAATTCAAAATCAATTCAATTAAATTCAAAATTAAACTCATCATTTCAATTCAAATTAAACTCATCATTTCAATTCAATTAAATTCAAAATCAATTCAATTAAATTCAAAATCAATTCAATTCAATTCAAAATCAATTCAATCAAATTCAAAATCAAATTCAATTATATTTATCATTTCAATTCAATTAAATTCAAAATCAATTCAATTAAATTCAAAATCAATTCAATTAAATTCAAAATCAAATTCAATTAAATTCATCATTTAAATTCAATTAAATTCATCATTTCAATTCAATTGAATTCATCATTTCAATTCAATTAAATTCATCATTTCAATTCAATTAAATTCATCATTTCAATTCAATTACATTCATCATTTCAATTCAATTCAATTCAAAATCAATTCTCTTAAATTCAAAATCAATTCAATCAAAATCAAATTCATCATTTTAATTCAATTAAACTCGTCATTTCAATTAAATTAAATTCAAAATCAATTCAATTAAATTCAAAATCAATTAAATTAAATTCAAAATCAATTCAATTAAATTCAAATCAATTCAATTAAATTCAAAAACAAATCAATTAAATTCAAAATCAATTCAATTAGATTCAAAATCAATTCAATTCAATTCAAAATCAATTCAATTCAATTCAAAATCCAATTCAAATCAAATAAATTCCAATCCAATGTATATATCAAATCAATCAAATCAATTCAATTCAATCACCTGGACAGTACGTACAACTCTATAACTAAGTAGTGCAGCATTTACGCATGCGTATATGTACGCATGGGTATGTATTGCCCATTTTGATATGTGTGTGGGGGGTGTACGTCAACGGGGGGGAGGGGGTTATTCAGTGCGATCAGTAAGTGGATGGTGCAGTGAAATCACTGTATCTAGGAAGACAAATAGACTATAGACGCGTGACTATAGGACGCGTTGCATTGCTAATCGAGCGAAAAACAAGGAGAGCGCAGTGGAAAAGGGCCGTGGGGATATTTTTGGGGGTCGGGTCAGCGGAAATAGGGAATTGCCCAGGCTTGTCGCAGACCATTTGTACGTGGAGGTTACTGCATGTGTGATGCCAGCACGATGTCAGCGCAAGGTCAACAGGACTACATTGCTCAGCATTGTGTTGCAAATGTGCCGATCGCGATCAATGCGCTGTCATCGCGTTGTCATCATACTCATAGTGTGGGTTGTACAGTCTAGACTAATTCAAGCTGTAGTGCAGGGATAGCACTGGATCAAAAATGTGAGAGGTCCCATGAAATTTGTCAGGACCCCGTAGGACTTCAAAAAAACAAATTTAAGGGGTCCCCCAAGAAATTGAGGGGTCCTGAAGTTTTGGTATAAAATTTTACTTTTTACGGACAGTTTTAATGACATTATCATGATTATATTGTGAGCAAAGGATGGATATGTAATTTACAGAATTTCTTAAGGTTTCCATTTCCATACATCACGTCAAATTTAAGGGGTCCCTTCATTTTGATCGGGACCCGCAAGTCTTTCCAATTTGAAACCGTCACTATACGCGTCACTATATGAAAGAGAGAGGTCTAGGACGCGCAGACGCGTCAGAATGCGACCCCTGCAGTGTAGTGTGTGTTTAAATTAATAAAAATAAATCCTCAGCGTTGAAAGAATTAGTATGCTTGGGCCCAGATTTCAGATTTGAACACACTTAGATCACAGAGAACTTGAGCCGAACTCGAGTATTTTGCTGGGCTCGGAAGTCGGAATCGATCGACTCAGTATACATGACGTACTCGCAGTAACAGAACTCCAGATTTTAGAATAAACAGTAAAAAAGCTTCCCAGATCAAAAATTTTCTAAATTCCAGTTGATCCCAGTTGAAAAGTTGGCCATTTTCCGTGACGGAACAATACTGGTTTGAACTGTGTTCAACTGTGTTCAACTAGGTCTTAACTAAGTTCAACTGGGTTTTAACTCAGTTCAAAAACCTAGTTAAAGGTGGGCAATTTTCCGTCATGGAACCAACTGGTTAACTGGATTTTCAACTGTGTTGAACTGGGTTTTCAACTGGTTCACAACTGGAACTGTTCAACTGGGAACAACTGGAATTTCGACCTGGGTTATTACTCAAATGTGGCAATGTCTGAATTACAATTGCAATGCCTGTAATGCAATGGGTTATTTTAACATAGATTTGGTAAGAAAAAAATATTATTCGTTTTCCAAGATGAATTTGCCACATATGTTCACCAAGACAACACTCACACTTCCCTATAGACCACTTCAAATTCAGATCGGAAATCTTTCGGAAAAACAGGTCACGTGGACTGAGTAACAGTTGATCGCATTCACAGCATTGTCCTAGTTGGTTGTCCGCCTAGTGATTTACTCTGTTTACATACATGCGTGCACGCATGAGTAATCGTGTTTTGTTGTAGTATCTGCTTGTTAAAAATTAAAAAATTAAAATAAAATCCGACCGTCCGACCCACATTCTTGAACTAAAGGGCAAGTCAACTTTTTTGTTGTTGGCCTAATTAGATTTGCTGCTTGCTTACCGCAAAACTGTATCCCCAGAAACAGGAATCTTGATGTTGTGTTTTTCAGTTTGATTGTCAACTTACTATGAAGAGAAGTCATCTGTCAATCACAGATGATAGAATCTGTGTGTCAATGGTGGTCAAAAAGTGCTATTAAAATTCCATTTAATAACAAAGATTCAGTCAAATCTTGCGCGGAAGTGCACCAGGAACTTACATTATACTATTATTTCTCCAGGCAGGTGTTAAATAAACTGCTCACAAAAAGTATCCGAAACACTTAGAAATGATCCAATATATAACGGCTCGAAAAGGTATGCATTAATCGAAGCATATAAGCAAGTGCATAATTTTGTTCTGCGTATTTTGACACCTCGATCGTTGAGATACGATGTTGCGGAGCGAGTTATTGTCATTTCAATGATCGTGGGTCCAGTTTCAAAAGTGACACTCATCCCTATTGAAAAGCACGAATCTGATCATTCTAAACAGTAATGCAAACCTCTTTCTATAGGATGATTGTCACTTTTGAAACTGGACCCACGACCATTGAAATGACAATAACTCCGCTCCGCAACATCGTATCTCATTCGATCGAGGTGTCAAAATCGCAGAACAACAATATGCACTTGGTTATTGGCTTCGATTAATGCATACCCTTTCGAGCCGTTATTATATTGGATCATTTCTAAGTGTTTCGATACTTTTGTGAGCAGTTTAGAAAGGAGAGTGCACGAAGAGGAATTATGCAGGGTGAATCAAAACATATTATGCACGATTTGAAGCCAGTGGCGTATCTGGGGTCTTTTTCAGTGGGGGGGGGTGGGGGGGGGGGGGGGGGGGGGCGGTGGGCAAAGGGTATTTTTTCCTGGTGAAACCAGTTGTTTATTCCAGCGAATGACGTTGCATCCTATAGTAGATGCGCGCGCGAAAATTTAACAACATATCTACACGAATCTGGCCATT
>CM069450.1:65295238-65384892 GCA_035610835.1 Ophiura sarsii
CCCCAAAATTCACCAGAAATATCCCCCCGCTCCCCCCGGGATTTGAACCCCAGACCTCCTGCACCAAAGCCCAGCTGCCAATCAACTACACCATAGCTCCACTACTGTCTGGGTCCATTTTGGAGCCCAATAACGTGCTCGCAGGGTTATAAAAACAGGCTGGCTGTGTTGTTGCCATGTGGTGTAATAGTGTTCGGGTTAAAAAGAAAGACTGACTTTTGTGTCATACTCGAGACGGGCTCTGTGAAGCAAGAAAATGAAGGTGATATGGTACTTTAGATGTGAAATTAAAATTTGAAGAAGCATACTCCAATAAATCACTGCTGTCGGTTGTTTTCGTTGAGTTTAATACAGTTTTAATATTGAAATGAAAACACCATTCCATAGAGTCACAACTTGGCTCACTCCATCATTTTCAAAAGTTAAAGAAAAATGTGGGTAGGGGGGTTATAATGCGGTAAATGCAAATTTTACAGGCTACGCATAGGCCTACGGTCTTCTGAGACAAACTTGTTTTTTTATTTGGCCTAATCTTTTTAGTTTAAGCTTTGTCTATATGTACGGGACTTCAGTCACTACTTGTAAATTAACTACCCCGTTGTCTATACATGATATTATGTCTTAGGTTCACAAAGCGTATATGAGATCAGATGTCATTGCTAGGGTCAGGTCACAGGTCAACATAGGGGGTCAGTTTAGGATACCTGCTGCTGAAATACAAGGTATGTATTGTAATGTAAGTGCATGTAAAGTCACCATCCTATTGTTTTTGTGTTTTCTTTGTACATAAATTTGTTATTTAATCAATAATTTCACATAACTTATGAAGCATGAAATAGTCAAGCATGGAGTGATCATAGAAGGAAAAAATAGGACAAATTTGATTATCCTTATCGCTATCAATTTTCGAGACTCTTGCAGAAGATTTTTTACCATTTAGGCAAGCAATATGAGACCTACCATTTCCCCAAAATGGACAAGCTTTCATTAAACATAGGTTGGGATAGAAGACAAAAAATATGTTGAAATATTGGGAAAATAAAAGGAAAAAATAAAATAAAATATCAAAAAGAAAGGTTCCAAGAGAATGTTCTGTCAACTGATTGAATGATACCTAATTTAATTTCCATTGTTTCAGAACTTGGTGATCCTTCCAAGAAGACCCCTCTTATTCCAGTGGCTATCAAGGTATGTATATTTGTAATAGAAAGTCAACATTCATCACAAAATCTGGCCACTGTACTATCCTTGAGTAAGCCTATACAGTGGATATAAACCAAAACATAACCTGGGAGGATAGGATGATTGATGATCGCGAAGCAAATTTAAACAGCTCCATATTGACGATGCCATGAATACAGAAAGATGCAGGTGTGCATGGATAAAGCACCATTGTACTGTGCATCATGTGAAATGCATTGAGCGGCCTAAACCGTGTGGGCTACTTTTGTGTGCGGAGAGATAAAAAGCGCATATTTCTCACCAATTTGGAGCTGATTGAACTATAGTGATAATGTTTGTCTCAATACTTTCTATATCACTCCTCATACAGATCTTACATCCTGGTGTGTACTCAACAGTCCATTGGGACATAACACTACTTCACACTATGGCTATACTATGTTCAATGATACCAGGAATCAATGCTTTGTATATCTCTCCTCATACAGATCTTACATCCTGGTGTGTACTCAACAGTCCATTGGGACATAACACTACTTCACACTATGGCTACACTATGTTCAATACTTTGTATATCTCTCCTCATACAGATCTTACATCCTGGTGTGTACTCAACAGTCCATTGGGACATAACACTAATGCACACTATGGCTACACTATGTTCAATACTTTGTATATCTCTCCTCATACAGATCTTACATCCTGGTGTGTACTCAACAGTCCATTGGGACATAACACTAATGCACACTATGGCTACACTATGTTCAATACTTTGTATATCTCTCCTCATACAGATCTTACATCCTAGTGTGTACTCAACAGTCCATTGGGACATAACACTACTACACACTATGGCTACACTATGTTCAATACTTTGTATATCTCTCCTCATACAGATCTTACATCCTGGTGTGTACTCAACAGTCCATTGGGACATAACACTACTACACACTATGGCTACACTATGTTCAATACTTTGTATATCTCTCCTCATACAGATCTTACATCCTGGTGTGTACTCAACAGTCCATTGGGACATAACACTAATGCACACTATGGCTACACTATGTTCAATACTTTGTATATCTCCTCATACAGATCTTACATCCTGGTGTGTACTCAACAGTCCATTGGGACATAACACTACTACACACTATGGCTACACTATGTTCAATACTTTGTATATCTCTCCTCATACAGATCTTACATCCTGGTGTATACTCAACAGTCCATTGGGACATAACACTACTTCACACTATGGCTACACTATGTTCAATACTTTGTATATCTCTCCTCATACAGATATTACATCCTGGTGTGTACTCAACAGTCCATTGGGACATAACACTACTTCACACTATGGCTACACTATGTTCAATGATACCAGGAATCAAGTGGATCAGTTTACCAGAAAGCGTTCGAGAATTTGAAATGTTGATGAAGAATCAGGTAATACACTCTTTGATGATCGGGAACCAAACAGAAAGCTGGAAACAACTCAGATATATGGAGTGCATTGAAAATATCTATCACTCTGCTATACTCTATTTGGCTTCCTCTGGACAGTGACGTAACTTAACAGGCGCAGCTTTTACGCACACGTATGTATGTTATGTCTTTCAACGCTCATGTGTATACGCCAGCACCTGGAGTAGGCGCAGGCATTCTGTGATGCAATTGGTAGAATACTCGTTTATGTCACTGTCTCGTGATTTGCCAAATAGACTATAGCTTGTCATATCTATACATTTTTTTGTTTGAAACACAGGTTTGCTTGTTGATTTTTGCAGCAGCTACTATAATAAACTTGTTAAGCAACTAATATGCAGTCATCATCCTCTCATTAGTGATAGCCGGTATTGATGATTACTGGTGAACATATTTGTACAACTAAGAAAGCAACAAAGCTGCACTACTTTTTAAACATTGCTTGTTTTTGTTGTAAATCATTAACAATATTATTACTAAATATTAGGCTTTGGTTTTACGATTACAGATAGACCTCAAAGTAGAAGCGGAGAATTTGGATCGGTTTAACAAGAATTTCTCTGAAGTGTCATCAGTGAGTTTTCCAAGACCCATCTGGCCATTTGTGACTCATGATATCCTAGTGGAGACTTATGAGGTAAATTTGAACTTGGACCCATAAAGTCATTTGTGACTCATAATCGCTGAGTAAAGATTTCAGGTAAATTGACACAAGAAACACACTTTGTCCTATATGATTTGTGATATCCTAGATGGGACTTATGAGGTAAATTGAAACGAGATCCATATGATGATTTGTGAATTAAGAATAATGCTGTAAATTGAAACAAGCTCAATGTGACTACTATAGCATTTAGTCAACTTTTTGCGGCAATTTAATTTCACTAATTTGTATCATCTTCCTATATATACCCATTATAAATAATATTATTGGCGGCAACTTAATTTGGCGAATTGGATCTCCTAGCGAAATTAGCAAAATTAAATTGCTAGCAAAATTAAGTTGTTTTACAGTATTACGGAAATTTGCAAGTTTGCCCAAAATCACTTCTTTTGAAATTCATAAATACATTGACCAGGTTTGGCAAAAATCTCTATTTTTATGATATTCAGGTAATTTGCCATGCCCTCTTTAATTCCCGTTGCAAAATTAATAGATATCGACTTGTTGTGATGTTTATTGAAGCAATATAGTTAAATGGTGTGAATGAATTGTTCTGATTGAGGGATTTATACCATATATTTTTAAGTGGCAGCTTTGAAGTTTGGTGTGAGTTTTATCAATTGATATACGTTGAAAGTGAAAAACTAGTTTTTACAGATTTTCATGCTTTATCGGAACGGATAAATATATTTTGATGAGATTGACAGATAAAGTAGAAAGCATATTCCCCAGGCATTATACTTAGACTGTATTGATTTTTTTAAGATTTTTCTCTTTTTTTCTTCAAAATATGGCATAACTTTTGAGACAAATTGAGACATGGTCCTTATATGACTATTTTTGTCACTCATAATATAATCATATTATGATCCAAGGCTATTCCTGACCATGATACAAATGGAAATACAGTAAAATGTCCACTTCAAGTTTAAGCAGTAGATAAACAGATTTTGTTATTATTCACGAACCTTTCACTTTGTTGCAGGAAGGTGAGTCCATATCTACATTTATTCAGATGCAAGAAGGACCAGATGGCTTGAAAGAGAGGCTGGCTGAAATAGGGGTCAATGTACTTCTCAAAATGGTAAACTTATACATTTACTGGTCATTCCTTAACATCCCCTTTCCTACTCTAATGAAATTGCTTACTTTTTGGTTATTTGTATAACCTCTGGTGGTCCCATACCACAAAAAGAGTTCACTATTGCTTTCGTGTAGTTAAGAAGTCAAGTTCATTCATGTTAATTTTTTCTTTACTTTAGAGCAAACTGGTTCATTAATCTTTGTTTGATTGAAGATCGAGATGCCTAAATTCTGCTTTTAAACAATCACTTTTGTAGGAGTCGACCAGTATTTTTGTCGCTACGAGCCAAAGAAATCTAGCTAATGTACAACAGGCTGTCTAGATTCTAAGATAAGGGATTTGAGCTCTGAATTGGTGGGAACAGTGAAATCATGTAAAATAATACCAGTCGAAAAAAGGGAGATATTTTGGGCCTAATATGGAGGAAACAACCCACAAATGCCAAATTATTAAAAAATAGGTACATTTTCAGCACTTTTTCCTTTTTTAGGATATTAAACTGGATTAGACTAACCGAGGGGTCTAACCTAATTTAAAAACATCACACATATTGCCAATACGCTAGATATTATTTGGTGGTGTGCACTCTACAGGTGTGGAATTTGTCTTCAAATGTGGTTTGTTGATTATTTTCATTATTAATCAATCATTTTGTGTTCTTATCTAAGCAAACATTTTACACATGATTTTAGATGTTTGGTATAGTTGGTACTATTTTATCAAATTTGCTATCTACTGAAGATAACAGTATATTTCTAGAATATAGTATGCAGAAATTTAGTGTTATATTATTTGCCCAAAATCCTTAACTCAAATATCTCACTATAATACTTTAGGCTGCTTTATATCCCCCCCCCCCCCCCCCCCCCACAATTATTGTGACAATTACGGGATGATCATTTATTGGTTTCCTTTGGGTGGACAGATAATCATGACCATGTTTTTCACTCTTTATATCTTTACAGGTATTTATAGACAACTTTGTGCATGCAGATCTGCATCCAGGCAATATATTAGTACAAGGAGTATCTGACTATAAACCCAAGGAAGACTGTGATGGTGATATAGGCTTTGATGGATCAGAAGTCAGCATGAAAAGGCAAGACTGCCCTCTACGATTGGTGCTGTTAGACACAGGGATTGTGGGACATCTAAGTGATGAGGATAGGAAAAATCTACACCAAGTGTTTCTTGCTGTTGCTTTGGGAAAGGTATGTATTTTGTTTGTTAGATATCCCACAATCCTTTCTGAGAATGAGTACTGTGGGACATCTTAGTGATGAGGATAGGAAGAATCTACACCAAGTGTTTCTTGCTGTTGCTTTGGGAAAGGTATGTATTTTGTTTGTTAGATATCCCTTAATCCTGTCTGAGAATGAGTATTGTGGGACATCTGAGTGATGAGGATAGGAAGAATATACACCAAGTGTTTCTTGCTGTTGCTTTGGGAAAGGTATGTATTTTGTTTGTTAGATATCCCAGAAAGGTATGACTGATTCCACATACAAATGGGCTTAGTGTGATCACTCCCTGCTATAGAATTATGGGATATCTAACAAACACCAATCCATACCTTTCCTAAACATGAAATAAGTGGTTTCTACCTACATATGCGGGCATCGTTTTTCAACAACATAATTTAGCATTTGCCTTTGGTACAAGGCAACAAAGCTTTGATAAATGTGATTCATTCACCGTAATTAAAATTTTGCACATACACGTTGCCAGTTACAGAAGGGCCTACATTAGAAATCCTGCAGTTCTCTCTGCGAATCGAAAATTTAAATTTCCCCTGATCTTTTCATTATGCATTAAGCATGATACTTAATTCAGCGCAATGTATCTTATGTCCGACAGCACTTGGCATCTTTGGAAAAAAAACTTAAAACAGTGTCAG
The DNA here is from genome assembly GCA_035610835.1 of Ophiura sarsii. Classification (NCBI taxonomy): domain Eukaryota; kingdom Metazoa; phylum Echinodermata; class Ophiuroidea; order Amphilepidida; family Ophiuridae; genus Ophiura; species Ophiura sarsii. The sequence goes on from CM069450.1 coordinate 65,301,554, forward strand.
GATTTAACTAACTATGTTAGCTTATATTAACTGACAGACAAAATGTGGTACTACAACGGGTTTATAGATTACTCAATATTTATACCCTATTGTTTCAAATATTTGACATATTTCTGATTATAATGTTGTAAAGATTCAAAAACTAATCTGGGACAGGTATGCACATTTCTTGTATTCTGAAGTCTTATAATTTGAGATTTTATCTTTTATCTGTGCTATGATCATGATTATTAGTTTCACTCTTTTTGTATTAGGGTGATGTTGCTGCTGAGTTGATGGTAAACCATGCTAGGTCTTCAGAATGCAATGATATAGAACATTTCAAATCTGACATGGCAGTATTAGTACAACAAGCACATAGAGTTACCTTACAACTAGGACAGGTATGTTGTAACATAGATATCTGATGGTGAACCATGCTAGGTCTTCAGAGTGCAATGATATAGAACATTTCAAATCTGACATGGCAGTATTAGTACAACAAGCACATAGAGTTACCTTACAACTAGGACAGGTATGTAACATAGATAGCTGATGGTGAACCATGCTAAGTCTTCAGAGTACAATGATATAGAACATTTCAAATCTGATATGGCAGTATTAGTACAACAAGCACATAGAGTCACCCTACAACTAGGACAGGTATGTAACATAGATAGCTGATGGTGAACCATGCTAGGTCTTCAGAGTGCAATGATATAGAACATTTCAAATCTGATATGGCAGTATTAGTACAACAAGCACATAGAGTCACACTACAACTAGGACAGGTATGTAACATAGATAGCTGATGGTGAACCATGCTAGGTCTTCAGAGTGCAATGATATAGAACATTTCAAATCTGACATGGCAGTATTAGTACAACAAGCACATAGAGTTACCTTACAACTTGGACAGGTATGTAACATAGATAGCTGATGGTGAACCATGCTAAGTCTTCAGAGTACAATGATATAGAACATTTCAAATCTGACATGGCAGTATTAGTACAACAAGCACATAGAGTTACATTACAACTAGGACAGGTATGTAACATAGATAGCTGATGGTGAACCATGCTAAGTCTTCAGAGTACAATGATATAGAACATTTCAAATCTGATATGGCAGTATTAGTACAACAAGCACATAGAGTCACACTACAACTAGGACAGGTATGTAACATAGATAGCTGATGGTGAACCATGCTAGGTCTTCAGAATGCAATGATATAGAACATTTCAAATCTGACATGGCAGTATTAGTACAACAAGCACATAGAGTTACCTTACAACTAGGACAGGTATGTTGTAACATAGATATCTGATGGTGAACCATGCTAGGTCTTCAGAGTGCAATGATATAGAACATTTCAAATCTGACATGGCAGTATTAGTACAACAAGCACATAGAGTTACCTTACAACTAGGACAGGTATGTTGTAACATAGATAGCTGATGGTAAACCATGCTAGGTCTTCAGAGTGCAATGATATAGAACATTTCAAATCTGATATGGCAGTATTAGTACAACAAGCACATAGAGTCACACTACAACTAGGACAGGTATGTAACATAGATAGCTGATGGTGAACCATGCTAGGTCTTCAGAATGCAATGATATAGAACATTTCAAATCTGACATGGCAGTATTAGTACAACAAGCACATAGAGTTACCTTACAACTAGGACAGGTATGTAACATAGATAGCTGATGGTGAACCATGCTAGGTCTTCAGAGTGCAATGATATAGAACATTTCAAATCTGACATGGCAGTATTAGTACAACAAGCACATAGAGTTACCTTACAACTTGGACAGGTATGTAACACAGATAGCTGATGGTGAACCATGCTAGGGCTTCAGAGTGCAATGATATAGAACATTTCAAATCTGATATGGCAGTATTAGTACAACAAGCACATAGAGTTACATTACAACTAGGACAGGTATGTAACATAGATAGCTGATGGTGAACCATGCTAGGTCTTCAGAGTGCAATGATATAGAACATTTCAAATCTGATATGGCAGTATTAGTACAACAAGCACATAGAGTTACCTTACAACTTGGACAGGTATGTAACATAGATAGCTGATGGTGAACCATGCTAAGTCTTCAGAGTGCAATGATATAGAACATTTCAAATCTGATATGGCAGTATTAGTACAACAAGCACATAGAGTTACCCTACAACTTGGACAGGTATGTAACACAGATATCATCACCATCATCCTTCGGAGCTGCAACCAATAGCTTTCTCCATTCATGACGACATCTGTTGTTCGGGAACCATACCTTTATTATCTCCTAGTACATAGTTGTATAGATGGGGTGACATGTGCCGTCAGGCCGGGCATTTGGTCGACAGTTGCCATTGTTCTTTGCTTGGTGGTTTGCACACACATCCTGTTTTGTTAAAGACTTGTGATTTTAAAACATGCACCAAAGCATTATGGAAGGGCAATAAGGCATAGTGGACAGTGTTGTGATCATATGCTGTTCCCTAAAGCATAAGGCACATATAATACAATAGTGTGGATCATGCATGGCGCGTGCCATGCGTAAGCCAAAATCTTATGCCTTCGCTTGAATTACTTTTGTGCTCAGAAAGATAAAAACCTTAATTTCTTGCCAATTTGAAACTGACTGAACTATAGTCATCTTTTCATTATATTGGCAAAGAGTGATAAATATATAATGATACATTATAAAACATAATTATTTCATTTATTTTATTTTTAGATGAAAGTTGGACAACTCATTCAGGATCTGCTGAATCTCTTTATAAGGCACAAGGTATGTATATAGAAAACACATTGAATAGTGTGAATCATTATACTTATGCTTTCATATGAAATTGAAGTTTTACAGTTCGGGAAACTTTCATCAATGTCCAATGTCAACTCTATTCTTGATCATCAGATAATTATATTTTCATTACAGCCTTCCTTTGCTCAGCATGACTAAAAGTTGTTTTCCACTTCATCAATTCAGTTCAATCTGATAGTCTAACGTTTTAGAAAACTAGAAAAATCAATCTCCAAGATAATATCCCCAGAAACTATTGCTGTTTCAGCATTAGTTTGAGACGTGTTGTATCATTATACATTCTCAGTGCAGCCCATGATTTGAGCTGATTCATCATTGTCTTGAAATTTGAAGTCCTGCATAGTATACAGGGTGAGTAAAAAAAAAGGTTTACCCTAATTGAAAAAATCAACAACAAAAATTCTGACAACAAAATCAAGGCAAACAAAACTTTAAATGATTGCGCCATTTCTTTGCTATCATCTGGAAAAACAATCACGCTATTTGATGATACCGTTAAGTAAATATGACTATTTCTGTACAGGAGCTGTTTTTAATTTCAAGCTTAACGAGCTTAATAATGTTTACTAGGATTATGATGTAAAGCATTACACATCTTGTTTATTAAAAGAATTAAGTAGACAATAGACTTGTTCAAAATTGTCTCCTAATAGATTAAAACATGAAATATGGATTAAATAATCGTATCACCTCTGTCAGTTAATAAATAATAATTGCAAGGATTAAATAGTCCGCAAGGGATATTCATAAACATGATAAAACTAGATGAGGATATTGAATAAAAATTGTCACCAGTGACTATCTGATAATGTGAATAATAAACGATAGTATTTTGATAAAATCAATAAAAATAATATTGTACTTATTTTTCGTAAATATGTCCGATTAAGTAAACATTATCCTTGAACCAATCAAAAATTGTCAATGTCCACAGTAAGACTAGTAAGTAATAGTCTATCCCTCTCTTTCTCTCTCTACATGTAAAATTTATTCCTGTTAATGAATAGAAACCCACTTGATAATCCAGCATCTTGTTTGGTCTTTCTTCTGATCTTTGAGAGTGTGCTTAGGATGGTTGCACTGAGGGACAATAGACAGCTTTAAGGCCTATTTATGACACAATTACCACACTTTTTAAATCATTTCATAACAAAGGAATTGATCCTTTCGCTGTCGGTATTGTAATTTTGTATTGGTCGTATCTTATGAAATATAATGGTCAAGATCTGGAAGCGTGTTCGGACGTTAAATTGGTCACTTTAATTCAAAACAGCGTAAAATAAGTTTCCCTCAACCAATCTTAACCAGATAAAATTCATATTAAAGCTAATTAATTTGTCTTTATACCGTAGTAAATTGTTTTGAAAACAAACGAATACTTTTTTTCTGAAAAAATCACTGAAGTTGAGTACACTTTTTTTTGACTCACCCTGTATGGGTACATGTTGAAGATTGGAAGGACAAAGTGTTGTATTTTGTTTCTGTTTGTAATGGTTGTGACTCTTAACTTTGGTGTTACAAAACAGGGTGGATATTGACCAAAGGTTGGTATAAATAAAAGGTATATAAGCATGGCACAGCATACAAAAATAGGGGTCATCATGCATCAGGAAAGAATGTTCTAAATGGGATTCTCTTCCATCATAAACAATATAAAAGAACCACACACACTCACAATCCCCGGTGACTTCAAGTCGGAGTGATATCATTATATGTTCTAGTGATTTTATATATTTATTAACAAGACAACCACATTTACAGTGGCATGATCAAAGAGAAATTTCAGCGCACCTATGGCTAATTTGCAGGATGACATTACTCCCAACTTGATGTGACACAATGTAGATTGAGCTCAAATATTCTAATACTTTTCAAACCTTTTAATCTCTTTGTCGTCCAGGTGAAATTTGAGAGCAACTTTGCATCTATCCTGTTGGCTGTTATGGTGCTAGAAGGTCTTGGTAGATCACTTGATCCTCATATAGATATATTGGAAGCTGCTATACCAGTACTACTTGGAAAATCTGTTTGATCAGTAAGCATTTCTATACAGGAGATAAGATGACTTGTACAAAATTTAAATTCATATTTTATCAAGAAAAACATAAATTGTATGTTTAAAGAAAAGAGGTGTACCATATTATATTAACACTTTATGGATGATAAAATAATGAAAAGAATATGTAAAAGAGGATTTATCATCATTAATCTTGAAAATACTTTGCAATTATAGATTATTCATCATATACAATTTTGTATGCAAATAAGAGAGCCTACTTATGCATGTTGATTAATTGGATACGAGTAAGAGTGTACAGCAATTATATAATTATGGGAAAAGAAACCCCCGAGACAAAACCCTGATTCTCTTGGCCTTAATAGTTTGTCGCAACTGGTCTAGGTGGCGCGCTATCATTTCCAAATAGTTGGGGGGGGGGGCTAAGGGATTATTTGGTTCACATTCTTCTAAAAGCACCAAATTTGACCCATATGTTGCTCATACCATACTCTTTTGATTTTTGCTGGATTCCAAAATTGGAGCCTTCTGGGACGGCCATATTGGCCAATTCCAATATTGCCGCCATACTGGGGGATCAACAATTCAAATTGCTTCAATTAAGCACAAGGATTCTCAAAATATATAGTTTGCTCCACTTCCGTTGTGTGGTTACTGAGATATTGAGCAAAACGTGAAAAGGTCGTTGACCTTTGCTGGGGGGGGGGGGGTCAAAATTTGAACATGCTCCGATTTTGACAAATGATATCTCAAATTGTTCGTCAGATCACAAGGGTTCAAGAAATGGTTATTGCTACCACCTGGAGTCGTTTTTGTGCCTTATACAGGGTCAAAAGGTCACAATCCCTATATACGCCTATATACCCCCAAAAAGCAAAGGTCAACGACCTTTTCACGTTTTTGCTCAATATCTCAGTAACCACACATCGGAAGTGGGGCAAACTATATATTTTTAGAATCTTTGTGCTCAGACAACAATTTGTCAGCTTAATTGAAGTAATTTGAATTTTTGATCCCCCAGTATGACGGCAATATTATCCCCCAGTATGGCAGCAATATTGGAATTGGCCAATATGGCCGTCCTAGAAGGCTCCAATTTTGGCATTCATCAAAAATCAAAAGAGTATGGTATGAGCAACATATGGCCAAAATTTGGTGCTTTTAGAAGAATGTGAACTAAACCTTCCCCCGTGCATGAGGGCCGACTAGCGTATCGACTGCAGACTCTTATTCAATCTGAATCTCCCGGATGTTGACCGATTTCTAACTGTAGGCGGCGGGCTCGGCCGTAAATTTATACTACCCATCTGTGACGTCATCATATCTAAAAACATACATTTTAGAGACTTTGGCTTTAGCAACGAGTCTAAGTGTTTTTAAAATCAGTTTATCCATTTCATTTTAATAAATACAAAAAAACCTGCCCTATTTAACACATTTTAAAGCCAAGTTATATGACTTTTCTCTCTGACATTGTTATGCGATCGGCTGATTATTATCCCTTTTTTCATTTGGATATATAAATTGTTACCGTCCGAGTACCGCGCTAATGAACATACCAAATTGAAGAAAATATTTTCTTTTGATATTTGTCGGTCAAACCTAGAATTTAAAAAAAAATTGTTATGATTTCTATGCGAAATTATTTTTGTTGGCGTCAAATTGATTGCGGCTTGACTTTTTTGTATCATCGATCTCATATGTACCGAAAAAAATTGAATTATTTAACCAAATAATGGTATTTGGGCTAATTGTTTTCAAATTTTGATATTTGTCGGTCAAGCCTAGAATTAAAAAAAAAATTGTTATGATTTCTATGCGAAACAATTTTTTTGGCGTTAAATTGATTGCGGCTTGACTTTTTTGTATCATCGATCTCATACGTACCCAAAAAAAATTGAATTATCTAACCAAATAATGGTATTTGGGCTAATTGTTAACATTTTGATATTTGTCGGTCACGCCTAGAATTAAAAAAAAATTTATGATTTCTATGCGAAAGACTTTTTTTGTTGCCAAATTGATTGCGGCTTGACTTTTTTGTATCATCGATCTCATACGATCCCCAAAAAATGAATTATTTAACCAAATAATGGTATTTGGGCTAAGTTTTAACATTTTGATATTTGTTGATGACTGTAAACATGAATTCAAGATCGAAATTTCTCTTATTACTACTTTTTCGCCTCTTTACGGATATGGTGGTATACAAGATTTAATGCCTAGCGGTATTTTTTCAAGGCAAGAGGTCTGATAGGGATGAGCAACATCGGATGTGTTTGTGGCATCGTCACATCATTGGCGAAGGTTCACGCCAGAGATCGTGTTAATATTATAATGCACAAGTTTGTGCTTGCGGGACACCTCCTTTGAGGCTGCCTGTGTGCTGTAATTTATATCAAATCAGAATTAAAATATTGAATATAATTTATAGTGTTTGTTTTTGCTTGAAGTCAGGTCTCGCCTACTCTAGCAGCTTCATGCTCATCAGACCTAATTGATAACAGGCTGCTTCTCACCCTTTATCTAATAATTAACAGTCTTGAAGTGGAAATTGATGTTTTCATATTGTTTGGTATACCCATAGAGCGTGTTTCTACAGAGAGTCATTAGCCGGTTGATCACGGGGGGTAGACGTCTAACAGCTCTGTAGAAACAGGTCCTGACGCCGTTAGCCGGCTAATCTACCACGGGCAAATTATCCTAGAAAATCAAGGATAGCGGTGGTAGGTTAGCCTGCTAATTGCCCGCCAGAGCTCTGTAGAAACAGACCGCCGCCCGATTAGCCGTCTAACCGAAAATTGCTTTGTTTGTTTATTGCCAAGATGCTTGTTTGTTGTGTTGTTATATAATTATTCCGTGTCATTTCGAAATCAGCCGTTCCTCTACGCACACACCCCCACAAAGTGATTAGTCGTCTTTTACGTCGTCTGTAGAAACAGCCCAGTACTTCTACCACCGCCTTTTTAGCAGGCTAAGTTACCACCGGCAAAAGGCGGAGGCTCTGTAGAAACACACTCATACTTTTAGAGGCTGTTTCAAACACTTGAAATAACAAGTTTCTGTTGAGATATCTGTAAATTTTTAAAAGAAATACTTTCAAATTGGTATGATAGATAAAATGCAAATAGGAATTACTCCATCAGAATTCTCTGACCCTATGTGCAATATGTCATCTTAAGTTGGGGGCGACATCAGCAGGTATTCAAGTAATCATATCATTATACTCATTGTATAATATCAATGTGATAGCAGGTGCGTATGTCATCCGTTCCAAGAACAATGTTGGTCCTGGAACAGTAATGCTGATTATGTGGCAATATAACCACACAACTTCAGGTGACACACAGTGATAATGGGATGAGCACTTCTTATTTGTTCAATATATATGTGTTGCTTAGGCCAACTGTTGTAAATGAAACTTGGGGCTTGTGTTGGTGGGGTGGGGTTTTTTTAGGGGGTGGGGGGCAGGGTTCTGGTTTTTACTTGGGTCAGGAGTCTTTGACCTCATACTTTGCTGTCCATAAGTATTGAACTGTTTCCCATCACAGTTGATATTAACACAGATAATTAACCACTTTTAACAATTATCAAGGAAATTTAAAAAACAGTGACCATGCTGATTATTTTATGAGTATGTATTAAGATTAGATATAATTAGCAAAATGGTTTTTTTTACATAAATGACTTTTAACTTTTAACTTGCTGATTTATATAAATGAATAAGTTACTATTGCATAAATCAGTTTGATATTTATGACAAGCTAATAAATTACAAAAGTGAAATTTATGTCAATTTGTAGAGTAATTTCTTATGGGTATTTATATGGCATGAGTCTTATTCTCTCTATCTCTTTCTCGCTCTCTTTAAATTCATGGACTACTAGCTTGCACATTTTGGCTGTTTTTAGGTACAATAAGAGCGTCAATTAAATCTCTTTTTGAGAGAGATTAATCCTGAACATAACTGTAATTGCAAGTAAGGAGTAACATTGTGTTCATCAAACCAGTGATTGAGGTGAATAATTGGGAAATTATCACCAACTAACGTTTCATCTTGACTTGATCAGTCAGATTTCATTGTGATCCACTTCTGAAACCGCTGGAACTATTGTTTTCAGAAGTATGGTAACCATTATTGCCAGATTATTTTGTCAGTAGTGGATTGACCAGTATCCGCGGAATATAATCCTTGGTACAAGTGGTTTTATCATACAGGTCATATTAAGTTCAATAACATCCATCAATGCCTATGGTGAGAATGTTTGAATAAAGCTTTAGTAATAAGTATAAAACACAGCCTAGATCCAACAACAACAACACAATAACATTTCATATTGCTCTAATTAGAAAACCACAAAGAATAACAAATATGTACAAAAAGACATTTTTATTACTATTACCATAAAGGCACTACAACAATTTTACACAATTCTAATATATACAAGATAAAAAAAATCTGTATTTAGAATGATTGCAGGAAGGGGAAATTTAAGACTCGGTTTCAAAGCCAGGAGCCAACGCTCTCCCTGAGATGTTCCAAAATCCCTGAGTCCCCAATTCCCACACTCAATGTAGGTTTTATCACAAACTAAACTTAGACATTTCTTAATGTTTAAGAATCTGAAGGGATATATACCTCACTTGTAAAAGTTTCATTAAAAAATTCAATTGGAACTTTTTGAGTTTTACATAAAATTGTGCAAGTACTTCCATTGTAAACTATTTCCCCAATTTAGTCTTTGACAAAGTTGTTTTTGTTTGTTTTGTAACCCCCCCCCCCCCCCCCCCTTTCCACAATTTGTTCCTGTTACCTCAAAGCCGAGCGCTATGAGTGTTAATATAGGGGGCAGTGAAATCAACCATCCATCAAGGTTAACTTTTTCTTGAGTTGGTGTTAGCCAAAAACATTTCATATTGAGCACCCCTTGTTCAAAATAAGCTATAAGCATTGTAAATCACAAACATAACCTCAATCATTTAATTTTACACCACTTTTCAGTATATTATATTAGAATACCTGCTTCACAGCTCGAAGTGTGAACAGGCCACTGAGATGCATAGGTGATCTTTCAAATAAATCATAAATTGATGGGAGAACGATATCTGAAGAGCCTCACTTCAACATGCTTCACCACTTTGTATCTAAGAAAATTATAGTATAAATGTTACCAGGCCTGCACAAGGTATGTGATCCATAATATTAAAAACCAGTTGTTGGCTACCCTTAAACACTAACCTTCATAGGCACCACAATTCTCTACACCACTAGACCATGCTTTTTCACTCAAAAGAAATTGCATCCTCTCAATCTGCATATAACATGTATATAATGTAGAATTTCAACATGTTTGATGTTGTTTAAACATGAATTTAAATTGATTTTCATTTATGGAGACAGCATGTAGGTTTTGTTTAATGTGTCACACATAACTGCTCTGTAGATGCTGATTACATTTAAAATATAACAAATGAAAACAAGTCAATATTAAAAAGTTAATGTATATACCGGTAGTTTAGATTGAGGGACTTCCATTGTATCGTATGTACTTTCAGAAGACTGTGGCATCCTAGATAAGGCTAGATTTAAATCATCCACCTGCATGCCTGGGTATATTCGGTATGGGGGTGGGTAAAAGTACATGCACAACAATTAGTCCAAACTTAACCCTTTGAACACTGGCGGCCGGATTTCAGGCTAATATGAGTATCGTATATACACTGGCGGCCGGATATCCGGCCACTGGCGGCCGGATATCCGGCCGCTAACATGTGCGCACTGTTGACAAGGTTTGGGGAATACCCCATCGAATGTAAACATGCCCTTTGACCGTGAGAGTTGACTAGGGGCTACGGGCTGCACATAGCTTTGGCTGGCAATGCGTTGAACACGATCTGTGCTGGTTAGAGGGTAGTTATTTCATCTATTTTGGTCGGATTTTCGGATTTTTCAATGGCGCCGCCGGCACCAGATGTTTTAGCAAGGGTCATGGACTCTGATACGGAGGATATATATGATTCTGACTATAGTAATAAGGATGAACAAGACACGGTAAGCATGAATATGGCAACTAAAAAAGTCCTAGTAAGTGTTATGGGAACGATACAGACAGTAACATTATGCCCTATTGAGGGGTATTTCGGTAGGGGTGTCAGGGTGGGGCTACCGTTTACTCAGGGGTGTCAGTGTTCAAAGGGTTAAAAAGGGCTCTGAGAGATTGCCTAGAAAAATAAAATTTTGAAAAAATGAATTGTTTCAATCTCTTGGACTTTTTAGAGAAACAATCAAATCAAAGATAGCTGATTTTTATCATAACTTTTTGAAGTACATAGTAATTCAATATTTTGGTGCAAAACTTATTTGTTTTTTAATGAAGTTCCACTCAACCAATGTGATGGACTGGTAGGGATGTGTCGCCAGCAAAATGAAAGTGCACCCAAACATTTACAAAATTTCAGGGGAAATGGACCCGTTTGTTTACCAGAGACCCATAATTTATCTACAGATTTGACAGATTTGGCTAAAATGTGTGTGAAAAACAGCACATTTTAGTATTTAGTACCCATAAATGTACCAAAAATGGCTATGAAAAGAGGTCATTCATTTACCAGACGGGTGAAAAATTGGACCTTATGTGGCCGCACTTCCCTGTGACCTCTTACCCCCCCCCCCCCCACACACACACACCCACACTAGGGGGACACACATGAGGTTCTTTAAGTTTTAAGAAACTCATTATTAGCTATAAACTTAGGGGAATGTCTCATCCGAGCAAAAATAACTCAAAACTAAAACCCTAATAAGTAATATTTCTTTCTCCCCGACCACGCTAAGTATAGAGAATGATAACTCCTGAAATCGGAATGTTAGCTCTATTAGATGAAACTTAAATTATCTACTTTTATCAATGAATGTTTCTTTACAAGCTTTTATGACACTTTAGTTGGTTGAAACTATTTGTTACATTCTAGATATATGGATCTAGTTCCAAATAATATTATTTAAATCTTGTAGGACTTAAATATTGAACCATACAAAACCACGCCCAATGGGACATGCATATTCATCTCATATTACGGACCTATTGTACATTACATGACAGACCTATCTTTAAAACTATATTAACCCTAACCTTCCTAAACCTTACGAAACACTACAGCAAAAACAATGTCCATGCGCGTGCTACAGCATTCGATTGGATGACGTCATCAGCCAAAGTGCTATGTATGTACAAAGTTGCTGCCCGGGCTAGCGTTGGCAGGTTAGGGCGGCGGTGCGGTGATCGGAGGGTCCGAGGATCGAATCCCGGGGGTTTTCGCAGCGATTATTTGGGTAAAAAATTGATACTTTGTCCCCCTCCTCCGGTTTTAAAAAACAAACATAGTCTGGCTGGTTAGGGTTAAAACACAATTTTCAGTGGTCTTTCTTAAACCTTACAATACACTACGGCAAAAAACAATGTCCACACGCGTGCTACCCCAGCCAACATCGACCGTGGGCCCTCATGGGACCATCAGTTTGTCCACTTTGGCCCGTATACAGGCCAAAGTGGACAAAATATTAAGGGTCCCATGAGGGCCCACTGCCCTTTCTTCACAATTCCTGTCTTACCGTACTGACGCGTGTGTAGTCCCACCCTTTTTTTACCCCAAAATATACGTTTAATTAGGGGGTTTGGACTTAAATCGGGTGCCCACGTGTGCATGAAAATTAAAATCTAGATTTTACAATTTGAACTAACAAATTTTAGTAACAAAACACAAGGAAATACTGGCATTATTTCGCTCACGAGGCACGATGGATTTCATAATTGTTTACATCTTCTTACGATCGCGCGCCATTTTGTTAGGATTCCTTGTATCCGTGGTGCACCACTAGTTTTATTCCAAGTCATTTTTATTGGCTCCTTTTCGTAACACTCGGCGGCACAAGAACAAGACTAGCATCAGAAGTGACATCATGATTATATCATTCTCCGACTTAAGCAGAAATCCGCCATTTTGTTAATTTTAAACCGACAGAAAAAATTCTGCGTACCAACGTGTAAAGCAATGGCAATTTTGACTCTAACGAAAACGAAATATTAACTGCCGATACTTCAGGATTTATCATACTTTTTCTAGTTATTTGAAGATCAAACTCTATCTTTGTTGGTTTGGCTTTGATGGTACGTGATCAAATATCAAGTAGGGAATCTTTTTGCGTCAGTTTTTGCTACATATTTGTGCAATAGCATTGCAAATCTTCAAAAGTGTGTCGCATTTCGAGTTCCTACACCAGTTAAATCGAACGCTACACTTGGTTTTATGCACTCTGCAGGTTATGGCGGGGATGATTTCTACTCCCAGACCCTCACGGAGTGCGGGATGATACGGGTACCCGTTATACGCATGTATAGAATGATCCGTGTCACGTAAGAGAAATTGCATGGGGATAACTTATGCCTACTAATTAATAAAGTTCAATGATGTTTGTGTCCGGTTGAGTTACTGAAAGTAATTAAAAAAGACTACTTTTTACCCCTGGGACTTAAAGGCATATTATGTGATCTTTTCCAGAGAGCGCCCTCTATTCATGATTTTTTTTTAGAAAGTAGATTTTCATGCAGATTTACATTTCCGATCATAAATCATACATACATTCCAAGTTACAGAGCGATACGATTCCTAATTACCTCAAAATCATGGTTTTAGAGTGAATTTAGAGTGAAAAATATAAACTGTCGGGATTCCGACAGTTTATTTTCACTCTAAAACCATGATTTTGAAGTAATTAAGAATCGTATCGCCCTGTAACTTGGAATGTATGCATGATTTATGATCAGAAATGTAAATCTGCAAGAAAATCTGCTTTCTATTTTTTTTTTCGATGTTGAGGGCGTTCCCTGGAAAAATCACATAATATACCTTTAAAACGGGTGCCCATCCTAGTCTGAGATAATATAAGCTCAATTAGGGGGTGGGACTTAAATCGAGTATGGGACTATACACGCGTCAGTACGGTATATAGATAGGATATACATTATGTACATTGTATAGGTCTAGTTAAGTATGAAAGCATAATATAACACGCTTGTGTGCTTGATTATTTCGTATCCAGCATTTTGAATGTCAACAAAAACCGTAGACAACTCAATATGTTTAGTCCATGTGTACAAAATCAGCCTAAATGGGGCATTTATTCAAAATCAACCACAGCAAAATGTAGCTGATGAGATTGACATAATTAATCGAAATGAGTCCTACAATTATAGATAATAATGAGTTTTTTAAAACTTACAGAACCTTGTGTATCCTTCACATTAGTTGAGTTGAATTTCATTAAAAACCACATAAGGCCTCCCCATGCATGTTTGCAAAAAGCAAAAAGCAAAAAATTATGTTGAATTACTTTGTACTTTGCACTCTACAAAAAGTCCAAGAGATAACTAAACGGCAGGTAACTCTATCACCTTTTAAACATTTTTTTCTGAGTTTGTGTTCTCTACTTAGTGGTTTATTATAATCGTCATTGGTATGGTACGTGGTATACAGTCCTCAAAATAAGTAACTGACCAGGTAATATATACATACTAGCGGGTACCCTCGCTACGCTCGGGTCCTCGCTAGCTGAGTAGTATGATCTAAATTAGATACCTTCATGATTTGAAGCAAAATGGGCATAGGTGATGAGTTCAAAATTATAGATCCCTGAATTCTTTTTTTCATTTAAAATAGACTTTGTTCACAGAAATCTGAGTTTTGTGCTATTTTTGAATCTCGGACCCAATTTCAATATCCTATTTGGGGGTTGGGGGGAGGGGGGGACAATGTTATAGTTACCACATACACCAAAAAAATGTTGTACCTACCCCAGATACCTGATAGAGTGTATACATGGTAGGCCTATAGAAGATAGTGTACGGTTAGTCGTCAACATGATCAAAGCGTATAGGCTATTATGAAATAGCAAGAGATCTTGATTTTCCAGGTGCCCTTAATCCTAATATCGGTCCTACGACGCCCTTAATAATCCAGGGATCTTATCAACGCCTACCGAGAAACGCTAAATATTACTATAGATATCCCATAATAAGACATGAAATAACCACTCAGTACGTAGGTGTCTTTGATCAGGTATGGGCCCTACCCCATATAGGCCTATCCATAAAATCTAGTTATCACAGGTGCCCTTAATATTCCATACCCCAGGTACCCAGTGTATCCTTATTTATCCAGACAGGCCTACCCCATGTGTTCATACACACGTGTAGGCCTAGATTTCACAACCCCCTTTGCGGACGCCCCCTCCCCTAACATTGCCAAATATCTCATAAATTTAGGTCCGCGACGCCGCCACTGGTTTTATTTAGTGGGGTCTTAAGTTTTATAGTGGATCTTTCATAGTTGGCGGGAGGCGGGGTCTCACCATGATCACTTTGTACCCAGTTCAGTGTTAGCCATCCGGTTTTTTTAATTTTACGGCCTATTGATATTAAATTATTTCTCTCCAGTAGGCCTAAATGTAATAAGTGCATTTCTACCATGCATATTTTACTCTAACAGTTCCTTTATTTAGCAGGTCCTTGTTTAATTATAGGCCTATCCCTAATGTATAATAAGATATCACGGTTTTCTGGCCTACATGTATCTATGTTTTATATAGCGCGCCCTGCCCCGTTGTAGCCCACGTTCTGAATGAGTTAACACATGTTATCCTCTGTGGGCCTACGGTTTACGCCTTATACAGTTTGCGCCGGCCTTGCTCCCAGTTCCCTCAAAGGGGTTCCTGTACACCCTGGCTATATGATTTACTTTTTGTTGTTGTCTCATTATGCCGTTTCCTTGTACTATAGGGTTTGCACGACGGAGCAACGGATGATTGACGCCTTTACTCTACCACATAACAAACTACGTTTTGCGCCACTAACACCTGTGCGCCATTACGCGTTCGCCGGTAATCTCCGGACGTGTGCGCCGGTAATCGCCCGATTACGCAAGCGCCAGCAATCGCCCGAGTACGCGTGGGCTGGCGATCGCCCGATTACATGTGCGGTGCGCCGGCCATCGCCATGGCGTGCCCAGCGTATACGCGGCGCGTAGCAATAACGTAGCAACGGGCTAAAAAACCTTGAATTTCATGAAATCTAACCCAAATTAAAAAAATCAAACATAAACTGGTTCGTCGTGGGACCCATACGTACTCGCACAGAAAATTTGAAGTCAATCGAAGGTGCGGAAAGGGGAGAACATCTCAGGACAGGAATTGGCAACTCCGTATTATATTATAGATACTCTGAACTCCAAAACTATAGCGCCTACGTAAAAATATTAAATTATAAAGTTGTTAGGAAATCTCTTCTCTTCAATTTGAGAAATTGTTCATGATGATCGGTTAATAATTGAGAACACTACATTGATAAGGATAGAACAAGGTGCAGTTTACATTTTCATACTGGTTTTGAACATGCAGGACCTTGTGACAGGTATGTGTATGGGCTGCATTGATCAATTGAAGCATCCCCAATCCTTCCTGCTATCAACCCGTGAGTTGTCACTACCAGTTAATCAATAATCTGCCCGTTGCTAGTCCAAGGCTGTGTATAGACAAACAAAATGTTAAAATGAAAAACTAACTTTGTTTTGGTTTTGGGCATATAACTGAGTTAATATTCATTCAATCTTCATATGTAATCTCAAATTGAAGAGAAGCGATTTCCTTACAACTTAATAATTTAATATTTTTACGTAGGAGGTATAGTTTTGGAGTTGAGAGCATATTAATTACCTGGTCAGTTACTTATTTTGAGGACTGTATGGTACTATTGGGCCATTTCGTCACGTTTTAGGGGTTTTAAAATAATGATATTGAAATATAATACGGTGCACCGTTCTCTACCAACACATCATACCAGAGAAGATGAGATGCGAAACGAACCATGTGCATATAAGACAATACGAATATATTTCTCTCCATTTCGTAAATCAGGATATCGTATACATGTAAATCGAAATGATACAGTTTTGGCCGGAGAGTTACTTATGCTTTATCCATGCTTTATCCATGCACTTTTTGGACCATGACCTATGTAAACACATTTAATTGAAAGCTCTTGCCTTGTGGGAGGTGGTTGGTAGCCAAACCAGATCTGACATTATATTGCGGACCAGTGGAATCTGGTTGATGACATGTAATCCAGCGTGCGGTGAGATGGAATGTCAAAATAGGTCCAATGGGTGTGATAAAAATGTGGTCGCATATTCTAAATCCCTCATTCGTTGCGTTCACTTCAGCCCATCTCGCCTTCGGCTCGCAGCTCGCCTCCTGCTCGATCTAGTTTTAGCCTGAGTGGCAATCAGGCAGCTCACTGCCTTTGAAATATTTTCACAAGCTGAAGATTATTCTCTATTACAAATAGTTCTTTCTCATCTGGTGATAATGTGATACCAGCTGGACTACTGACATCTGCGGTTACACAGCTGACATAGTCTCCTTGTGCTGTATATTTGTATACACCTATTGGTTTCAAATGGTTTGTCACATATATCTCACTTTGTTGCTTGCTACAACATACATAACCAGGATACCAAGATGTGACATTTGGTGGAGGGTTGATAACCCTCACATTGCCACCAAGGTAGTCCATCAGCCTTAGACTTGTGCACTTCATTAATTCTGCATCCCATTGGCTATACACAATATCACCTGTGTATGTTCCTTCAAGGCGAAGTGGGTCCTGGTTGACTGATGAAAATGAGGCGATTTCCACACCATCTGCTGCACAGTGAATTGACCATGGTTCAAATAAGCCTGGTGTGTAAGCTATGATTCTTCCACATTTATCCACTGCCAGTGTCCGTGTAATTTCATCCGCAATATTGATAGTAGAAAGTTGCTTTCCGTTATTCCCATAACAAAGAAGCTTGGTGTTACCAGGAACAATTAATCTATTGTCAGGAGTAACAGCAATATCATCTGTCTGTTTACGACAATTATCAAGGTAGCATTTAACCTGACCAGTTCTAGATAAAACCACAACTCCTTTTTTCTTACTGGTTACGGCAATATCACCAAATTGATTGATCGCAATACTCTAGGTTTTATAAATGTAGGAGGCAAGTTAAATTGTCCTGAGCGCTCCCATTCTTCCTGCATTATTTCCACATCATCATTGCCATGTATGTTAGTTGTCTTTACCGTCCCTCCTATCTCCAATTTGAGACGATCCAAAGACACTTTATCAGCAACACATGGAGGTGATATTGAGCATTGATAGACAACCTCTGTCAAGGACACAAGTGTATCTATCACATCTTGTTCTGACGAAGCAAGATTGATGTTGGAACCCTGCTCCTGGGCTTTGTCAATCTTCACCAATGTTGATGTCAATTGGTCTTTGATTTTTGTGAACTCGCTGCATCCATTTGCATGTATCTCATCAATATTGTTTTCCTTCTTCTGCCAGCCTTCCATGAACTCTTTTTTCTGTTCATAGAGTGTATTTTTAACCAATTGTGTAACAGATGATAACTCCTTCTCAAAGTCTGTGGTTTTCTCTACTTCATCTTCATACTTGACTTTAAGCTTTTCACATTCCTGCTTCAACTCTCCGATATAGGCGGTCCAGTTTACTTTATCTTTCAAGCTTATGCGATCATGTTCAATGTGGCAGTTTTTCTCACTAACACATATCGGGCATACAAGTTTACGTTCATTCTTGCAGTAATATCGCACACCTTCATTGTGGATTTTGCAGTACCCTTCTTTGTCATTGGTTTTCTCTGGTTGATACTTTGTTTCCCCATCGGTCTTAAGTGTTACAATCTTATGGTTTCTTATTGCTTTGACAGTCATATGGGATTTATGACAGTTATGGCATAAGTATTCTTGGCAGTCAGTGCAGTGAACTGTTGCTGTAGCAGAGATGTCACAATTAGTGCAAGTTATTGCTGTTGTCTCCAATTTGGTCTGTAAGAGGAAAATATAAAATTGTAATAAATTATAGCCATGTTAAAAGCAGTGGTGTATAACCAGCAGGACATTCGAATTTCACAAACAATGATATTTTTGAACAAAAGCGTAGAGGTTCGCTGAAAAGTCGTAGTAAAGATGCCCCCTCCCCCTAAAATGTTCTTGCTTCCTCTGTACCGCCCCCCTAATGAAAATGTCTAGTTACGCCATTTGAGACCTGTCACCACGAAATGAGAGTTAAGTCGGAAAATTTAATTTTGCGGTTTGTCCAGATTCAGAATACTCAAGAAACAAGCTTTAAAATGATATGCAACATGTCATAATTGCTCAATGTTTTCCCGGTCAAAAATTGAATTAAAGTTGCAAAATGCCTTTGTTTTCTATTGATTTTTGGCATGTTCATTGGACCATATCTCCTAATGCATACTGGCGACTTAACGCTCATTTTGTGGTGACAGGTCTCATTTGTTAAAAAAGATGTGACCTGCTGCAAAGCCTGATGATATTACTTTGTAAAATTGAAATCAGAAGAAAGTCCATAACTGTTCTGATATCCATGCCAAATGAAAATGTTATGTTTCCTGAAGGGGTGATGTATAATAAGCCTAACCTTAATTTTTGCAACTATTTTTAAATAGTATTAAAATACATGTCAAATGTCTTGCCCCACCATTTTTTTGCAAACAAAATAAAAATAAAACGAACAACACACGGAATTTTACCATTTTTACCTTTTTTTAAGGTGCTGAAATATTGTTCAAATAAACAATGTTCTTATTTTAGGACTCATCACACTTTTTGCGACTTTTTAATTTAATAAATGTCAAATTTCATGCATCAACCAGTATTTTTCAAACAAAAGGAAGATAAAGAGAAATGTATGCAGAATTTTACCATTTTTACCTAAAAGATGCTGAAATATTTAACAATTTTCTATTTTTGAGACAATTTTATTTTTTACATCTGTGACTACCTATTGGCGCATACTGCCAAATCAGAGGGGCATGATCTATGGCAATTCCTCTGGCTATGCCCTTGGTATCATGCCCGTTTATTCATACCAAGCGCGGATACAGGATGGTCAGCCCCCGGGGTGCTGTAAGATGACGATCAGTATTGAGCGTAACGAGAGAAGCGAGTGGAGCGTCCTTACCGTGTAGGGTTAAGGGCCCCGAAAATGTTTGAGATTTTAAAGCGCTGTGAGGCCATTTCCTTGCGTATTTTGTTATATATATTTATAAACAAATGATAAAGGCCAATAAAGAAGTAAAAGATGCCAATGAAAAAAAGAAAAAAAATTACAAATGTATATGACACAGAAATTTGGAGAAAGGCGCTCTAACTGACAATAGCACTAATAGCGCTTATAATAGCAAGGGTTCTAATAGCGCAATTTTATCATTCAAATACATTCATAATAGCCAAAAACGCATTGCTAATAATGAGAATCAGCTATTTGCGCAATTACCATGGGTACTTGTGATTTTTATTCTGTTTTGTCTTTCGAATGCATGCAAAGGTTGCTACTAGCGCAATTATGCGTTTATGAAAAAGGGCTTAAGGTCTCGAGCTATTGAGTTTCTTCGTTAGCACACCATGCTCGCTATTAGCGCAATTATGCGTTTATCAAAAAATATTCTGTTTTTTCTTTCGAATGTATGCGAAGGTTGCTACTAGCGCAATTATTTAAAGAACGACCCATCATCTCTGGTTACTGGACTAAAAGTATATTCTTCACATCATAATTTTGTTGGCCGCTTTTAAAGGGGCATTGGGAAATGTACCAATATACTAAATGAGCAAATAACGTAAAGATAATCATCAACATAGCCCAAATCCAAAATGTCATACAATTCCGACATTGCCTTCATGCCAAATAAGCAAAGTAATGGCACTTCCGGGTTGAGATATGTAAAACGATGGCATAAATCATGAAATTTTATATGATAAACGGCGAATGTTGGTAAACTGTTTCAGATGGTAGTTAGTATATGCCTTTTTTATTAAATCATTCCAATTTTATTAATAAACATAAACATTGAAAAGTATACATATAATAAAGCCAGACTAGAGGATGGATTTGGCAATGGGCCTTTCACCATCATCCGCAGTCATTGCACAAAATACATTACAATCAGATACATACAAATGAAAACAAACATAGCTGGAAATGAAAACCAATTTAAAACTGTGGGATAAAAGGACCAAAAGGGTCAGGAAAGCCTGCTTTCCATAATAAAAGTATTGCACTAAACATCGATATAAAAATTTGGCAATGAAATGTGCCCAGAAAAACACTGAGAGGAGGATATTGCACTGAGTAAGCAAGATATAATTAGTTGATGCTCGATGACCATTGTTTGTCATATTTGGAATAAAAAATAGAATAGGAACATGTTATTGCACGCTGACTCAAGGATTTTAACATTTTTGTTGACGCCCGTGTCCTAATTTTTTTGCTAATGGAAAGAAGGGGGAAAATGGATTGAAGGGAACTCTTATTTGAATTTGAGATAAGGCCCCTGGAACAAATTTCAACACATGAGCTTGGTGTCATAACCCTGTTCTCGCAGGTCACTGGCAAGGCCGGCGTATTTATTGAGTTTGCGATCATGAGCAGAATTGATGTTACGCTCGAACGGAATAGTGAGTTCAAAAATAATGATCGACTTTGTGCCTTGATTAATGAGGACAAGATCCGGTCTTTGTTGGGTGGGGAGGATGTCGGGCGGAATTGTGGTCCCGGCAATTTTTGTAGCCCCTTGAAGGTCACAGAAAAACTTCCATGAGGGATCACTAGCATCACTAAGGGTGTCCAGGATTATGCGGAGAACAGAGTTATGACGCCAGGTGTAGCGACCTTGATCTAATATGGTTTTACAATTATTTAAAACATGGTGAAGTGTTTCTTTGTAGCCACAGAGGTCACATTTAATGTTGGTTCTTTTACCCCAGCGGCTCAGATTGTTTTTGGTAGGGAGTGAATCCAGAAAAGAGTTAAGCATAAATTTCATGATACCTTTTGGAAGATTAAAAATATATGACTTCCAGAGGTGGTCAGATTTTTCCAAAATAGCAATGCGAAGCATGTCCCTTTGGACAACGAGGTTTTTGATGTGACTAATCCAGGTTTCAGTAATTTCCTCTTTGATAGATTTGGACAAGACGGATTTCGTTTTTTTGAAAGGTAAAGCTGGGTCAGAGTTATCAAGCTTGTTTTGAGAATAAACTGTGACAGAGAACTTTTTGGACCAGCCCTTTTCTCTGTCGAGACATGAATCAAGAGCATTGTTAACTTTTGAATCAGCTTTACGTCTTGACGATAAGTGAGCAGAACCATGGCATTCAAGATATAGTTGATATATTGATTTTATGTCAGTGAGGTGGGGAATGTGTAAAATATCGGGGGTTCCTGATCTAGCAAGCCCACACCAACTCTTCAAGTACCTGTGAACAATTGAATCAAGAGCATGAAGATGTGTTTTAGTGATGTCATGGACTGTGAGAATAAAGCGACAAGATGGGAGGAGATAGTTTTTGTAGATCTTGACCTTGTACTCTCCTCTAACCAAAAGTTTATCGATCCGTTCAAGCCGGGTGCATATATGAGTCCTGACATGGTCAAACACATCTTCCTGCTTACCTGAGAATGATAAATGTGAACCCAGAAATGTATGGGGATCATCCTTGATGGAATTAACCTCATTATCGCCCAATTGAAAAATAATTGGGGTGGGTTTGCCACTGACAATTGAAAGGGATTTACACTTCACAGGCTTGAGCTTGAGATTCATAGATTTGGTCCAAGAAGATATTTCAGACAGAATACGTTGGTGAGTTTTGTTGTTGGTGGTAATGAGGTTGAAATCATCAGCAAAAGGGGTGGTAATATATTTAGTGTCATTGATAGAATAACCAAACGACTCACTTAATTGAAGCAGTTTTTCAAGTATTGGGTTAAACACCGCTAAAAATATAATAGGAGACAATGGGTCGCCTTGAAAAACGCCTTTGTGAAATCTGAAATTGGTGGATTCCCATCCAGGGGTAACCACTCGCCCTTCAAGGTTTGAGTATAGGTTTTCAATATAAGATTTAATTTGAGGTGGAAACTTAAATCTGGACAAAGAGTGACTTATAAGATCATGAGAAACTGAACCAAATGCATCTTCGAGATCAAAGAAAGTAACATGTAATGTCCGTTTATTAGCCTTGGCATGAGATGTAAGTTCATTAAAAACTTGATTATGTTCGATTACACCATTGATACCGCGGATAAATGCTTTTTGAACTGAGCTGTCAATCAGGTTGTTTGAAGTCAGATAGTCTGTGGTGCGAGATGCCAATATCTGGTGGAATGTCTTTCCCAACACACTAGATAGAGCGATCATGCGAAAGTTTTCTGGGAGGTTGTAGTCGCCTTTCTTATAAATCAATGTGATGGTCGAGGAACACCAAGAACTTGGAGGCACTTGGGAGACATTTAAAAGTTTAGTGTACAATGTAGCAAGAAAGTGGTGGATGCAGGGGAGTTTCTTTAGAATACCATAGGTGATTACTTTGATGCAAAAAAACTGATTTCCAGGATAATTGAGGGCGCACTCCCATACGTATCTCTCAATGCCCCTTTAATTCGTCGCTGTTCTGACATACCGGCACATCACTTAACTTAATTCTGTTGTCATGTGCCGGTATGTCAGAACAGCGACGATATATTTAAACATCTTTGTTCGTCATAATATGATCAAGTAAAGAACACCCCAATCATGATCTTTTCTCTTTGATAACTGGACTAATAAAAGACGCATAAGGGGGTCCCCTGCACCTCGAATCATTTTAAAGAACGACTCATCGTTGGGCATCTCTGGTTACTGGACAAAAAGTATATTCTTTGCATCATAATTTCGTTGGCCGCTTTTAAAGAAAGACCCATCATAAATTTGGACATCTTTGTTCGTCATAATATGATCAAGCATTACGGTTCCGTGCCCTGTATAAAATCCAACTTTCTTGACCACGTCTTTCATGACATATCCAGGGTAATAAATCATCCCCTCCTACACCATTTATCTGATTTATTTTACACCAACTGTGTCTTGCCAGCATGCGTGCTACCATTTCCACCGCTATCCTAAGCATATCTCAAGGCTCTTTAGTGTTGGTGTAACTATAAGCTCTATATACTACTTTTGAAAATGTTCTTGTGATAACAAATTCCAACTTTTAATTTCAATTTGTCATAAAAACTAGTGCTCATATTTTATAAAAACAAATGTTCAAATTTCGAGAAAAAAAATCACATTATATTATCCAAAGAGCAGATTTTAGTTTTAAAACTAGCCCAAATCGGGCGGAAAATCACCAAGTGTGGAAAGTCATGTGGCAATACTGCAGCCCCTCAGGCCTGTTTCTAGTTCCACCGCTGCCACACTCAAGGTCCCCCAGCATGGGTCAATGGTGTTGGATGGATGTCATTCTTGGGTGGAACTTACTAATAATAGCGTCATGGCCAGTTCAACCTATCAAACTTGGGCTCAAACCTTACAGGCAACTGGAATGTAATGTTAAAGAACAACCCAATATTCTTCGCATCATAATTTCGTTGGCCGCTTTTAAAGAACGACCCATCATATATTTAAACATCTTTGTTTAAACATATTCAATGAAAATGCTAATTGTTATTAAACCGATTTGACAGGAAATAACGGTTTTACTGTGGATGTTCCAACCCAATCATGTACATTTATCTTTGATTACTGGACTAAAGTATATAAAAGTGGACAGAAAGAAGCCGATTATAATAAATGCTTGCCTTTAAACAGTTTGTGACGTATTAGTATGATTTTGATTAGTGTGTCTTCCGGAGCCCTGCGGGCTCTATATAAACATGCTCCGCTCTGGGCGGTTGCTCACAAGGGGGTCCCCTGCACCTCGGACCGCTTTTAAAGAACGACCCATCATTGGGCATCTTTGGTTACTGGACTAAGAGCATATTTTTCGCATCATAATTTCGTTGGCCGCTTTTAAATAACGACCCATCATAAATTTAAACATCTTTGTTTAATGATATTCAATGAATATGCTAATTGTTATTGAATCGATTTGACAGGAAATAACGGTTTGACTGTACATGATGTTCCAACCCAATCAAGTACATTTATCTTTGATTACTGGACTAAAGTATATAAAAGTGGACAAAAAGAAGCCGATTATAATAAATGCTTGCCTTTAAACAGTATGTGACGTATTAGTATGATTTTGATTAGTGTGTCTTCCGGAGCCCTGCGGGGCTCTATATAAACATACTCCGCTCTGAGCGGTTACGCACAAAGGGTCCCCTGCAACTTGGACAGCTTTTAAAGAACGACCCATCATTGGGCATTGAAATGCATTTCAATCTATTTAATACTTGCCTGGGCATCTTTGCATTATGTAAAAGTGGCCAAAAAGAAGCTGATTTAATACTTGCCTTTAAATTTAATAGTATGTGACGTATTAGTATGATTTTGATTAGTTGCCAAAAAGAGTCTATTTAATACTTGCCTTTAAATGTGACGTATTAGTATGATTTTGATTAGTGTGTCTTCCGGAACTGGACTTATCACCTCGGACCGCTATTAAAGAACGACCAATCATTGGGCATCTTTGGGCATTGAAATGCATTATATAAAAGTGGCCAAAAAGAAGCCGATTTAATACTTGCCTTTAAATTTAATAGTATGTGACGTTTTGGTATGATTTTGATTAGTGTGTCTTCCGGAACCCTGCAGGGCGCTATATAAACATGCTCCGCTCAGGGCGGTTACACATAAGGGGGTCCCCTGCACCTCGGACCGCATTTAAAGAACGATCCATCATTGGGCAGCTCTGGTTTACTGGACTAAAAGTATATTATTCGCATCATAATTTCGTTGGCCGCTTTTAAAGAACGACCCATCATAAATTTGGATATCTTTGTCCGTCATAATATGATCAAGTAAAGAACAGCCCAATCATAATCTCTTCTCTTTGATAACTGGACTAAAAGTATATAAAAGTGCCCTAAAAGAAGCCGATTATAATAAATGCTTAGTATATGTGACGTCGGTAAATTACAAAACAAACAGAACAATTTGTCCAGCGCTAGTAGCAAGAGTAGCATGCAATGGACAGTGAAACCATGATAGATAATAAGTATTTCTAGATAAACGCATATTTGCGCTAATAGATAGCGAGCATGGTGTGCTAACGAAGAAACACAATAGCTTGGGAACCAGGATGGCGCCGCCGTATTGTCTGCTGTAAGCCATTTTCATAAACGCATAATTGCACTAGTAGCAACAATAGCATGCATTCGGAAAAAACAGGATAGATAACAAGTATTTCTTGATAAACGCATAATTGCGCTAATAGCGAGCATGGTGTGCTAACGAAGAAACATAATAGCTTGAGACCTGTGAAGCCCTTTTTTCATAAACCATAGATAAGTGGAGCGAGCGTAGATGGGAAACTCGGCGAAATTGTTGTTTCCGACGCGATCAAGTACGCGCCCTATCTCACTGTGTTAACTGGAGGAAAATTTTCCTCCAATAAATTTTCATGAGTTGAGCGCGCCTGTTCTTACTGCATCATTTGCGTTTGAACTGCGTCGTGCTACGCGCCGCGTTAACCGAAATGCTCTGAATTTGTAGCAGGCCGCGGCTTGACGGCTTGCGTAAGCTACAGTTTGCCAATTCTCCCTTTTATCTATACCCGAATGCGGGCCCGAATGAAACATAAAACGTGATTATTTTGTTGAAGTTTGGGGCAACGGTTTACTGGAGTTCGAGAAAGGACAGTGTTTAGGCTAGGTCGACTAGGATATGGATTTCAATAGTAGGCCAGTGGCAACCTACGTGTTCAGTGGAAGCGGCAATCCATCTGAACGGCTCTTTTCAGAGCCACCAATTCTTTCACAAGTAGGAAAGGGCAATCTACGTGTTCAGTGGAAGCGGCAATCCATCTGAACGGCTCTTTTCAGAGCCACCAATTCTTTCACAAGTAGGAAAGGGCACCTACTCTCAAATCATCGGGCAAGGGGCAGCCCAAATGATGATAACAAGAGAAGTGGCAATCTCTATGTTTTGTTCAATATTATAATAATTTGGTCCTGAAGAAGTCAGAGCTAATCCTGACGAAAGCTTGACAGATTAAAACTCGTCCGACGGCGAACCCGTTAAACTTTTAACTTATATTATGAAGCCTATCTCACAAACTGAAAACAATGGTTAAAGATTTATATGATTTTGAACAAACATGTGTTCTTAAAGCTAGTTCCCGAAGGCTCCGAGTGCAATGTGTACGTTCAATGCGTTAAAAATTAATGAATGCCAGAAGAAGAAAAATTCACTCGTCTTGGGCAGTTTATTTAATCACAAACTCGTAAATAATGCGACATTTGAAAAACGGTCGGGGGGGGGGGGGGGGGGGTGGTTGAACTTGATATTGACGTTCGTTTCGGATTAAGGGTGGTAGTCCTAGGAGATATTTTAACTCTTTCAAAAGTGCTTTATCTTCATGAAATTTCGAAAGTGTCCTAAGAAGAAGGGTGGGGTGGTAATAGGAGCATGAAGATTCGATGGCTTAGACAAAAGTCTTCTTCGCCCGGGCCATTATACCCGTTCCGAATATAAAACGCCTTTTTTAACCGATCAGAACCCTCGCCCAGCCCTTCAAAAATTGAAAATAAAGATGCATACGTAGGACATGATAATTCAGGTGGAAATATCAACATTTTGGGAGAATCTTATTCTTACAAAACGCTGCACCGTATTCAATTGGCAACTCTGCAGTGGCGTAACTAGACTTTTTCATTTGGGGGGGGGGGGGGGCAAGAAGGGGCAGTGACTTGAAATGGGGTGGGGGCTCTATTCCACACCCACACTGATTTATTTATTTTGGGGGGAGGGGGGCAAGCGGCGGGACAGCGGGACAAGGGTTCCAATTGGGCCCTCCCCCCGCTGGTTACGCCACTGCAACTCTGTCTACGAATATCTAGTATTCAGAATTAATACTTAGATGTAGACTAGGCCTATGTTTTATTATTATAAAATATAGGATGTACCATAAAAAGGTGCACATGTAATTTATTTGACTTTCACTAAATGCCGTTTATCTTATCCCAATAAGCATGACATAACAATCAAATTTGTGCTGTTTTAGGAAGTATGCTTCCATTTGGATGATTTCTTTCAAATATCTTACACAACTTTGATTCAGTTTGCCCATTTTTGGATAGACTAAGCATCAACAAAACACTAAACTGTGTATGAAAGGTGATTTACATTCTTTGCGGAGTTATTTGTGGGTTTTAGCCGGCACAAGTCAACTATTTCAATTATAAATAAATTTAAAAAATAGATGTTGAATGGCATAGTTGATGGAAATATAAAGAGGAAACGGAATGGCACTGCGATTTTAAAGTTAATCCTGGAAAGTGAAAAGTGAGTTAAAGGTTTACCAACCATCTAAAAAATGAGCAAAACCACAATTATGATGGAATTAAAGCAGTGATCAACATGCACCCCATCACCCGATGCCTTGTTCAATTGCCCTTTTTAGCCATGATCATGGGCCTGCAACTCGACTTTAAATCCTTCAATGCGGCATGCGCTCAAAAAATAGCGAACGCGTTTCTGCACAGCGCGGCAACACATTATTTAGTGCGCTTAAATGTGCGTACAGCAATACGCTCCGTAGCTGCGTGACGAAAATTCCACAATAACAAAAAAACAAAAAAATATGCGGTGGATCACTGCGTACTTGTGTTTTATACGGGAGTTTCACTTCTAGCCCCTTATGGGGCTTACCCGTAAGCTGTAGGATTTCTATGTCATAAACGCATAATTGCGCTAATAGCATCCGCAGCGTGCAATTTGCAACCAGAAGTACTGTTGCTATTTTGGTGCTAATATGCGCTAATTTAAAAACTTATACAAAAGCACCTCTTTGCAATTTTCAAAATGTTTTCTAGTTTGCGCTATTAAGCATTATAATAGCATGGACATAAACGAGGAATTTTGAAAATGCACGGTTTTTTTCAAGTCATTTGCAACAAAAAGTACTGTTACTTATACAAGAGCACCACTTTGCAATTTTCACAATGTTTCATATTCGCGCTATGACTAGCGCCTATATAAACGACTTGCTCCTTTGCGATAATTTCAAAACTTATACAATAGCACCTCTTTGCAATTTTCAGAATGTTTCATATTCGCGCTATTTAGCATAATAATAGCAACTATATAAACGACTTGCTACTTTGATGCTAATATTCGCTAATTTCAAAACTTATGCAATAGCACCTCTTTGCAATTTTCAAAATGTTTACAAATTTGTGCTATTTAGCATCATAATAGCAACTATATAAACGATACATTTTGATAATTGCGCATTTTTGCAAGTCATTAGCAATAAAAGTCATACTATAGTCTATTTGGCCATCACGAGACAGTGACGTAACTGCGTTTTCTACTAATTGCAGCTCATAACGCGCGCGCCTACTCAAAGCGTTGGCGTATACACACGAGCGTTGAAAGACGGAAGATACATACGCGTGCGTAAAGACTGCGCCTGTTAGGTTACGTCACTGTCCAGAGGAAGCCAAATAGAGTATAGCAGTCAAGTTGCTATTTATTGCTATTTGTGCAATTGTCAGATTGAGCGCCTTTATGGAAATTTGTGACCCAATGAAAAACTTTCTCATATTGATCAAATTTTTACTTTATCGACATGTTCAGTTGATTATTGCTTGGTATCAAATAATCAATATGATCAACTTCCTTTTGCTGCCTCTATATCATTAACTATGATGAAAATTACAAAATTTTGGAGTGAAAAAAAAAATATCAAAATTTGCTGTATTTATCTATGATGAAAATTACAAAATTTTGGAGTGAAAAAAAAAAAAAAAAAAAAAAAAAATCAAAATTTTACAATTATCTTCACTCATCATCACTCATTATCGTAATTAGACACTTTTCAGTCTCAGGGTTATTCAAAAAAGTGGGGGTGGGGGGCATCTGTTATTATGTCCCTCCTCCATCCCCCCTCCCCCCTCCACCAAAAAGTGGCTTGTCCCCATGCCCCCCTGGTTTGGATGCTCGAAAGGAATGTTTAAGTCGTTTCAAGTCTCACCAACTTTATTATAATTATTTTCCTTTATGATAGGATCTGACATTTTGCTTAAATTTAGATCCAAAGGTGGGCTCAGTGAATGACAATCGAGTGTACTCAACAGGACAAACCACCCTGACCTGTAAAAAGACCATTTAAGAATACAAAGCGAGGTAGTTCCTCTTATTAATTTTCTGTCATGGCTAATGTTTAAAGGGGCATTAAGAGATGTGGTGGAGGCAGCGTCCTCAATTACAAAAATATATGATAAAAACTGGGATTTGTATATATTTTACATTTGTATTACATGTATGAACTTACACCTATATAAGGATTAAGAAAAATCAGCCCTCTTTGTACAACAAAACGTCGATTCAAAAATGCTGGTAGAGCCGCAACCAGCATTTTACATGGTTAAGGGTGGTATTCCAACATATTTAAAACATTGTTTTAATCAAGTTTTGCTGGGTTTTTTTTAGTAGAAACAACAATAATGGCAATTTTTAATGTTCATCTTGAATTCTGAAGTAAATTAATTAAAATTAAAAAAAATTCAACATGACATTGTGTCCCTTGGAAACTGATTTACTACCGGCTGTGATTTGCGTGATAAGACTATCACGATCCATTATAGCAACGTATTTTGATTATCTACGAAAATGCGACTTTCATACTTGTTTTGAACAGAAAACCCACTAGATGAGAAGGGAAGCCTACTTCTGAGCTGAAAATTGGCAGTGAGTCCCTCCCTTTTGTTGATAATGCAAAAGTGCTTGGCCTTTGGCTTCAGAATGATTTAAAATGGGACACACAGGTTAGCAACATGCTTGTGAAAGCTAACCAGCGCCTGTTTATGCTTCGTTCACTGAAAAAGTTTGGTTTTGATAAGAGCGAATTAAATGTTGTCTTCAAAAGTTATCTCAGACTGGTACTTGAATATGCTGCCCCTATTTGGCACTCAAGTATTACAGCAAAACAAAGTGTGAAATTGAAAGAATTCAGAAAAGGGCATGTAAAACCATCCTTGGCCGTGATTACTCATCTTATGATGATGCTTTGTCTGCTTGTCAACTTGAATCCCTTGCTTGTAGAAGAACAAAACAGTGTGTTAAATTTGCATCAGGCCTGGCCGACAATATCAGAACAAAACATATCCTTCCAACACCAGATTTGAAGTTCATGGCAGAAGACTACGCAATGCAGATTCAGTTTCACAATTATCATTTAGAACATCCCGCTTTCAGAACAGCCCTGTGCCTTATTTTGTCAATCTTTTGAACAATTCATTTTAGGTGACTGCCCAGTATACATGTATTGTGATTTTATGTACTGTTTACATTTACATGTTGTGATTATTTGATAATGTGCAATATTAGGTCAATATCATATTGGGGGTGGGGGGGGGGGGGGGGTGGGGGGTGGCTAATAGTTCTTTTCATGTGCAATGTTGTTTGGAAGGTGGGCTTGTGAGTTTGTGTATGAGTGCATGCTTAGTGGATACATGTGGTGTCAAATTGTGTGGTAAAGGGGGTTTATGTGTGCCTTTTTCTTCTTTTTTGTTGCTAATCCTTTGTACAATTCATTTTTACTGCCCAGTATACATGTATTGAGATTTGATGTACTGTTAACATTTACATGTTGTGATTATTGGATTATGTGCAATTTTTAGTCTTTATGGGTGGGGGTGGGGGGGGGGGGGGGGGCTAATAGTACTTTTCATGTGCAATGTTGTTTGGTAGGTGGGCTTGTGAGTTTGTGTATGAGTGCATGCTTAGTGGATACATGTGTTGTCGATCTGTGTGGTATAGGGGTTTTATGTGTGGAGGGGTGAGTGTACACTTGTGGTGTGAGGATGTTTGTTTCATTTGCTTGTAAATGTGTGTGTTTGGATTCTTAAATAATTTTTGTGTGGGGATTTGCAATCATAATTATGTATTTTATATGTTATCGCTGTTTTATCATGTATTTATATGTATTTTTGATGATAATATTATATGTTTTTATATATTAAAAAATGCGCAATTTGGCCTTTGGCCACGATGTTATTTTATAATAAATTGAATTGAAATTGAATTGAATTGAAAAAAAGGGAATGTACAATGTTATATTCCTATGGTTGTTTTAGAATAGCCTATATATGCCTACCGTGCCTGCTATTTCAGCACATGTACCTTCAATATACCTTTTTTGTTGTTCTGTAACCCCGACACACCCCACTATTGCCCATCTTTTTCCATTTCCTTTTCCCCCTGTTATTGTTCCTATTGTCTCCTTTCCTTTTCGTTTTTCTTTTCCCTCTTTTTCTCTCTCTTTTTTCTTCTTCTTCCTTCTTTATACCCGGAGTGCTGCAGCCACCCCTTGATCCGCCCTGGTTCATACACACATATATATAGGGTCCCATTAGACATTAAATCTGTTTCTATTTTTTTCTTTTTTCTTTTTTTCTCTCTTTTATTTCCTTTTCTCTTTGTTTTCAAAACTGTTATTTTTTTAATCAAAAAATCAAAACCGAACATGGATACAGATTTTAAAATAAATTGACAACTTTTGTATAATAAGGCCAAACAAATTAATTGTTTTATTGTCCTCGTCCGCCCGACTGTCCTAAATCCTTCCGGCCCAACTGTTTTTTATTTCAATTATTTTTTACACATTTAAGTCGAAAATCAAAAATTATTCCTTTAATTTTTAAAAAATGAAAATACTCTTCATAATATTACAGATTTTTGTTTCCATTTTGGTTACCACAACAAGTACAAAAAACAAAACAAAAAGAATAAAAGACTTTTCCCGACCAACCGACCCAACTTTTGAAAGTGATCTATAGGCAATCAAACAAGTGAATGTTTTGGCCTGATGGATTGAGTTGTGAATCGTGACTAGGGGTATTTGTCCCCTATAGCCAATAGTAGGAAATTATCACTTCAAGAGACATTAATCCTGTACATTATAGACCTCTTGTTTCCTATGACTGATAGGTATATGTCTTGTGTCTTAAAATTGCCTTAGAAATAATCAGCACATTTTTTTGTTTTCGACTGTTTCCATTCCACACTAAATGTGACTAGTGGCGTCAAAAGGGGGCTAGATCCGTTGATTCAAATGAAAACTGATTTTTTTTTTACTTGCATGCAAAGGTATATTTTGTAAGCTTTAAAGTGATACCTCTCTTAATACAATTGGTCAATGTATATCACAAAATATTTAGGGGTAAATTGCTTTTTATTTCCTTTTTCGTACTCAAGAATGTTAGAGTTAAAACATGAATGATGTGATTTAATAGTAACATATTCCCAATTCACATCTTATTTAGCAACTAAAGTTAATTAGGGTAAAGTCACCAGTTTTCGGTCAGCGCCTATTTTTGGTCACTTCGCCCAAATCGTGTAATTGCATCGGTTGTCGCCATTTTAAAGTAATACCGGGCATCAACTATGCAACGGTTATTTAGCCGTCAGTTTATAACAACGAGGTCATTTTCATTACACTATTTGGGCGAAGTGACCGAAAATAGGCACTGACCAAAAACTGGCGACTTTACCCTATACATCTTTTGAGTTTGCTTTATAAAAAAGGTTTTTTAAATTTTAAATCCTACCTTTTGTAGGGGATCTATGGACAAACAATTAACCATTTGAATGACCCTCATATTCTAATAACAAGATATATCATACACACATTTTATATCAAATACCTTTTGAATTGATTCAATCAAATTATTAACCATAAAATGAGCTGGAAATCCTGCCACATCTCCATCAGGAACATCTGCTTTCTTCTTACACACAGGACATATGACAACAGATCTATCCACACTAGCTCCTACCCACTTCCTTAAACATCCACAACAGAAAGTATGTAGACATGGTAGGCCTCGAGGATCTTGGAAATTCTGCAGGCAAATTCCACACTCCAGGAAGTTCTCCTGAATGTTTTCTGACAATGTGCTGCATGTAGCCATGATAAGTTTTAGATTTACTCATATTAACATGGTCCTTATCTGGCTGTAAATCAGCAAATCAGCTCTGCCAACTTAGGCGCAGTGTTATACCTGACTATACCAGTAGTACAATCGGTGCAGTGAGAAATAGTATACCAATCATGCATGATAGTGCATGATCTTGGGTAATGCATTCAAGTTCAAAGTTCAAAGTTTAACTGTTGGTGATATTTGTTGAACTGTGACAGTTGGTGCCGGATATGAATACTCTGACTCAGGAATGTCATCCTGAAATATTTTGTATATATGAGGGTCATTCAATAAGTTCTACCTCCTACCTCATAACTGTGTTATTATATAAACCAGTGTAAATTCATTGTAAATTGATCTGAGTAATGTTTGCAGTAAACTTCCATTTAGTGTGGCGGAAACAGATGAAAAACAGCCAAATATCACCTACAGTTCTATTCATTTGGCCAATTCTAGGAGACAAAACGTACCTATTGGTCAATTATAACAGTTCTAAATGTCAGATATCTCATTAACAGACTATAAACAATAAAGGTGATTGATTTCTTAGAAAAAAATACACCCTCTGATTAACCAGATCAGGACAACCATTAAGTTTACCCTCCCCTAGAGAACCCTGCGAAAGTCATATTTGATTTTCATAAGAACAAAGAGATCTTTAACATACACAAAGGACTAAATAGAGGGATTACATGTCTCTCGAAGAGATAATTTTGTACCATTGACTACCTGATGGACTATTATGATGGTTGCACATAAGGAAAAGTCACAAAGTGACTATCATGTTAAAGATTTAACATACAAGGCATCACTAGGATTTGACTGATTAGCAGTATTCCAGTGGCATAGCAATACATTCGAGTTGATATTACACTATTTGCACGCCTACAAGAGTTAATATTGCTCATTTATACATGATAATACTGTAATATATTCAGATATCATCCATTGTTTTCCATTTTCAGTATTTAAATCGTGCTCTTATATTTAACCATACAATAAGTTAATAAAACCAAAAAACATTTATTCATTTTTAAGGTAATTTCTGATTCCGTTATCCAAAATCTCTTTCTGGCTTTGACTGCAACATAACAAAAATGTAACTGATATAATTTCTGATTTACTATAATGTGTAGCTATGATTCAGAGCTATAATCAGGACAGAGCTATAATGAGGACATGAGGCTGACATTTATATTTGCGACGTTATGAGTGAGGAGGTAGAACTTATTGAATGACCCTCGTAAATATGGCAGTGTTAGTCTCTCAACAAATCCAATTTTCTTTTTTATTATTTTCATATAAATTGTGCAATGTTGGTGGCTGATGTTGTTAATTCTGATCAAACATGTATGCTTATTTATATGCGCATATTTTCAATGTAATATAGAAAGTTGGGGGCGAAGCCACCCTAATAGCATGTGATTGCAAAAACTTACACATTTAAGTCTTTCTAGACATTAGTGGGGGCCGCCATGTTTGTAGTCTTTGTAAATTACATGTACCTATGCAGTTTATTTTAACAGTCCTGCAGTTTGTGATGGAGTCAATGCTATATTTGTTTAGACGATTGATGATTCATTCAAAGAGATGTTTATTAGACTCCCCAGAGAGACATAATAGTTTATCTTGAGAAATCTCCCAATTGTTGTGGGGTTGTCTAATAAGTGGTTAGTTGTGGATGTTTGAGTTTCGGGTTATATATAATAATGATTCCTGGGTTGATTTAATGAAATGTCAATATGGATAACCATGATCGCGGAATGCCATGTTTTATTAGTATATTAATTCCTGGACCAACGTTTTAGACCAAGTACAATGTCATATTTACCTAGATTGTTCTTCAGACGGTATTCCCCCCCCCCCCCCCCCCCCCCCCCTCCTCCATGCACACAAATCAACTTTATTGGTTTCCTGTACTATTTTTAGACTGCGGTATTTGATTTGTTTTTGGTTTGAATTATGGAAAATACACCATTTCCCTGGTATTTTGGTTTGCAACAGATGCTTCAGAAAATGGTTGCAAAACATGCTTCTTTCTTTTGGATCGCCCCCATTCCATTTCAATGGAATTTTTATTAGACTTATAAGTCTACAAAATAAAACTAATACATGGAAAGTATTTTCATTGGTACTACCACTCATCCCATCCAAAAAAAAGTAATAAAGCAAATAAACTTTTGATCAAGATTACATATTTGGTTATACTGTACCACACACCCCATCCCTGGTGACCTATATTATGCATCACTTCAAGTGAGAGTGATGTCATTATGTATTCTAATGATTTTTACTTTTATTTACAAGACAACCATATTTACAGTGCCCCAATCAAAGAGGGAATTCAGCTCTTGCACAGACATTCAGCACCTATGACTAATTTACAGGATGACATTACTCCCAATTTGATGTGACACAATGTAGATTTAGCTCAAATATTCTAAAACTTTTCAAACCTTTTAATCTCTTTGTTGTCCAGGTTAAATTTGAGAGCAACTTTGCATCTATCCTGTTGGCTGTTATGGTGCTAGAAGGTCTTGGTAGATCTCTTGATCCTCATATAGATATATTGGAAGCTGCTATACCAGTACTACTTGGGAAATCTGTTTGATCAGTAAGCATTTTTATACAGGAGATAAGATGACTTGTAAAAAATTTACATTCATATTTTATCAAGAAAAACATACATTTTACATTTAAAGAAAAGAGGTGTACCATATATATATATTTAACACTTTATGGATCATAAACAAAAATGAAAAGAGTATGTAAAAGAGGATTTTATCATCATTAATTTTGAAAAATAATATGCAAATATGAATTATTCCATAGTATACAATTTTGTTTGCAAATAAGAAAGCCTACTATGCATATTGATTACTTGGATATGAGTGAGAGTGTTTAGATAATGACCAGGAAGTGAACTATTTTTTGCGCTAAAGCCAGGGGGGGGGGGGGGCTATTTTTGTCTATGGGCCTGACTGACCCATATATTTAAAGTTGGAGATTCTTTTTTTAATTTAAATAAAATTAGAGAATATTTGGTTTGACATGTTGTTGAAAATTTGATGATATGAAAAGAATTACCAACATTTTCAAGGAACTTAATTTTTTTCTCTCAAAACATCAAATACCCACGTTTTTTCATTGTGAAATTAGGAGAGGGTGTGAAGGTTGAAAGCATCCATAGCAATCGCAATGAACTCTAAACAATTACTTTTCTGTTGACTCTAATCAAAGATTTTATCCAATTTTGACTTCAATTTTTTCCTACCTTGGGCTGAAGCTTTTGACACCCTAGCACTAAAGCAGTGTATGTTTTACATTGCCCTTTTTGAATGCGTAGTATCTACTTTTAAAAAGCGTAATATCCATGTTAATATCCCTTGGACCTAGTGGTCATTTTTCTACCATTGCATGAATCCAAACCAGTTGATATTTATAAAACAAGCATTCATATGGATATCATTATCGTTGTCTGATCAACTTTGATATACAGGGTGTCCAAAAAGTAAAAAATCTTGAAGTATAATGTAAGATCAAATGTTTGAAGCAGCCTGTTGTCAACTATAATGGTGCCTCTTTCATGCGTGGTTTAAATTAATCAGCGGGTCTTGCCTATATACCCTAGTAGCTTCATAAATGGGAACCAGACCTGAAAGAGGCACCATTATTATAATTGATAACAGGCTGCTTCTCACCTTTGTATTGAAGTAGAAATGGATGTTTTCATATTGTTTGGTATACTTTTAGTGGGCTGTTTCAACCGTTTACATGTTTCTGTTGAGATATGGGTAAATCTTTAAAAACGCATATCTAATATTAACTACATGCATTTTGGTAGCTTGAGACTCTCAACAAAAACTTTTTTATAAATTAGCGCTCATTATAATTAGTTTGTAATCCTTCACTACGATAGTGAGAGGGCCGGGTTCGACACTGGATATTTATACGGTCTTAGTTTATTTCACTCAGGCCAGTTCATCTGAGTCTTTACATTATTTATTCATTTCACTACTCGGCTTGCTTGTCATTGGTTCTGCTAGAACCATGCTTACAAGCCATCATATTACTAATCCTTCGCCACAATAGCGAGAGAGACCCGGGTTAGAGACCATGTATTTTAAGGTCTTTGCAAATGTCATTCATGCCAGTTCAACCGAGTATTTATATTATTTAAATCTTCTAAAGAATGATTTTTGAAATGTATGATAGATAAAATACAAATCGGAATTACTCCATCAGAATTCTTTGACTCAATCTCAAGGTGGGGTGACATCAGCAGGTATTCAAGTAATCATATCATTATACTGCGTGTATAATAATATCAATGTTGAAAGCAGCTCATGTCCGCTCAAAGAACAATGTTCTCCCTGGAACAGATATGCTGATTATGTGGATTTGTAACCAAACAGCTTCAGGTGACACAGTGATAATGGGATGAGCACTTCTTTTTTGTACAAGATGTGTTGCTTAGGCGAATTGTTGGAAATAGGGGTGGGGGGCGGGGCAGGGTTCTTTTTTTGTTTGACCTTACTGCTGTCCATGTAAGTATGAAACTGTTTTACATCGCAGTTCATATTAACACAGATAATTAACAACTTTTAACAATTATCAAGGAAATTTAAAAAACAGTGACCATGCTGATTATTTTATTTTATGAGTTTGTTGAGATTTAGATATAATTACCAAAATGGTTTTTTTACATAAATTACTTAACTTGCTGGTTTATATAAATGAATAAGTGTAATTTTAATTGGTATTTAAAAATCAAATCATTTTGATATTTATGACAAGCTAATAAATTACAACAGTGCAATTTATTTCAATTTGTAGAGTAATTTCTTATGGGTATTTATATGGCATGAGTCTTATTATCCTCACTCTCTCTCTTTAAATTCATGGACTACTTGCACATTTCGGCTGTTTCTAGGTAAGAGTCTCAATTAAATCTATCTTTGAGAGGGATTATGCATGAACATAACTGTGATTGCAAGTAAGGATTACGATTATTCAACATTGTGTTGAATAATGGTAAAATTATTCACCAACTAGCGTATCATCTTAACGTGATCAGTCAGATTTCATCATAGTTGTGATCCACTGCCGGAACTGCTCAAACTAGTGTTTCCAGAAGTACAGGAACCAGTGTTGCCAGATTCTTTTGTCAGTAGTGGATTGACCAGTATATGCAGAATATAATCCTTGGCACAGGTGGTTTTATCATACAGGTCATAGTCCGGAAGTCACGCTTTATAAAGCGTGGGACTTCAAAAATCAAAAAAAGCGTGGGGGTCATAATATTTCTGATATAAAGGGTGTAGTTGTATAAAGCGTGGAGATAAAATAAAAAGGTTGGGGGTTTCTCAGCGATCATCAAAATAATCAAAATACCGACCTAGTCGGCTCGCTAGCGCTAGTTATATCATAAATATGTATCCGATATCGGGTCCGATATACTTCGATTCGAAATAAAAAGTCGCCATCTTTAAATTGGTTTGTTGTTATATAGCGCCATCTATTGTTGATATTGTGACATATTTTCAAAATGGAAACTCGCCGGGACTACGAAAGTGTCGTACGCAGCATAATATCACATTTTAGGGAGAATAAGAGTACCAAAAATGCACTGATTTGATGAAATAAATCCATTTGAAATGAATCTCCTCTATAAATTTGCATTAAATAATCGTTATTTAGCCGACAAGGTGGTTTTTAAATAAGCTTATTTTTTAATATTTTTTTTCAATTATTTTTTTTGATGAATAATTTCGGGAATCCCGGGACCTGCCCGAAAAACAAAACAAGGCTTTATCTTGCCAGACGTCCCGTACAGAATAAACCGTGGACAACTACTACGCATTTTAATTGGTTTGAGCATGCGCACATGAGTTACGGGACGTCTAGCAAGACATTGCCCAAAACGGGTCCCGGGATGTTTCTGTCACTTTGTCCTTTCTTCTAATGAGTGCCTTTTCAAATTTGAATGCACAAAATGATCAAAATGTCCCCTTTTCGGTATAAAGGGTGGGGGTTGAACATTCCCAAATAAAAAGGGTGGCTCTGTAAAAGGGTGGGGCAAAAATAAAAAGGGTGGGGTCTGACCCTGAGACGATTATAACTAAATAATCGTCTCAGGTCTGACCCCTGTCCGGACAGTGCAGGTCATATTGGGCCTTATTCTCGTACTAAACACGGTTTTAGCTTAAAACGTGTCTAACTAAACTTGTGTCTAAATGAAGCAGAGTGGGCCGTGCGTTCACTGATTTATATGGGTTACAATAGATATTGACCGAATTCCTCAAATGCACGTGTATTTTTATAACTACACGATCCACACGTCAGCTTGCAATGGGCACAGTTGAGTTATCATTGAAGGCGTACAATTGGTGTACGAGTTTAGTTAAACGCAAGTTAAATTACCCCATACCAATATATAAAGTAATGCACTTTTCAAGTTAAACACATTTTTCGAGAATTTTAGTTAGTTAAACGATGTGTTTAAAGTCAAAGTTAAACATGTGTTTAGCTTAAAACCGTGTTTAAATATGTATGAGAATACAATCCATTAAGTTCAATAACATCCCTCAATGCCTAAGGTGAGAATGATTGAATAAAGCTTTAATAATAAGTATAAAACACAGCCTAGTTCCAACAATAAACACAATAGCATTTAATAACCACAAAGAATAAAAAGTATTGATTCAAAAAGACATTTTTATTACTACATGTATTACCTTATTCTTAACTGTCACTGCATGAAGTCACTACAATATTTTTACACAATGCTAATAATATACAAGATAAAAATGTCTGTTTTTAGAATTATTGCAGAAAGGGGAAATTTAAGACTCGGTTTCAAAGCCATGGTTGTATTTGCCTCCTATAAAACCCTATTTTCCCATAAGAATATGACAGTCTGTCGTACTGTATAACACCCCTAAAGCTGAGGATCCTAAGTCTCCAATTCCCACACTCAATATAGGTTTTATCACAAACTAAACTTACCCATTTATTAACCCTAACCCCGGTTTAGGATTTTTGACCGAGATCACAATTTTCGAGGAAAAAACATCAACTAAATCTCCGGGAACCTGCCGGGATTCGATCCGGGGACCCTCCGTTCTCAAGCCCCACCTTCCTACCACTAAGCCACGGCCCTCAGCTACACATTCGTCCAGTATACTGCACTCATTATATAGGCTCGGTTGACTACGTCATCGAAAACCGACGGCGCATGCGTTTGGAGAGGGACTTTGGATTAGCATTTTTTAGCACTCAGGGGGGTTAGGGTTAATAGAACACACAAAAAAACAAAAACAAATGTTACCATAACCCTAACCCCGGTTTAGGATTTTTGACCGGGATCACAATTTTCGAGGAAAAAACACCAACTAAATCTCCGGGAACCTGCCGGGATTCGATCCGGGGACCCTCCATTCTCAAGCCCCACCTTCCTACCACTAAGCCACGGCCCTCAGCTACACATTCGTGCAGTATACTGCACTCATTATATAGGCTCGGTTGACTACGTCATCGAAAACCGACAGCACATGCGTTTGGAGAGGGACTTTGGATTAGCATTTTTTAGCACTCAGGGGGTTAGGGTTAATGTTTAAGAATATGAAGGGATATATACCTCACTTGTAAAGGTTTCATTAACAAATTTATTTGGAACTTTTTGAGTTTTACATGAAATTGTGCAAGTGCTTACATTGTTAACTATTTCCCCAATGTAGTCTTTGCCAAGACTTTGAGTTGTTTTTGTTTGTTTTTTATTTTTAATTATTTTTAATTTCCCCCTCCTTTCCACCATTTTGTCCGTACCTGTTACCTCAAAGCCGAGTGCTATGAGTGTTAATATAGGGGCAATGAAATCAGTCCTCCATCATGGTTAACTTTGTCTTGAGTTGGAGACATGGGTCAAAATAACAGTTTCATGGGTATTTGTTGAGAACCGAGAGCTACTTCGGTAGACGGTAGTAGTATCCCCCGCCATGATCGATTATGCATGAGCATTGATACAAACACCAGAAAGTAACGTTCCCTTTTGTGCATGTTCTGTGACCAAGAAAATTAATTGAGAAGTAAACTTGCCTTTTGCAAGATGGGTATGTCATCGAAGATGCTGTAGAAATTCCACAATCATAAGGTTTATCGCAAATAGGTAAAAATCAAATGATTATAAATCCTTTTCTGATGTATTGTGGGATCCCACAATGCATCAGAAAAGGATAATCAATTAATTTTAACCTATTTGCGATAAACCTTATGACATCAGCGCAGTACAAAGTGAACAATTAGGATTGGTTTTCCCTGATAAAAGTTAGTATTTTTGGGCTTAAACTCGGCTGATATGAATTGTGGAGACTTTCAAACAACAAACTCAATGCATACTTCCTATCAATAGAAAGTTGTTTTAGTACAGTATTAATGTTATCCCCCCCCCCCCCCCCACCCCACCACCCACCCCCCCCCCCCCCCCCCCCCTAATTACGGGCCTGCCTTAAACACTACAAATACTACAGGTACTCTATGCCACTAGACCACACTCTCCCACTCATTGTGCAATTAAGATGGCCTATATTGTGTCTGAAAACTTAGTTTTGTGACGCAAACTCACTTGATCAGCCAGTCAACGGTTAATTCCAGCCCCATGCTGGTTCAATTTCTCAAAACACCTGAGTACATCATAAGAATACATACGAGGGTCATTCAATAAGTTCTACCTCCTACCTCATAACTGTGCTATTATATTAGCCTGTCTTATGAAATATTACACAATTGTAGCTTTGAAACTCGGCTACAAATTAATGGTAAATTATATTTGATATCTGCTTCACTTTTGTTATGATGCGGGCAAAACCAGAGAGATGTTTTGGACGACGGAAACGGAAAATTAGATTTAAAATAAATACCAGTATTTCGGGGTATTTTCTGTATTGTATGGTAATATATATCAGCACGATTTGAATACTGGAAATGGAAAACAATGAATGATTTCTGAATATATTAAAGTATTATCATGTATAAATAAGATTGTAAGCAATATTAACTCGTGTAGGCTTGCACATGGTGTAATATCATCTGTACTGCATTGCTATACATTTGGCATACTGGAATACTGTTAATCAGTCAAATGCTTGTTGTTACAAATCAAGTAACAGTGATGCCTCATACGTTAAATCTTTAACATGATAGTCACTTTATGAGTTTTCCTTATGTGCAACCTTCAGAATGGTCAATCAGGTAGTCATCGGTAGAAAATAATCTCTTTGAATTGAGAGACTTGTAATCCCTCCATTTAGTCCTGTATATATTGAAGACCTCTTAGTTCTTATGAAAATCAAATAGGACTTTTGCAGCATTCTCTAGGGGAGGGGTAAACTTAATGGGTGTCCTGATCTGGTTCTGGCTCATCAGAGGGTATATATGTTCCAAAGAAATCAGTCACATTTATTGTTTATAGTCTGTTAAAGAGATATCAGACAATTAGAACGGTTAAAATTGATCGATAGGTACGTTTTGTCTCTTAGAATTGACAAAATGAACTGCACTTTAGATATATTTGGCTGTGTTTTATCCGTTTCCATCACACTAAATGGACATATGGTTTTTACTGCATCTCCAGAAAAGTGCGACCAGTACTAAGACCAATTTACGATGATTCTGTAGCTGAGGTATCAAGCTACAATTATAGACTATTTCATAAGTATCAGGCTTGTGTAATAAGAAAGTTATGAGGTAGGAGGTAGAACTTATTGAATGACCCTCGTACATACATATAAAAGGTTTATTAAAAACTGTTCTTGCAGCAAATACAAAGTAGCTGAATTACAACAATTTTACACATAACAATATAAGGGTCATTCTTCAGTAAATGTTACATTTCGAGTTTCTATAAACTCGGTTTTAAATCTCAATTTTTTCTAGCTTTGAATATTTGTTCACTAAGATAAACATCTGTAACATATTAAAAACATGTTTGACTCAATCTTTACGGATATTTGATTGATTTCTTCCCTGTCTTTTAATGGGTGGTCACACGCTGGAGTCATCTCCGTCACGTTATCAGTATAAAAAGTTCATTAGAAAATGTACATGATTCCAAACTAGAAATTGACATACATATCCCAAACTATAAAATAAAGAGTATTCTCTTCAAATAAATTCAA
Source organism: Ophiura sarsii (assembly GCA_035610835.1). Lineage (NCBI taxonomy): Eukaryota > Metazoa > Echinodermata > Ophiuroidea > Amphilepidida > Ophiuridae > Ophiura > Ophiura sarsii. The sequence continues at coordinate 65,345,611 of CM069450.1, forward strand.
CTATTTTAGTGTTTCAGTATAACATACCCATTTTAAAACTTCGCAAAAGTTTACAACCCCCAAAAGTACCGATTTTTGGTAAAAATGTTGACTGTCACTTTATTTTTCATCGACAACCTCTTTAGAGAATATACATTTCAGTTAAGTTAGTATGAGAACACTATTATTTATAAATTACAACTGATAATCGTGTTCAATGCTGTATTATTTTACACAGTATGAGTATCAAATACTCATGTGACGGAGATGACCTGCATGTAAAGTCATATCCGTCACGGTGCCCGGTCATCTCCGTCACGGTGCCGGGTCATCTTCGTCACACAGAAAATCAACGAAAATGTGACGGAAATGACGTGACGGATATGACAATTTTGGGCCGGTGTAGCTTCGCCGGAAAAGTATGTCTAGCAGTCTTCTTCACGGGTATCATTAGTGGTCACTACTCTTATTTTACCAGTTATCCTAAAAATCCAATGAATACATATTTTCAATTGATTCTATAGCGTTCGGAGATGACACTGAATAAAAGTATTCACATAAAATGTTTCAACAAAACCTGATTTTTGATGTACTGCTAAATAATAGTGCGTACTAACCTCGCGTGTGTTGAAGTTTATGTGCGGCAAGTTCAAACGGTCAAAGCAGTGTTTCTATTCTCCTTTTATTTCGAATGATATGGTGCTGCATAAGGCCCGTGACGGAGATGATGCAAAACATCGGGACAGAAATTTCCTGACAAAAACTGGTAAATTAAGCTCCAATAGGCATATAATTCCATAATTGGCTGGATGAAATACGTTTAAATTGTTAATAACTAGCGTTTATGAGTATTTTCATGAAAAAAATCCCCTTCACCAAATTAATATGGCAATCGGAAATTTTACGTGTAACCATTGGGACATAGGTGTTTGTAGGGTATTGGCATCAAACATTTGACAAACGTTATATAAAAAAATAATTCTTCAGCCTTTTATGATTTTATTATGATGGGGAATATGTTTATGAACAGAAATATACTAAAAGAAGTATTCAAGTGTAACGAAATTACCAGATATAGGATATCAAAGTGCCGGGACATGAAATGTGACATTTACTGAAGAATGACCCTTAATCATTAAAGGAAACAAGAAATCATTAAAGGAATAATTAATAAAACTAAACCAAATAGGGTGCATGCACTCCTGGTTGTTCTCTTTGAAGTTTAACACAATCAAATGATATTGTCTTTGGTGTTTTAGCCTGACTGCCTTTGAAATATTTTCACAAGCTGAAGATCATACTCCACTACGAATAGTTCTTTCTCATCTGGTGATAATGTGATACCAACTGGCTTATAGACGTCTGTGGTTACACAGCTGACATAGTCACCTTGTGCTGTATATTTGTATACACCTCTTGGTTGTCCAAAAGTTATCACATATATCTCACTCTTTTGCCTGCTACAGCATACATCACCAGGACACCAAAATGTGACTTGTGGTGGAGGTTTGATAACCCTCACATTGCCACCATTGTAGTCCATCAGCCTTAGAATTGTGCTCTTCTGTGATTCTTCATCCCATTGGCTATACACAATATCGCCTGTGTATGTTGCTTCAAGGCGAATTAGGTTCTGGTTGGCTGGTGGAAAAGAGGCGATTTCCACACCATCAGCATAGTGTATAGACCATGGTCCCGTATCATTGTCTGGTGTGTAAGCTATGATTCTTCCACATTTATCCACTGCCAGTGTCTGTGTAGTTTCATCCGCAATATTGATAGTAGAAAGTTGCTTTCCATTACTCCCATAACACAGAAGCTTGGTGTTACCAGGGACAATGAATCTATTGTCAGGAGTAACAGCAATATCAATTGTCTGTTTGCAACAATTAGCAAGGTAGCATTTAACCTGACCAGTTCTAGACAAAACCACAACTCCTTTTTTCTTACTGGTTACGGCAATATCACCAAATTCATTGATCACAATACTCTGAGGTTCTATAAATGTTGGAGGCAAGTTAAATTGTCCTGAGTGCTTCCATTCTTCTTGCATTATTTCCACATCATCATTACCATGTATGCTAGTTGTCTTTACTGTTCCTCCTATCTCCAATTTGAGATGATCAAAAGACACTTTATCAGCAACACTTGGTGGTGATGTTGAGCATTGATAGACAGCCTCTGTCAAGGACACAAGTGTGTCCATCACATCTTGTTCTGAGGAAGCAAGATTGATGCTGGTACCCTGCTCATATGCTTTGTCAATCTTCACCAATGTTAATGTCAATTCATCCTTGATTTGTGTGAACTCTTTGCATCCATTTGCATGTATCTCATTGAGATTGTTTTCCCTCTTCTGCCAGCCTTCCATGAACTCTTTTTTCTGTTCATAGAGTGTATTTTTAGCCAATTGTGTAACATATAACAACTCCTTCTCAAAGCCTGTGGTTTTCTCTACTTCATCTTCATACTTGACTTTAAGCTTTTCACATTCCTGCTTCAACTCTTCGATATAGACGGTCCGGTTTTCTTGATCTTTCAGGTTTATGCGATCATGTTCAATGTGGCAGTTTTTCTCACTAACACAGACTGAGCATACAAGTTTACGTTCATTCTTGCAGTAATACCTTACACCTTCATTGTGGATTTTACAATACCCTTCTTTGTCATTGGTTTTCTCTGGTTGATCCTTTGTTTCAGCCTCAGACTTGAGTGATACAATCTTGTGGTTTCTCATTGCTTTGAGAGTCATATGAGATTTATGACAGTTATGGCATAAGTATTCTTGGCAGTCAGTGCAGTGTATTGTTGCTGTAGCAGAGATATCACAATTTGTGCAAGTTATTGCTGTTGACTCCAATTTGGTCTGTAAGAGGAAAATATAAAATTGAAATAAATCATAGCCATGTTAAAAGCAGTGGCACTACCCAGTGCGCAGCGGGACATTCACATTTCACAAATAATTATATTTTGGAGCAAATGCGCAGAAGTTTTACTGAAAAGTTGTACTAAAGATGCCCCCCCCCCTCCTAAAAATGTTCTTGCTCCCTCCATACCTCCCCCCCCCCCCCCTCAATAAAAATGTCTAGTTATGCCATGTCTAGTTATGCCACTATTCATTTTTGGCTGATTTTGATATTAGAAGAAAGTCCTGTTATGATAACTGTGCAAACTGTTATGTTTCCTGAAGATGCTTTCAAAGCAAAAGAAGGGGTGATGTATAATAAGCCTAACCTTTTACCCGATGACATAGAATGCATCACACTTTTTGCAACTTTTTAATTTAATAAATCTCAAATGTCATGCACAAACCAGTACATGTATTTTGCAAACAAAAGGAAGTTAAAGAGAAATGTATGCAGAATTTTATCATTTTTACCTGCACGGTGCTGAAATATTTAACAATATTCTATTTTAGGACATGTCACACTTTTTGTTACTTTTGAATTTTTAAATAAATGTCAAATGTCATACACAAACCAGTATTTTGCAAACAAAAGGAAGATAAAGAGAAATGTATGCAGAATTTTACCAGTTTTACCTAAAAGGTGATTTTGTTCCTATAGGCCCATACTGCCATATCAGAGGGGGCATGGTCCATGGCCCTTCCTCTGGCCAGTGGCATAGCTCAGGGGGGGGGGGGCAGGGGGAAAATGCCCCCCTGAAGAAAAAACCCAATTTGGGCCCCCGCCCCCCACCCCCTAAAAAAAAAAAGTGAGAAAAAAAGGAAATAGGAAAAAATTGAGAAAAAAGACCGAGGTTATTAGCCAAATAGAAGGCAAAATTGTACATGTAGTACATTTACTGTGCACTTTTTTTTGACTGTTGGGTTTTTTTGGGACTGTGCGAATTTTTTTGACCTCACCCACACTTACGTGAAATTCACGAGGTAAGTGACTAGAATGTTTTTGGGGGCAACCTTTTACGAAAATTTTGAAATCTTGCCCCCCCCCCTGAAAAAAAATCCTAGCTACGCCACTGCCTCTGGCTATGCCAATCATGCCCCCTTTGTATGCTTTGTTGTTCTTACACACATACACATAGGGTCCCATTAAATCGGTTTCTATTTTCTTCTTTCTTTTTTGTTTCTTTCTTTTTTCTCTTTGTATTTCAAAATTGTTATTTGAGGGGGGGAAATCAGAAACTTTGGTACACTAGACACTAGAGTTTTTTTGGTTTTTTATCTGTATTTTTTCCTTCATGATTGTCTGCAACAGAGATCATTTTAAATCAGGTTTTTTTTCAACCAGCCTTTTCAACCAGCCTCAATTTTTGCTTGAGCACCACAAATATTGAAAAATTCTTTTTCAGGGGCCAAATTGCCCCATTTTTTTAATGCATTTTTGCTTTACTTATCAATATCTTCAAATATGTACTGCGGGAAAAAACAACATTTGATATGAATGGTTACAGGTGGGCGATCGGCTTTCACTGTATTTCCAATTAGCACAGCAAGTACTCGGATCAATTTGCTATGCATTTGTTGCTGAGATTTATACTACAATTGTGGAAAATTTCAGAAATAATGACCTATATATTACGCCAACAAAAATTGTTTGTTTGTCCATTTCCCACTTACCCTAATTTTGAAACTGACAAAAAAAAAGTTTTTACTGTACAAATGAATACTGACCTTAACCCTATTGAATACTCCAATTTTTTTCAATGAAATAATGGCCCAGGCTATATACTGATGATAACAATCTCTATGTTTTGCTTAATATTATAATTGTTGCCCCCCGTGGCCTAGTGGAAAGTCGGTCGCCCCTGAACACAGAGGTCCGGTGTCCGAGCCCTGGGAAGCGTGGCGGCTCTTTTTTTGCCTCGCCTTTTGGCCGCGAAATTCAAAAAAAAGAATTTTTTTTCAACAAGAATTTTGCTTCCCGGAAATACACTAACATATGTTTTATAACATATGTTTTATAACTGTTTCTTTACTCTTCTAAACTGTCTTAAAACATAAATGAAGTGATAGTAAATTCTTATATAGTGGGTGGTTTTTTTTCTTCGTTTTTGGCTGATTTTCAGCCGCGATAAGCACTACATGAATATATTATGAGACGATATATAGTTCGGGGCAGGGCTTAATTCATTCGGATAATAACACCTTCAGTGCGTATGGTCATCGCATAAAGATGTTCAAGCATGCCCTACACAGTCGCCGGCGACAACACAACGACGACACAAATATGGTAAAGCCTATACATTATGTGCCCAACGTATATATAGCAAAACAGCTACCAACTATGTTTTATTCTTTTAAATATTCCCATTCACATCTTATTTAGCAACTATTATAAAGTTAATTATACATCTTTTCAATGTGATTTATAAAAATAAAGATTTTTTAAAAATCCGACTGACCTATGGACAATGAAATAAATTGCCTTTAGCAAAGTTATAAGATAGGAAGTAATGAATGACCGTCATTTTCTAATTATGAGATAGCTCATACACACATTTTTATATCAAATACCTTTTGAATTGATGCAATCAAATTATTAACCATAAAATGAGCTGGAAATCCTGCTACATCTCCATCAGGAATATCTGCTTTCTTCTTACACACAGGACAAATGACAACAGATTTGTCTACACTAGCTCCTACCCACTTCCTTAAACATTCATAACAGAAAGTATGTAGACATGGTAGACCTCTGGGATCTTGGAAATTTTGTAGACAGATCCCACACTCCAGGAAATTCTCCTGAATGTTTGCCGACAATGTACTTCCTGTAGCCATGTTTTAGATTAACTCAAAGAACAAAAACAAAAACTAAGTTTAAACATGTACACTCCCATGGATTTACTGCCTGCAATTCAGCTAATGTCAATTTCCGTGCAGTGTCCCAATGCTATGTATATGACATTGACACCGTACATGTACCAGATTCATTTAACATTTGTGATGCATACCAAATCTATTGATACATAGCATTCAAGTTCAAAGTTGAAGGTAACTGTTTGTTGCGTGATTACCTCAACTGTTGGTGATATATGTTGAAATGACAGAAGGTGCCGGATATGGACACTGGCTCAGGAATTTTGTCTTCCTGAAAATAGTTTGTATATGAATATGGCAGTGTATGTGTCTCAACAAATCCAATTTTCTGTTTTATTATTTTCACATAAAGTATGTGTTGTGCAGTGCTGGGGGCTGATGTTGATGATCTGATTATACATGTAGGCTTATGATGCACATATTTTCATTGTACAGTCCAACCCCAGTTATCCGACCCCCTTTTATCAGGATAACTCTGGTATCCGGCTGAATGATCCCAAAGAAAATAAGTTTTTTACAGCCTTATCGCCTTATTTTCACAATATGAAGCAGTACATGGAAGCACACAACTTCCCCTTTAGTAGTATGTTTCTACTGGGGAACTTAACGGTAATTACCATTAATTTGCCCAGTAGAAATATCCAGGTAACACTAATTACCGTTAAGTTTTCGAACGACATAAACCTACACTATTTTTTTGGCCATTTTATTCATGTAAAGCTCATTGAAGCTTTGCGTACTGCGCTCTATAAATCCTGTATTATTATTATTATTAAAACCAAGTTTGTTAACTGTAATTAAAGGGGCACTAAGAGATGTGTTGGAGGATGCGCCCTCAATTATGATAAAAACTGGGATTAGTATATTTTTATAATTGTATTAGGCTACATGTATGAACTTACACCTATAAGGATTAAGAAAAATCAGCCCTCTATGTACAAGAAAACGTCGATTTTAAAAATGCTCGTCCTGCGGGACGAGCATTTTACGTCCGACAGTATCCCCATGCAGTACGCCATAACATAATGCGAACCATATTTGCATAGAGGGCGTTTTCAATAAATAGCGATGATATTGTTTTAATCAAGTTTTGCTGTGTTTTTGCTAGTAGAAACAACAGTAATGGCCATTTTTAATGTTCATCTTGAATTCTGAAGTAAATTTTTAAACATTTAGAATTTTCAGCACCACTTAATGTGCCTTTAACGCTAACTTGCCCAGTAGAAACAGCCACCCATAAATCTTACCGCTAAGTTATTGTGATCCGGAAGTGTACACGTACACGCTGGATGCTACGCATTGTGGCTCTGCATTTACGACAAATTTCATGTTTGTGTGTGTTGTTAACAAGCAATATTTAAAAGACAAGGAAATACGGCGGCAGTCTTTTTCAAGTGGGGCAGCATTTTTTTCATAACGAAAGGTCAAATGTTGTGGCCCATCGATTATGATGCTTGTAAACTTAGCGGTAACTTTCCACTATTAGAAATGGGGGATTAAAAAGTTAATGGTAATTACCATTTACTTAGCGTACACTTTCGAGTGCCTCAGTAGAAACACGCTCTAGTATGGAGGCACTATTGGGACTAGCATGCCGCTTGTCAAACATTAACCCTACCCTCGTGGCTATGTTTTTGTGCGTATCTGTGGGAGGGGGAAAAATCACTCTTTTTTCGATCCAAAAAATCACCCAGCACCCCCTGGGATTCGATCGAGTAGGGTTAGGGTCAACAGTCACATTTGCTCAAATATTGTTGTGCAATCTAGATTCAAACACGTGAACCAACATCCATACACATCAAACAAATTATAAATGCGATTTATTACAATACAAACATAATTTTTACCTTAAAATCCGTCAGATTTAGTATAAACCACCTCACACGAACGCACCCGGCAATAAAGTCGCGTCAGCGATGTCAAGACGGTTTTCCGTACTGGGTTTGTTTGAAGGGCTTAATTTGTCTTGTCATCAACTCTTCACAAATTTTCTTAACAGACTCATAATACTGAAATTAGTTCGTCATTAGATTTGTTACCGCTGACAAACTTTTCGAAGTCATTAATTTGTTACAAAAAAGAATTAATTCGTAAAATATTTTTAAATTGTCATGTATAGACCTTTGGAATTGTCATTCACATTTTGATCACAAGACTAATATTTTCACCCTAATTGATGAATTAATCTTAACGTATGACCAACTTATGTTTTCAGTGTGGTGCTAAGGTATTTGAATTGGTGGCAAGATTTGGGGTGGGGTGTTCCAGCCAGAAATGTATGATTTTTTGGCAAATATTTACAGATTTTTGTGTCATTTTGATGGGAAAAAGCCCAACTGACTTACTGGACCCTAGGAGTCTGTGTCCACTTGTCCAAAATTCACAAAATTTGGCAATATTGTGTTTCTAGAAAATATGGAAGAAGTGTACTAACATTCCCATTGAAAATACCATTCACCGTCACTGAGTTGTAGGAAAAATAATGTGTGTAATTATGGATGTATTGACATCAAAATGAAATCTCTAGCATTAGGAATTTAGGATGTTAAAAAATAGAAACAAACAATTTACCCCCAAAAATGTTTTCTGAAATGGTGCGCGATCTTTGGGAATTTGGTAGTGTTTCCTGTATTAATGCACTTATCAATTGCAAGCCCGGCCCCCGGGGACCCAGGACATGGCGGGGACTGTACACGAATGTACAAAAAATGGTGCCCAGCTATGCGGGGGAGTGTACGCGGACGTACAAACTGTGCCCCTGCTAGCCGGGGCGTGTAGCGGGGACGTACGCTAGGGTACACAACTGTACACCCCGTACACCCCCGTTTTCAATTGGTGTAGATGATATTACAGAATGGAGATATTTTGCAGTGGAAAGGCAAGGGGCCAACTCGCAATCAGGGCTCATATTTCCCATGTTCTGTAATTAGTCATGACTCCTAAAACCCTATTGTTCCAAAAGAATAATATTTGTTAGCATTGTATGCGAGCAGCGAGGTTAAAATGATACGCTCTCTAAGAAATAATCTAATAAAGAGCGTATCATTTAATCCTTGCATAGAACGCTGTTGGGTTTCATTGGCATAGCCAGGAGCCATGTTACCCGGGGGCACCAAATCATTTTTAAAATTACATGTTGAGAGATGGCAGTTTTTATTCCTTTTGTGATAAGTAATGATGTTTTGTTCTACATGTTCTATACGCAATTTGAGCTCGATAATTATTTTTCTAACATATAATACACAAATGGCTTGCACGACCTGGTCGCCATAAGTCGGGGTCGCGACCATTAGCACTAGTCGAGTCTGCGACTATGTAACTGGCAATAGTCTACTCGTAAAGTGTACTTTCAGAAGTCCGAAACATGCAATTTAATGAGAATAAAATCTGCTCCTAAGTAATTATTACCACCCTTTTCACCCAGTTTTCAGTTAACTTCACCTTTCCTGCTTCACAGTAAACAAATATGATACAAAACATGTATTAATTACTATGTAACCAAGCAAAGATATTAGTGAAATGCCTTGTGTAAGGTATCTGTTCTGTATTTCATTTATTTATACATTTTCAAGACTAATTGAGCATTGAAATTTCGTCAGATTTTAACCTCCAATGGTCGCCGGACGTCGACTAGTCGCGACCATTTGGTGGCGACTGGTCGACCAGGAAAAAGCCTATTGTCGTGCAAGCCTATAATGAACACTGTTGTGCTGGTGGGACACCTTTATTAAAACCATGATTTTTAAGTAATTAGGAATTGTATCACCCTGTAACTCGGAATATATTTATGATTTATGATCAGAAATGTAAATCTGCAAGAAAAACTGCTTTAACAAATTCAAGTGTAACCCGAGTCTATATGACACTATGTAAATTTACAAAAATATAAAAATAAACAAAAATATGTCTATCTGTAGTTTATATTCAGAGGTTACGTTTCCTTCATTTATTCAATCTAGCATCTACATCTTAAAATCTACTTGTTTAAACCCATCGCGCGCATTGCATATGCATATTAAGTAATTGTTTGTCAACATCTCCACATAAGCTTTGATCGATCTTTTATCACCGGTTCAGATCTATCCACCTTTTTTTGTCTTTTCTATCCTTCAGAAATCAGCCTTGGTGAGGTTTTCACGGTTCGTCAATCTGTCAGAAATCAGTTCTTTCGGGATAAAGAGCCAGTGGACAGTGTGATAATATTGTGTGGAATATACTAGGTTTGTCATTCAGATCTCAAGTAATCCAATGCGTGTATAGGGCATAGGCAGCCGGTAGAGGCTAGTGCCTAGACCATGCTGGTCGCTGCCAGTTAAAAGACTGTATCCTCAGCAAGGTGTGCTCTGGATGTAGCCAGGAATGAAGGTCTCACATTACATAATTATGATCGACCTAATGAGGGTAGTTGACCACTGGCTGGGCAGAATACCAATGCATGGTATACCAGGTAGGGTAGGGTATACCAGGGTTACACAAGGATAGAGGGCTTCCTCTGGAAAAGATTGCATAATATGCCTTTAAAGGCACGTAGATAGCTCAAGGACATTCGCTATTTTAAAATAGCCTATATACTTTTTATTGCTTTAATATCACCAGAAATATTCGGGACCGTGACTAATCGCCGACTAGGGCATGAGATTAACCCTTTGAGATATAACCATGATAACGACATATTATGTGGTACCTGGATTATGGGGTCCGTCATCGATGTAAACTGAAGTAGCAAAAACTGTGACTTCCCATGTTTAACCTCACATTACACAATCAAATATGTTATTATACCGTTGCAATTTACAAACCGCTGTATAGTATTAATATAAAGATGAAAATAGAAGCTATATCATTCTCTGCACTTTGGGCTTTATTCCAACAATCTTGTTTTGAGGAGGAATTGGTCTTTTTTGCCAATAGCTCATCTTGATTAAATAGGACTGTCTGCTTGATATGCGTAATGATTCTTCGGTGTGCTGTCACCAAGTCTAGAGCGTCATTTAACAGTTTCTCAGTGATTAACAGGTTGAATTCTTATGATATCAAAGCATGAACATAGAATTTTGTGTGTGTATGGATTATATATATGGTCATGTGTTTTACCCTTATGAAAATCGCAACCAATTCTGCAACTTTGCGCAACCTTGCGCAACCTTGCCCAAGATAACCTTTCGCAACCTTAAATGTGGAAAAATACAACCTTGCGCAACCTTGCGCAAGGTTAAAATTGGAACATTACAACCTTGCGCAACCTTGCGCAAGGTTAAATTTGGAACATTACAACCTTGCGCAACCTTGCGCAAGGTTAAATTTGGAACATTACAACCTTGCGCAACCTTGCAATGTCAGTTGGCGGTATAACCTTAAGTTTGTATCTCAACCAAGCACAAGGTTGCGCAAGCAACTGGTTAAATTTGGAACATTACAACCTTGCGCAACCTTGCAGAAACATCTAAAGCTTGCGCAACCTGCCGCAACCAGCTAGTGGTGCAAGGTTGCACAAGGTTGCGCAAGCAACTGGTTAAATTTGGAACATTACAACCTTGCGCAACCTTGCAGAAACATCTAAAGCTTGCGCAACCTGCCGCAACCAGCTAGTGGTGCAAGGTTGCGCATGCGCAACTGGTTAAATTTGGAACATTACAACCTTGCGCAACCTTGCAGAACCAGCTAGTGGTGCAAGGTTGCACAAGGTTGCGCAAGCAACTGGTTAAATTTGGAACATTACAACCTTGCGCAACCTTGCAGAAACATCTAAAGCTTGCGCAACCTGCCGCAACCAGCTAGTGGTGCAAGGTTGCACAAGGTTGCGCAAGCAACTGGTTAAATTTGGAACATTACAACCTTGCGCAACCTTGCAGAAACATCTAAAGCTTGCGCAACCTGCCGCAACCAGCTAGTGGTGCAAGGTTGCGCATGGTTGCGCAAGCAACTGGTTAAATTTGGAACATTACAACCTTGCGCAACCTTGCAGAACCAGCTAGTGGTGGTTAACTTTGGAACATTACAACCTTGCGCAACCTTGCAGAAACATCTAAAGCTTGCGCAACCTGCCGCAACCAGCTAGTGGTGCAAGGTTGCGCAAGCAACTGGTTAAATTTGGAACATTACAACCTTGCGCAACCTTGCAGAAACATCTAAAGCTTGCGCAACCTGCCGCAACCAGCTAGTGGTGCAAGGTTGCGCAAGCAACTGGTTAAATTTGGAAAAATATAACCTTGCGCAACCTTGTGCAACCTGTTTGCAACCAGCTAGCAACCACCAAAAACATGCATCAAAATTCGGAACCAATACCAAAATAAGCTTATATGTTTTAAACTTACTATTCTTCAGCATTTTTATCTGCAACATCAGTTTCCTTCAAAGATTAGAATATGATTCACAACTTGTTTTTCTAGCATACCTCATTTTCATTATGAAATTGATTACAAAGTATGGGTACAATTAATCATCAAAGTCACTACAATTTTAGTAAAGGTTACAATGACAGCAATGTTTATTTCACATGTTTGACCTTTTGACCTGACCTTTGAACATAAGAAGAAACCTTGCGCAACCAGTTTGGTGTTTCTGAAGAGGTTGCGGGAGCTTGCGCAACCAGTTGGTTGCGGGAGCTTGCGCAACCAGTTTGGTACTTCTGAGAAGGTTGCGCAACCATCCGCAACCAGTTTGGTTCTTCTGAGCTGGTTGCAGGAGGTTGCGCAACCAGTTTGGTAATTCTGAGAAGGTTGCGCAACCATCCGCAACCAGTTTGGTTCTTCTGAACTGGTTGCAGGAGCTTGCGCAACCAGTTTGGGAATTCTGAGAAGTTTGGTTCTTCTGAACTGGTTGCAGGAGCTTGCGCAACCAGTTTGGTAATTCTGAGAAGGTTGCGCAACCTTGCAGCAACCATCCGCAACCTTGCGCAACCAGTTTGGTTCTTCTGAACTGGTTGCAGCAACCTTGCACAACCAGTTTGGTTTTTCTGAGAAGGTTGCGCAACCTTGCAGCAATCATCCACAACCTTGCGCAACCTTGCGACAAACGTCTGCAACCTTGCGACAACCTTGCGCAACCTGGTACCACCTTGCTGCAACCAAATTTTGGTGATTGCATTTTCGTAAGGGTAAGCTCGCCTCCTTTCGTGTTACACACAAATTTTGGCTTTCGCGACATGATACTAACTTTACACATTAATATTTGCTTGAATACCCCCTGATGTATTAAAAGTATACATTTTCTGAAGGGAAATTGCATGAGGAAACCAAATATGCCATTGAAAATGGTATGATTCAAAATGTTCGGAAAAATATCAGATTTTAATTTTTTTTTAAATTTGAGATCCATATATTTTGTATACCTACCCCTATCATTATTTACTTAACATATTTGAATTCCTCATGCAATTACCCATCAGATGATATATCAATGTCAAAGGTTACTATGTCGGTAAGGTAATTATACCGACTAGTGAATATCTCCAATTTATATTTTACATATTTTTAGAATTTTCAGAAATATTTTTTAAGGATGTACCCTTCCCTGGTCTAAACTGCATTTCTGAATTCCTCTTGTTACAAGCTTTCCAAAAATGTATACTTTTGCTATCATAGGTTATAGACATTTGTATAAATCCGGTAAATTGAGGCTGATTATTCATGTTGACTGTGTAACAAATAGGAAGAAAGTTGATCATGGTCTTATCCATAATTAATTAGTTGTTACAAATAGTTGACAAGTCTGGCGGCACCCCTTCCGGCACCACCCCTGGTCCCCAAACTTCAAACAGCTGTATCTCCCTTTCTGTATTAGCTATACCAATGCCATTTTGCAGGCAAATAGCTTGTTATTAGGGCTTTAACATGATACCAAATTTGTGGAGATAGCTTTTGTGGTTTTAAAAGTATTTAAGGAATATGACAGCATGAAACTAAAAAGTTTAACAGTACCACCCTATTGGGAGGCGAGTTCATAACGTGTGACCATATATATATAATAGATGAAAAAAGAGACTATTTCATTATTCTTTAGTGTAACTTTATTACCGACAAACTTGTTTCGAGGAGGTGTATGTCACCTCCTCTCTTCAGGGAATGGTGGTTACATAATAAAATAAAAACATTCGCATGCAAACAAAACAAGACAAGGAATAGCGCAAACGCATGCGTGCGTGTTTGGCGTTAACGCGTGCGGTATTTTGTTTGCGCTAACTTGCGCGGTATTTAGTTCGCGCTTTTGTGGCATTTTAACTTGAGCTTTTTCGCATGCCGACATGTGCTAATAAGCTCTGTACGCTTATTTAGTGTGGCCAGATTCGGATGGTAAATGATATAGAGCTTTTCTGCTATACATAGATTGCATCGCTTAGTAATGTTTGAGTACGGCTGGGCGTGAGCAAGAATTGTCCATTTAATATTGAAATCAACATGATTGTCCTTTAAGTTCCAAACATATTTTGACAGTTCTGTTTGGTGCTTGTGTATTTCCTTTTTAAAGGACTGTCGGTGGTTACCAAGTCTTGCTTTGAATTCGGTGCTGGTGTGTCCGACGTATGTTTCCTCACTGCCTCCTGATTCAACCGTGGCCTGGTAGACGGTGTTGGTTTCTCTGCACCTCCTCGAAACAAGTTTGTCGGTAATAAAGTTACACTAAAGAATAATGAAATAGTCTCTATTTTCATCTATTATGAAGCTCCTTATTTAAGTTGAGCACTCTACGAGGATCATCTTGGGTGATTATTTATGTATTTATTTATGTATATATATATATATATATGTTGCTCACTCCCTTTGAAATATTTTCACAATCTGAAGATCTTTTTCTATTACAAATAGTTGTTTCTCATCTGGTGATAATGCGATACCAGCTGGCTTATAGACATCTGTGGTTACACAGCTGACACCCTGTGCAGTATATTTGTATACACCTCTTGGTTGTGCATTATTTACCACATATATCTCACTCTTTTGCTTGCTACAGCATACATCTACAGGACTCCATGATGTAACTTGTGGTGGAGGGTTGATAACCCTCACATTGCCACCAAGGTAGTCCATCAGCCTTAGACTTGTGCACTTCATTAATGCTTCATCCCATTGGCTATACACAATATCACCTGTGTATGTTGCTTCAAGGCGACATGGATCCTGGTTGGCTGATGAAAAAGAGACAACTTCCACACCATCAGCATAGTGAATAGACCATGGTCCCTTATTATAGCGTTGTGTGAAAGCAATGATTCTTCCACATTTGTCCACTGCCAGTGTCTGTGTAGGTTCATTTACAACATTGATAGTAGACAGTTGCTTTCCGTTACTTCCATAACAAAGAAGCTTGGTGTGACCAGGAACAATGAATCTGTCCTCAGGGGTAACAGCAATATCAACAGTATTTTGGCAACAGCTGGCTAAGTAGCATTTTACCTGACCAGTTCTAGATAAAACTACAACTCCTTTTCCAAGGCTAGTTATAGCGATTTCTCCACACTGATTGATAGCAACACTGACAGGTCGTACAAAACGTTTAGGCAAGTTGATTTCTCCTGAAGGCTTCCATTCTCTCTGCTCATGGCTATCACTGATAAGTCCTATGTCTGGTTTAACTTTCTCTTCTTTAACAAACTTGAGATGATCTAAGGAGATGTCATCAACACTTGGTGATGATGTTGAACATAGTTGAAACACCTCTGTCAAGGACACAAGTGTGTTAATCACTTTTTGTTCAGAGGAAGCAAGATTAATGCTGGAACCCTGCTCATAGGCTTTGTCAATCTTCACCAATGTTGTTGTCAATTCGTCTTTGATTTTTGTGATTTCTTTGTATCTATTTGCATTGATCTTTTGGACATCTTCACGTGTTTGGCAACGATCCATTAAGTCTTTGATTGTTGTTTTAATTGTTTGTTTGGCAGACAATATCTTTTTCTCTACTTCTTCGGTTTTCTCTAGTTCATCTTCATACTTGACTTTAATTTTTTCACATTCCTGCTTCAACTCTCCGATATAAGCGGTCCGGTTTTCTTTATCTTTCAAGCTTATGCGATCATGTTCAATGTGGCAGTTTTTCTCACTAACACAGATTGGGCATACAAGTTTTCGTTCATTCTTGCAGTAATACCATAGACCTTCTTTATGGATCTTGCAATGCCATACTTTGTCAGTGGTTTTCTCTGGTTGATCCTTTGTTTCAGCCTCTGACTTAATTGTTACAATATTGTGGCTTCTCATAGCTTTGAAAGTCATATGGGATTTATGACAGTTATGGCATAAGTATTCTTGGCAGTCAGTGCAGTGTACTGTTGCTGTAGCAGAGATGTCACAATTTGTGCAAGTTATTGCTGCTGTCTCTGATTTGGTCTGTAAGAGGAGAAAATAAAATAGGTAATAGCTGTGTTAAAAGATGTGACTTGCTACAAAGTCTCTCACTTTTTAAAAATCATATCATAAGAAAGTTCATAACTGTTTCCATAGCCAAAAACTCACCTATTTAAAAAGGTGTATAACTGATACTAGGTTGATACACTTTTCACATCTTATGTACATGTATTATGTTCAATTGTATGATTGTATTTATGTATGTTCTTGTTTACCCCTCAGAAATTTTATCTAGATCAGACCCTTCACCAGGGGGGCGGGGTGCGGGGGTGGCAGATGACCCCCCCCCCCCCCCCCCCAGTTTTACAATTTACCTTTTTTGTGTACCAATGTACCTTTTTTGTGTACCAATGTACCTTTTTTGTGTACCAATGTTCCTTTTTTGTGTACCGATGTACCTTTTTTGTGTACCAATGTACCTTTTTTGTGTACAAATGTAACTTTTTTGTGTACAAATGTACTTTTTTGTGTACCAATGTACCTTTTTTGGGTACTATTGTACCTTTTGTTTGGAAAACACCCCTTCCCCATTGTGTAAAGCAGTTTATCGGGCTGGTTTGGATCTCAAGTTTCTCGAGCTGTCTGCCAACAAAATTGAGACAACCTTTTACGATTTTGGTACCTTTTCCTGAACCACCCCCCCCCCCAAAAAAAAAATCTCCTGGTTACGGGCCTGACTAGATTGATGGCGCATTACAAATGCCTTATTATTAACCCCTGCAAAATTTTAGGAAGGTGAAACACCTTCCTAAAGTTTAACCCAAACAAAACCAAGTACTAAAATACTATCGTACTACATGCGGGTTATCATATATGATACGCGCAGCAAAAAGTTCAGTTTTTGCAATCCATGGTTTTTGCTAGATTGCCCTCTTAGCGCAATTTGATAGGCAGCAAACTGCCACCCAGGCGTCCTGGGTTCAATCCCTGGTGCTGGGGGTTATACTTTTTTCCACCCAAATGTAACCTGTTTTTTCTCCTCTGTTAGTGTTATTCCAAAAACATGCCGCCATAATTAGGGATTTATGATGCTTAAGGGTACTGCACTACGAAAGCAATGCGCAGTGACGCTGGCACAGTGCCAGCTGAGTTTATGACTCGAAAATGCGACCGTTGCGTCAAGTAAAAACTCGCGCGTAAATTAATAGAGCGCGACTCATGTGCCACCCGTGCGCAAGTGTACGCTAAACAATGCTTGGCCGATAAACACACGGGTTCTGTACGTGCCGCTATTTGAAAACGTGAGGCATACTTTTATTGCAGCATGGACCCCATGGGTGATTTTTCTTGATAATTACCGTGAATGGATTACTACGATTAAAACAAGGAACTAAATGTTCTAGGCGTACCACAACACAATGGGAATCGTAGATAAAGAGCAGGCCTAAAAAGTATGACTTCAAACATCATGAAATATAATGTCCATCACTGTCTTCAGTAGATAGCAACCTGATTTAACCTTCGTAGATAGCAATCTGTCATTAGGTTTGAAGGATAAGCATATTCATGAAGGAGTTCTTATCAGATTAACAAAGACCACTGCTGGTGTGGTGCTTTTCTATGAGGACGTTTAATACGACCGGCCAGTATGCCTGATGAAAACAATATGAAAGAAAAAGGTCGCTATGTAATGGCAATGAGGGTCTTCAATTTGGGGGGAGGGGGAGGGCATGCCTGTGATCCGGGTGGCATAACTGACAAACTTGTATTGATATACACAGCGTTTGTCTTCAGATAAGCAAGTCTATTTAGTGGCGTGAAATCTGCAAACCCAATTTTACAAACCTACATTAAAATTGTGGACCTAATACTATAAGGCTATCCAAGTCTGTGCTCAATACAAATGGTAGACATTTCATAGCACCGGAGATCAAACACACTCAACTATGCCCAAGGAATCAGCTTAAAAAACTTAAATTTGTGTACGCCAGTCTGATGGTCCCACAAGAAGCATATGCTATCAGCAGTTAGCGGGGCAATCATTTGTAGTGGCCAGGAATTTAAGGGTTAACACATATGCATTTTATATCAAATACCTTTTGTATTGATTCAATCAAGTTATTAACCATAAAATGAGCTGGAAATCCTGCCACATCTCCATCAGGAATATCTGCTTTCTTCTTACACACAGGACAAATGACAACAGATTTGTCCACACTAGCTCCTACCCACTTCCTTAAACATCCACAACAGAAAGTATGTAGACATGGTAGAGCTCTGGGATCTTTGAAATTATGTAGACAAATGCCACACTCTAGAAAATGTTGTTGGGCATTTTCATGTAATGAACTTCCAGAAGCCATGCCTTTGTTAAGTTTTAGGTTACTCAAAGAACAGAAACAAAACTGTTAAACCAAGTTTTAACCGGACGTTCATGGTCATAACTGTCTGCAAATCAGCTCTGCAAATGTAGGTGCAGTACATGTATTGGTACAGTATACCAATCATGCATTGTGATATATTGTGATGCATATCAATCGTGTTTATTGATTGTCTTTCCACAGAGAATGCATTCATGCTCAAAGTTGAAGGTTATTATTTTTTGCTTGATCACCATGGTGATATGTGTTGAAATAACAGAAGGTGTCGATCTGACTCAGGAATGTTGTCATCCTGAAAATAATTGTATATAATATGACGTTTATACACATATCAGTTGTAAGACGCACTATACGACCCCCGGGAGAAGGTACGTCAGTGGCAGCCTTTGGTCAGTCTCGAAATTGACGAAGGATGCGTCAATGTCCGTCACTTTACATGTGTGTGTCACAGTGTACATTACTTTTACGAACAACAAAATACAAACTTTATAATTTAAATATATGCCATACTATACCACAAACCAGGCTTTACTTTATGGCAAACATCACTTTTCCGATATACCGTAAAAACGGGGTGAGTAGGGACATGGGGTGAAAATGGGAACATTTTTTTAAATGTCACCCGGCCAGTTTGTGTACCATAAAACAGGGTGAATAGGGATACGGGGCCCCATGTCCCTATTCGCCCTGTTTTACGGTACACAAACTGGCTGGGTGACATTTAAAAACTGTTCCCATTTGTGTCCCTATTCACCCCCATGTCCCTATACACCCCGTTTTACAGTACCGCATATTCTAAATGCCTGAAATCACTCGATCGCCGTGCAAGTGTGCAAGAGTTTGGCAAATGGTAAAAACAAGGAACCGACAGTAGACCAAGAACCTTTCATTTTGAGAGTACTGTCACATTAGGGAATCAGAATTGCACTGTAATACCACGCAAGCGCCGTCTAACCACAGCAGAGGTAGGAGGACAGCCCGTTCACTAGGATCATGTAAAAAAAAAAAAATCGCCAACAGGGTGCGTCATATTGTCCGTTAGAATCAACCAATGGTGCGTCACAAAATTGACTGAGGGTGCGTATATTGTATGACAAAGGTCCGTCACTTTTTTTGACACAGGGTGCGTCATGTTACATGAGAAGTTGATGCACCTCGGTAAAGTGACGCACCATTCCCGGGGGTCATATAGTACGTCTTACAACTGATAGGTGTATTAGCCACTCTAAAATCCCTTTTTGGTTGTATTATTTATCTTGTGCAACGTTGAAGAATATTGTTAATTAGCTTCTGTTCTGACCATACACATGGATATTCATTTTAGGTTTTAAGGCTCATGTGAAGTCAACTCACTGGTTGGCTATGGGAAGTCAACTCACTGGTTGGGTCATGTCAAGTCAACTCACTGGTTGGGTCATGTCAATTCAACTCACTGGTTGGGTCATGTCAAGTCAACTTATTGGTTGGCTCATGTCAAGTCAACTCACTGGTTGGGTCATGTCAAGTCAACTCACTGGTTGGGTCATGTCAAGTCAACTCACTGGTTGGGTCATGTCAATTCAACTCACTGGTTGGCTTATGTCAAGTCAACTCACTGGTTGGTTCATGTCAAGTCAACTCACTGGTTGAGTCATGTCAAGTCAACTCACTGGTTGGGTCATGTCAAGTCAACTCACTGGTTGGGTCATGTCAAGTCAACTCACTGGTTGGCTATGTAAAGTCAACTCACTGGTTGGCTATGTCAAGTCAACTCACTGGTTGGCTATGTCAAGTCAACTCACTGGTTGGCTATGTCAATTCAACTCACTGGTTGGGTCATTTCTAGTCAACTCACTGGTTGGGTCATGTCAAGTCAACTCACTAGTTGGCTCATGTCAATTCAACTCACTGGTTGGCTCATGTCAATTCAACTCACTGGTTGGGTCATGTCAAGTCAACTCACTGGTTGGGTCATGTCAAGTCAACTCACTGGTTGGCTCATGTCAAGTCAACTCACTGGTTGGCTCATGTCAAGTCAACTCACAGGTTGGGTCATGTCAAGTCAACTCACTGGTTGGCTCATGACAAGACAACTCACTGGTTGGCTCATGTCAAGTCAACTCACTGGTTGGCTCATGTCAAGTCAACTCACTGGTTGGCTCATGTCAATTCAACTCACTGGTTGGGTCATGTCAAGTCAACTCACTGGTTGGGTCATGTCAAGTCAACTCACTGGTTGGCTCATGTCAAGTCAACTCACTGGTTGGCTCATGTCAAGTCAACTCACTGGTTGGCTCATGTCAAGTCAACTCACTGGTTGGCTCATGTCAATTCAACTCACTGGTTGGGTCATGTCAAGTCAACTCACTGATTGGGTCATGTCAAGTCAACTCACTGGTTGGCTCATGTCAAGTCAACTCACTGGTTGGCTCATGTCAAGACAACTCACTGGTTGGCTCATGTCAAGTCAACTCACTGGTTGGCTATGTCAAGTCAACTCACTTGTTGGCTCATGTCAAGTCAACTCACTGGTTGGCTCATGTCAAGTCAACTCACTGGTTGGCTACGTCAAGTCAACTCACTGGTTGGCTCATGTCAAGTCAACTCACTGGTTGGCTCATGTCAAGTCAACTCACTGGTTGGCTCATGTCAAGTCAACTCACTGGTTGGCTCATGTCAAGTCAACTCACTGGTTGGCTCATGTCAAGTCAACTCACTGGTTGGCTCATGTCAAGTCAACTCACTGGTTGGCTCATGTCAAGTCAACTCACTGGTTGGCTCATGTCAAGTCAACTCACTGGTTGGCTCCTGTCAAGTCAACTCACTGGTTGGCTCATGTCAAGACAACTCACTGGTTGGCTCATGTCAAGTCAACTCACTGGTTGGGTCATGTCAAGTCAACTCACTGGTTGGCTCATGTCAATTCAACTCACTGGTTGGCTATGTCAAGTCAACTCACTGGTTGGCTCATGTCACGTCAACTCTATGGTTGGGTCATGTCAAGTCAACTCATTGGTTGGCTCATGTAAAGTCAACTCACTGGTTGGCTCATGTCAAGTCAACTCACTGGTTGGCTCATGTCAAGTCAACTCACTGGTTGGCTCATGTCAAGTCAACTCACTGGTTGGCTCATGTCAAGTCAACTCACAGGTTGGCTTATATCAAGTCAACTCACTGGTTGGCTCATGTCAAGTCAACTCACAGGTTGGCTATGTCAAGTCAACTCACTGGTTGGCTCATGTCAAGTCAACTCACTGGTTGACTCATGTCAAGTCAATGCACTGGTTGACTCATGTCAAGTCAACTCACTGGTTGGGTCATGTCAAGTCAACTCACTGGTTGGCTCATATCAAGTCAACTCAGTGGTTGGCTCAGGTTAAGTCAACTCACTGGTTGGCTATGTCAAGTCAACTCACTGGTTGGCTCATGTCAAGTCAACTAACTGGTTGGCTCATGTCAAGACAACTCACTGGTTGGCTCATGTCAAGTCAACTCACTGGTTGGCTCATGTCAAGTCAACTCACTGGTTGACTCATGTCAAGTCAACTCACTGGTTGGCTCATGTCAAGTCAACTCACTGGTTGGCTATGTCAAGTCAACTCACTGGTTGGCTCATGTCAAGTCAACTCACTGGTTGGCTCATGTCAAGTCAACTCACTGGTTGACTCATGTCAAGTCAACGCACTGGTTGGCTCATGTCAAGTCAACTCACTGGTTGGCTCATGTCAAGTCAACTCACTGGTTGGCTCATGTCAAGTCAACTCACTGGTTGGCTACGTCAAGTCAACTCACTGGTTGGCTCATGTCAAGTCAACTCACTGGTTGGCTCATGTCAAGTCAACTCACTGGTTGGCTCATGTCAAGTCAACTCACTGGTTGGCTCATGTCAAGTCAACTCACTGGTTGGCTACGTCAAGTCAACTCACTGGTTGGCTCATGTCAAGTCAACTCACTGGTTGGCTCATGTCAAGTCAACTCACTGGTTGGCTACGTCAAGTCAACTCACTGGTTGGCTCATGTCAAGTCAATTCACTGGTTGGCTCATGTCAAGTCAACTCACTGGTTGGCTCATGTCAAGTCAACTCACTGGTTGGCTATGTAAAGTCAACTCAGTGGTTCGCTCATGTCAAGTCAACTCACTGGTTGGCTCATGTCAAGTCAACTCACTGGTTGGCTCATGTCAAGACAACTCACTGGTTGGCTCATGTCAAGTCAACTCACTGGTTGGCTCATGTCAAGTCAACTCACTGGTTGGCTCATGTCAAGTCAACTCACTGGTTGGCTCATGTCAAGTCAACTCACTGGTTGGCAACATCTTCTCAAATTTACCAGCATTCGCCGTTCATCATATAAAATTTCATGATTTTCTTAGTTTCGATATGATGATATCGAAACTAGGTGCTGAATTCGGAAGTTATGCTATCGTTTTACATGCAGACTTTCTCGGCAAATCTCAACCCGTTAGTGCCGTTATTTGCTTATTTGGCATGAAGGCAATGTCGGAATTGTGCCGTTATTTGCTCATTTAGTATATCGATACATATATCGATAATATCGATACATCTCTCAATGCCCCTTTTTAATCTTAAAACATGTTACACACATAAAGCACACCATCTAAAAACAACCCTTATGCGACAAGAAAAACACGCCCTTAAAAGGGGTAGATCTATGTTGAGCATGGTAAAAGGAAATGAAACTTGGCATTAACTAGAAACAAAAACAGCACCAACACACTTTTGAGGAAGTTTATATAGCAGGATATGGATTGGCCAATAATCATTGGGTAATAGAGGATTTTGAAATAATTTACCTTGGTGGATGTTGATATTTTTGTTATAGAACTTTGACAAAATATTGTTGAAATAATTTCTTTTGTTATAATGATGGAACTTTCTTTTTTTAAATCCCTAAAAATATACAGATATTTACACCAACATAAAATCTCAGTTTTTAGACCTACGGTACAATTTTATTGATAACCTCACCATATTGATTAGTGGAAATGGCTAACAGTAAGGTGACAGGTGGCCAAAAAACCCAACAAAACCAAGCATTTCTAAGGCTCGACAGACCCAGGTTAAAACAAATTGGAAACATAAGTTTGTGTTAAATCATTCACGTTTGTAGTGGTTGTATAAAAAAAAATTGTTACAGTTTTTAGTTTCTTACATGTAGAAAATGGTGTACAGTCATAAAAAAGTATCTGACCAGGTAATATCTGTTTATAACTCTTTAAAGTATAATTCCTACTTAAAATGTCAAAGTTGTTGAAAAATGTCCCCTCTTTAATTGGCGATTGCACACTAAGAATGGTTGATATTGAGAAAGCTACAATCCAAAATGTCAGGTTAAGTATAATTTTTATGTTCACATTTTTCATTATTAAGGGCACCGTGCCACCGATATTAGTATTAAAGGCATATTATGTGATATTTTCCAAGTAGCACCCTCTATCATTGATTTTTACTATGAAAGCAGATTTTCTTGCAGATTTACATTTTTGATCATAAATCATAAAGATCTCCTAAGTTACAGATCGATACGATTCCTAATTACTTCAAAATCATGGTTTTAAGAGGTTGAAAAATAGATTTGTCAAATTTTACTCTAAATTCACTCTAAAACCATGATTTTGAGGTAATTAGGAATCGTATTGCTATGTAACTTGGACTATATTCATGATTTATGATCAGAAATGTAAATCTGCAATAAAATCTGGAAAAGATCACACAATATACCTTTAAGGGCACAATGGGATACCTGGAGTACTTTGAAATAAATAAGAGCGAGGCAAATAACTACCGCAAGTTCCACAGTTGTGGAACTTGCCTCACTCTTATTTATTTACATTGTTCAAGTTCCCTATTGAATCGCATAGGCGATCCTCTATATGGCCGGTTAGCTCAGGGGTTAAAGCGTTCGATTGGTGTTCGAAAGGTCACAGATTCGAGTCCCGCACCGGCTCATGTCTTTGCTTTTTAAGTTGGGATATGAGTCGAGGCTTGTTATGTTTGTGTACGTAGGCAGATAAACATTTAAAAATGTTTAAAAACAGCTATGGGAAACTGCTTATCACAACCAGCGATGGAAATAAGACCCGCCCGCCCGCCCATAGCGGGTAACTTTCGTGTCGGGCGGGTGAAGATGCAAAGGTACCCGTCCGACTGGCGGGTAAATTTTTTTACATTTTTGAACCTCAAAGTGTAAGTAACAGCAAGTTCAGGATGTAAATGCCCCTCCCCCCAGACAGCTTTGACCGGGAAGGCCAGCCCAAACTATAAAAAGGCTAAAAAAAATCGAAGAAGAGGAGGAAGAGAAAAGGGGAAAGGAAAGGGAAAAGGGGAAGGAAAGGGAAAGAAAGAAAAGAGAGGGGAGAAAGAGAGAAGGAAAAGGGAAAGGGGGAGAAAGGAAAAGGAGAAGAGGAAGATAAAAGAGAAAAGGAAGAGAAAATCTAAGGGATTTACTTAATTCCCATCTAAATGACAACTTTGCCCCTTGTCCGGTTTTATGATGGTCAATTTAGTATAAAAATGGCAAATTTTCTCGCGCTACGCACGCATTTGTCCAGGAATATCATTATAGAAGCCCGTTTGCAAGAAAAATGTACCTTAATAATGGTAAGTTTCGTGTAGATATGTTGTTAAAATTTCTCGCGCTACGTGCGCATCGACTTTAGGATGCAACGTCATTCGCTGGAATAAACAACCCAGCTGCTCAAGTTATTTACTTAATGGGGTCGAACTGGTGTCCACCAGGAAAAAATATCCTTTGCTCCCCCTGGAAAAAATCCCAGATACGCCACTGGTAATTTCATCACCCAGATGACTGCCATGATGATAGAGGAGATCGAGTTGATAGGAGATTAAAGAGAGTATTGGATTGATGAACATGATGAATACGAGGAGCTGTTCCGGGCTAGGGTTACAGTGGAACATCGTACAATAAAGACAAAAACATGTAATTGTATCATCATTTAAAAGTAGTCTTGCTCTAATTGTTTGCTGCAAAATATTATGAAAAAAACCTTGGGTTGGTGGAATTTTTGGCGGGCAGGTACATTCTGTGAGTTACCTGCCCGACTGGCTAGTTGAAAAAAATCTGAAGTTCCATCACTGATCACAACACACTAGCCTGTATTAAAAACATAAAATTGCTCTTATTTATTAAAACTGTTCGAGTTCCCTATTGAATCGGATACGCGATCCTCTATATGTTGGTATGTGATACATAACCCTTCTCATCTTCGTATGTGGTGTTTGTATGTATTTTAAAATAGCCTATGCTTTATTTCTTTAATATGACCAGGAAACATTCCGAACCGTGACTAATCGCCTGCTTAGGGCATGAGATATAACCCTTTTGAGATATGACCATGATAACGGCATGTAATGTGGTGCCTGGATTATGGGGTCCGTCGCTCGTCCATTGGTGTAAACTGAAGTAGCAAAAACTATGCCTTCCCCTGTTTTACCTTGCATACACATCAAATATGTGACGCGATCAAGCGAAATGAGTCGTATGTCAGGAATATTGATTTTGAGGTATAAAAAGAAGTGACAAATTCTTATGTTTTACTTTGTTTTCTCAGTTGGTAAACTGTTTGTAACTTTAAAACTAGAAGTTCAATTTGAGTGGGGTACTTGGACCATACTGTAGCATTTTTCACCAGCCTTTGAATAATGGAAAAATATCAAAATTACACCTTTGTGATTTCATTATAGTTTATTAATGTTTGCATCAATCACTACCTATATTGGCGCTGAAATACAAATGTACAATACTTTCAGAGTGTTCCTGTTGAATATACAATATA
Organism: Ophiura sarsii; assembly: GCA_035610835.1. Lineage (NCBI taxonomy): Eukaryota > Metazoa > Echinodermata > Ophiuroidea > Amphilepidida > Ophiuridae > Ophiura > Ophiura sarsii. The sequence goes on from CM069450.1 coordinate 65,371,831, forward strand.
TATAGTGAGTCGTCACCAAAAATCTTTTTTAGAGTGCTCGAAATCGTAGGGGTTCAAGGAGCTATGTATAGAGATAGTCTCGACTTATGTTAATGGTTATGTCCGCTGTTCAGAAATGCTTCTTGGTAAACTTAAGTTGATGATTAGAAAACATTTTCCTCTAACAAAATGTCGGAGAGTCTGCGGTTTATGCCTTCGGGTATTGCACAGATAACATTTCGCGGATGATTGCTCTTTGTGTTCATAGGGGTGTCATCTGGTTTTAGGTAAGGCTTGTGTATTCTGCGGTGTGACATCAAGAGTATGACTTCCTTGTTTGCTTCTATTGTTATACGGAGCCCGTTGTTTTTAAATACTTCGCATATTTGTTTCTTGATCCATTATATAATATGTAGAGGCTTTTGCAATATAGATTGACTATCATCGTCTCTGTAGGGGTCAATTGAATTGCAGCAGTTGAGATAGCAAGCTGTACACAACCATCAGCTCACAGCCCCAGTGTTCTCTCTTAATATTCAGAGGGGTAACACATGACCTTTACGGGATCTTGAAATACCCCTATTTGACGGCGTTTCACGGACAATTTTGCTAATTTGTCCCCCTTTTTTGTCTGAAAATAACTTCCCTTTTTTCACCATTTCAAGTACACTTTCTACATGTAAATACAGGGTGTCTCAAAAAAAACCGTGCACGTGTTTACCCAGCTTATTGACCATGAACTTATAAAATTTGGTGTAACAATTGTATACATATTGATAGCCATAACGGTTAGCTTTCATATTCCGTTTATTTCATCTGATTTGGTTTTGTCAATCTTGAGATATGACCAATTAACTAAAGCTACCTAAAGTCGACGTTGTGCCACTTTACAGTTTGCAATGAATAGAAAGGGTTACTCCGGAGAGGGGGGTTGTTACCACCGGGGTTACCACCCACTAAAAAAATCCAATCCGAAATGCAGAGTATGCTTATTTTGGTACCATGTTATAGCTATAGCTTTCCTCTGTCCATACATACTAAAACAAGTACAAGCATTCCACGCATGACGTCACCAAACATGGCCGACCTCAAAATCCCGCCGTATTCGCTGGACAGTGAAATATCATAGAAATCTTCGCCAAAAAAGTTCTAAATATCGGAATTTCACCCTGTTTCTTGCTTATAAGTGATGGAAATGGTGTTTCTAACATTGGCCCATGCTAAAGTATTTCAGGAACACACAATAAAAATATTTTTCAAAATGGCGATTTAAAAAAAATGGTAAGGTGGCAACCACCCCCTACTATCGGAATTTGACGGCATACCCTACCCTCGGGTAAGGTGGCAGCCTCAATTTGTTTTCGTCAAAATGAGCACAGGAAATGTAAAAGCGATCACCTAGACGCCCTAGGTCGCTGTTTTGCGTTCTAGCGCAATCGGCGATCACCCTCCCTTAAGAGGACGAGGGTTTTAATGCTTATCTTAAGCATTTTTTCCGTAAAAGTGGCACAACTTCGATTTTAGGTAGCTTTAGTTAATTGATCATATCTCAGGATTGACAAAACCAAATTAGTTGAAATAAACGGCATATAAAAGCTAAGTGTTTGGTCTATCAATGTGTATACAATTGTTACACCAAATTCTAGAATTTCATGGTCAATAAGTTGGGTAAACACGTGCACGGTGTTTTTTGAGACACCCTGTAGTACCCTTTTTTGCACACAGAAAACGAGGACACATCTGGTTCAAAACACCCTTTTTCCCTATTCCCAGGACAATTTGATATGACACAATACTCATAATTCTAATTTATTTGTCTTTTGCTGACAAAGCCTCTCCAAAAGCCTCCTTATTTTAGGAAGTCGCGGACATAGCTTCAAAAAACACCCCTAATTTTGGGAAATCACGGACATAAATGTCAAAACCCCCCTTTTCCGCGATTTTTGGTACGATCACCCCTACCCAAAGTCAATGCTGTCTGTAACCACTGGGCTCACAGCATTCAGCTCTGTCGTATGAGCCCAGTTATGTCACAGGGTTGACGCGAAGTCTATACTCTATTTGGCTTCTTCTGGACAGTGACGTAACTTACAGGCGCAGATTTTACGCACATGTATGTATCTTCCGTCTTTCAACGCTTGTGTGTATATGTCAGCCAGCGCCTCGAGTAGGCGCACACGTTATGTGCTGCAATTAGTAGAATACGCAATTACGTCACTGTCTAGCGATGGCCGAATAGACTATAATAGAGCATCATTTAACAGTTTCTCAGGGATTAACGGGTAGAATTCTTTTCAAAGCATATGAACATAGAATGTTGTGTGTGCATGAATTATATATGTATGCTGCTCACTGCCTTTGAAACATTTTTACAACCTGAAGATCTTTTTCTACTACGAATAGTTGTTTCTCATCTGGTGATAATGCGATACCTGCTGGATCATTGACATCTGTGGTTACACAGCTGATATAGTCACCTTGTGCTGTATATTTGTATACACCTGCTGGTTGCAATTGATTTGTCACATATATCTCACTCTGTTGCTTGCTACAACATACATCACCAGGATACCATAATGTAACTTGTGGTGGAGGGTTGATAACCCTCACATTGCCACCATGGTAGTCCATCAGCCTAACACCTGTGCACTTCTCTGATTCTGCATCCCATTGGCTATACACAATATCGCCTGTGTATGTTGCTTCGAGGCGTAATGGATCCTGGTTGACTGATAAAAATGAAGAGATTTCCATACCATCAGCATAGTGAATAGACCATGGCCCATTATTATAGGCTGATGTGTAAGCAATGATTCGTCCCTGTTTATCCACTGCCAGAGTGTCAGTCATTGCATCCTCAATATTGATAGTGGAAAGTTGCTTTCCGTTACTCCCATAACAAAGAAGCTTGGTGTTACCAGGAACAATGAATCTATTGTCAGGAGTAACAGCAATATCAACTGTCTGTTTACGACAGTTGACAAAGTAGCATTTCACCTGACCAGTTTTAGATAAAACCACAACTCCTTTTTTCTTACTGGTTACGGCAATATCACCAAATTCATTGATCGCAATACTCTGAGGTTCTATAAATGTTGGAGGTAAATTAAATTGTCCCGAATGCTTCCATTCTTCCTGCATGATTTTCACATCATCATTACCATGTATGTTAGTTGTGTTTACTGTTCCTCCTATCTCCAATTTGAGACGATCCAAAGACACTTCATCAGCAACACTTGGTGGTGATATTGAGCATTGATAGACAACCTCTGTCAAGGACACAAGTGTATCTATCACATCTTGTTCTGAGGAAGCAAGATTGATGCTGGAACCCTGCTCATAGGCTTTGTCAATCTTCACAAATGTTAATGTTAATTCATCCTTGATTTTTGTGAACTCTTTGCATCCATTTGCATGTATCTCATCGATATTGTTTTCCCTCTTCTGCCAGCCTTCCATGTACTCTTTTTTCTGTTCAGAAAGCGTATTTTTAGCCAATTGTGTAACAGTTGATAACTCCTTCTCAAAGCCTGTGGTTTTTTCTACTTCATCTTCATACTTGACTTTAAGCTTTTCACATTCCTGCTGCAACTCCCCGATATAGGCCGTCCGGTTTTCTTTATCTTTCAAGCTTATGCGATCATGTTCAATGTGGCAGTTTTTCTCACTAACACAGACTGAACATACAAGTTTATGTTCATTCTTGCAGTAATACCGTACACCTTCATTGTGGATTGCGCAATACCCTTCTTTGTCATTGGTTTTCTCTGGTTGATGATTCTTTGTTTCAGCCTCAGACTGAGCTAGTGTTACAATCTTGTGGTTTCTCATAGCTTTGAAAGTCGTATGAGATATATGACAGTTATGGCATAAGTATTCTTGGCAGTCAGTGCAGTGAACTGTTGCTGTAGCAGAGATGTCGCAATTAGTGCAAGTTATTGCTGTTGACTCCAATTTGGTCTGTAAGAGGAAAAATAAAATTGAAATAAATCATATAGCCATGTGAAAAGCCAGCAGGACATTCACATTTCACAAATAATTATATTTTGGAGCAAATGCACAGAAGTTTGCTGAAAAGTTGTACTAAAGATGCCCACATCCCCTAAAAATGTTCTTGCTCCCTCCATATCCCCACCCCCCTCAATAAAAATGTCTTGTTACGCCACTTGTAAAAAGATGTGACTTGCAGCAAAGCCTGATATCACTTTGTAAATTTGATATTAGAAGAAAGTCCTGTTATGATAACCGTGCAAAGTGAAAGTGTTATGTTTTCTGAAGATGCTTTCAAAGCAAAAGAAGGGGTGATGTATAATAAGCCTAACCTTTTTACCGATGACGTAGGACTCATAACACTTTTTGCAACTTTTTAATTTAATAAATCTCAAATGTCATTCACAAACCAGTACATGTATTTTGCAAACAAAACGAAATGTATGCAGAATGTTACCATTTTTACCTGCATGGTGCTGAAATATTTAACAATTTACTATTTTAGGACACATCACACTTTTTGCAACTTTTTAATTTTGAAATAAATGTCAAATGTCATGCACGAACCAGTATTTTGCAAACAAAACGAAGATAAAGAGAAATGTATGCAGAATTTTACCAGTTTAACCTAAAAGGTGTTTTTGACTGTTCCTATAGGCCCATACTGCCATATCAGAGGGGGCATGGTCCATGGCCCTTCCTCTGGCTATGCCAATAATGCCCTTTGTATCATGCTCTGTTGTTCTTACACACATACATATAATAGGGAGACATTAAATATGGTCTATGTGTGCATAATGCCATATCAGAGGGGTGCATGATCTATGGTCCTTCCTCTGGCTATGCCAATAATGCCCTTTGTATCATGCTCTGTTGTTCTTACACACATACATATAATAGGGAGACATTAAATATGGTCTATGTGTGCATACTGCCATATCAGAGGGGTGCATGATCTATGGTCCTTCCTCTGGCTATGCCAATAGTGCCCCCCTTTGTATCATGCTCTGTTGTTCTTACACACATACACATAGGGTCCCATTAAATCGGTTTCTATTTTCTTCTTTCTTTTTTGTTTCTTTCTTTTTTGTATTTCAAAAATGGTTATTTTAGGGAGGGGGGGGGGGGGAAATCAGAAACTTTTGTATACTAGATTGAGCTGGGATTTTTTTTGTAATTTTTTCTTCATGATTGTCTGCAACAGAGATCATTTTAAATCAGAGTTTTTTTCAACCAGCCTCAAATTTTGCTTTAGCACCACAATTGTGACATGGCACCACGAAACAGGCGGAAAGTCGCGGTATCTGAATAGGAGATACAGGCCGAACAATGAAAAAAGTCGATAGGGGGCGATTTTTAGTTATCGGTATTTTTAGTTCCAAGAAACATTCGTTTAAAGGTAGATGACCCGATCACATTTTCGTAACACAGAATTATTTCAAACATACGGAGATTTTCATATCATATGAAAGCTCGTATTTTTCTCATCATCATACTGAAATTTGACGGCCTAAATCGGTATAATTACGGAGAAATTGATGAAATAACGTCGAATTACCGCGAATGGTGGTAACCACCGATATAGTTTGTGTACTACTCAATGGGTACAGTTCACAGCATCTTGTGCGTCTAAAATAAGAAACTTTGGAACACGACTTTTTTAAGGATGACCTTTCATGTAGAATAGAAAACTTCAAGTTGAAAATCGGAACAGCTACCTTTAACATTTATTTCCCAACGTTTTTCCGCACAATTCTGTCTCTAAACATCAATTTTAGTTGATTTTATGAAGGTATCTCATGATGTAGTCTAAGTATTGAATTCGGCAGCTGTTTCGGGGCGTAAAGATAAGGGAGGTTAATTAACTGGCTATTAATTATGTTACATTTTAAGATATCTAATTGAAACCTTGATATAATGTTGTCCATAATGTTACAATCATCTGTAGAAAGTTTCATTGAAATCGGAGTAAAGAAACATGCTAGTTGCTAACAAGATATTGATCCATCTCAAGTGTCATTAATTATTTACACACGTTCGCGTTGTTACACTTCCCTGACTTTGACGGTCAATTTCTCAAAACTGGGTTTCTTGGTAGTGTCAACTTCTTTTGCTCATATATGGATAGAAACAAGCTATAATAGTGGTTAATATATCATTTTAAAACGGAAATATTATATTTTAAGAATATGATAAAAAACTATAAAAAAATGTTTGCTACTTTCCACCCATTTGGTGGTGCCATGTCACAAATATTGAAAAAGTCTTTTTCAGGGGCCAAATTGCCCCAGTTTTTAATGCATGTTTGCTTTACTTCATCAATATCTTCAAATACGTACTGCTGGAAAAAAACACCTTTTGATATAAATGGTCACAAATAGGCGATCGGCTTTCACTGTATTTCCAATAAGCACCGCATATACTCTGAATTTGTTGCTGATATATCTAAACTACAATTGTGGCAAATTTTAGAAATGATGACCTTAGGCCCTAATAAATTGTTTATTTGTCCATTTCCGATTTGCCCTAATTTTGAAACTGACCAAAAAGTTTTTACTGTACAAATGAATACCGACCTTAATGGAAATTCCAGAAAAAGGGGGGGTTTTTTCGCCCAGAATTATTCTTCCCGGAAATACACTAAAATATTGTTATAACTGTTTCTTCACTATTCTAAACTGATGAATACGATTATTCGAAACAGGAAGTTGATAAACAGCTCGCTGAATTCAATTTTATATAGGGGTTAATTTGTTGTTTGATTAAAGTAAATCTAACAAAAAGTATTATTTTTATGATAAATGATAAAAATAACCAATAAACTAAATAAGAATGAGACATCAGCCAAACACGACAACACAAATATGGTACAGCCTATACATTATGAGACCAACGTTATATAGCACAACAGCTACCAACTATATTTTATTCTCTAAATATTCCCATTCACATCTTATTAAGCAACTATTATAAAGTTGATTAAACATCTTTTCAATGTGATTTAGAAAAAAGACTTTTTTTTAAATCCGACTGACCTATAGACAAACATAAATAAAAAAATTGCCTTAGCAAAGTTATGAGATAGGAGGTAAAACTTATTGAATGACCCTCATATTCTAATAACAAGATATCTCATACACAAGGGCAGCGGAACCGGGGGGGGGGGGGGGGGGAGCGGCAAAACCGGGAGGGCCGGGGGCACGTGCCCCCCCCCCCCCCCCCATCCGTGAAAGTGGTGGGACACCATGTGTACTGTGCCCCCCTAGAAGTTTGTGGCTGAATAACTCCTTTAATCGAGCTCCACAACATTTTGTACCCCAAAATAATTGAAAAGATTGTCTTTTAGTGTCAAAAATACATGAAATTCTCTTAAACTGCAGGCAATTTTGCATTAAAACCCAAAAGAAATTCGCGCATTTTTAAGCAATACCTTTTTCCTTGCCAAAAACCATTTCACGAAACAGCCTTTGGCCGGCCATTTTTTATGCTGGTGTGGTGCTGCCACTGATTGAGAGTATCAATGTCATTCTTATGTTGTAGCTGAGACGAATTCGTCTCAGTTCATAGTAGTTTTTTCCGCCCAAAAGTATAAGAGTCGCATTTTCAACAAGAATCAGTTAGCATGGTTGTAGTGATAGTCTTGTTTGTGGACATGACTTCAAAGCGCATCTAAGTTATTGAGAAAGATTGTTAACGGTAGCCTATATTTTCGCAAATAATACATTCGGTGTTGAAATTAAAATTGAGTTGCGCATCGCTCCTAAAGTACAAATGTTCATTAATCTTTCACTGTTAGTGATAACATTATGCCATTTTCCGTTTCAAAATGGACCGCAAATGGCCTCATAATGCATCTAAAATTCCAAATTTAGCTCCACGGAACCTACGCTGTGTAAGAAGCTCAGCTCCGCTCAGCTTTCCAAGATAATAATAATTTTACAAATGTTCAATTCATTTTTTCATTATTGAAAAAATTCAGCAATTAAATTGCCATTTTTCTTACACAATAGACAAGAGATGGCCTCGATGCAGCGGAAATTCAAAACTTTCCGCGGCCCGGTAATCATAAAATGTTCATTTTCATTAATACCATTAATAAAATTCAAATTTTTTGTTTCGTTTCATTTTACGATATAGTTCATATAATTATACAGGTCAATTTGCAAAATTGTATACCTGGTCACTTTTTGGAAATCTTGTCATTGGGTTGCGATTTAAAAAAAAATAATATTGCTGTATAAAGTACAACTTCGTGGGCCTTTACAATGTCATGAATGTGTTAATTATATTAAAATACGCCATAAGCGCTCCACTCGCTCCGCTCGTTTCGCTTGCATGATCGTTATTTTCGTGCCCCCCCCCCCCATTTTCAAATACGCTCCGCCGCGCCTGCTCATAATACACACAAATACCTTTTGAATTGTTTCAATCAAATTATTGACCATAAAATGAGCTGGAAATCCTGCTACATCTCCATCAGGAATATCTGCTTTCTTCTTGCACACAGGACAAGTAACAACAGACCTGTTTCACACTGGCTCCTACCCACTTCCTTAAACATACACAGCAGAAAGTATGTAGACATGGTAGAGCTCGGGGATCTTGGAAATTCTGTAGACAAATTCCACACTCCAGGAAGTTCTCCTGAATGTTTGCTGACAATGTATTTCCTGTAGCCATGTTAAGTTTTAGATTAACTCAAAGAATAGAAACAAAACGTGAAACCAAATGTTAACATGTCTATCCACGGTCCATCTGGCTGCAAATCAGCCCTGCCAATTCATGGCGCAGTGTTACCTGACTATACCAGTACAAAAAGTATCGGTGCATGCCGCAGTGTACCAATCATGCATACAAATCTATATTGATATTTCCACAGAGAATGCATTCAAGTTCAAAGTTCAAAGTTCAACTGTTGGTGATATTTGTTGAACTGTGCCAGTTGGTGCTGGATATGAACACCCCTACTCAGGGATGTCTTCCTGAAAATATTTTGTATAAATATGGCAGTGTTATAATAGTGTCTCAACAAATCCAATTGTCTGTTTTATTATTTTCGCATAAATGATGTGTTTGTGCAATGCTGGTGGTTGATGTTGTTATTTTCTGATCATACATATGTAGGCTTATGTATGCACATATTTTCAATGTAATATAGAAAGCTAGTGTATGTTGGATCTCTTATCTCTTTTTTACTATGAAAGCAGGCCCTTTTTTAGACAAGTCTACCAAATCTAACTAACACATGGAAAGTGTCAAGTATTTTCATTGGTACTGCCCTCATCCCATCCCATCCCACCCCTAAAAAAAGAAGTAATAAAGCAAATAAACTTTTGATGTGATCAAGATGACATACTGTAAAAGTGGAAATGTTCGTGCATGTAAATATTCGCTCTTTGCACATTTTGAACAAGTTTGCTTGTTTTTATTTTCGGGATTTTGAGCTTCCTTACATAGACCTACATATCGTCAGCCTGCTTCGATAATTGCCTAACTCACTTTGAGCTTTTTGCATAAATCATGACTTATCATCACATTATCCCCATCTATATAATAATACGGAATCGCCAATTCTTATACGGAGATGTTCTCCCCTTTCCGCACCTTCGAATTTACTTCAAATTTTCTGTGCGAGTGCGTATGGGTCCCACGACGAACCAGTTTGTGTTTGATTTTTTAAAATTTTGGTTAGATTTTGTGATATTTGGGCTTTTTTAGCCAGTTGCTACGTTATTGCTACGCGGCGCTTATACGCTGAGCACGCCATGGTGATGGCCGGCGCAACGCACACGTAATCGGGCGATCCCGGTGCACGCGTAATCAGCCACACCGGCGCACGCGATGGGGAGACTATCGGCAAACACGTAATGGCGCACACCGTAAGGTGCACACGCGTTAGTGGCGCAATATAAGCGTAGTTTGTTATGTGGTAGAGTAAAGGCGGCAAGCATCCGTTGCTCCGTAGTGCAAACCCTATAGTACAAGAAAACGGCATGATGAGACAACAAATAGCCAGGGTATACAGGAACCCTTTGAAGGAACTGGAAGCAAGGCATATATGTCACGATTTAGGGCGGCTTTCTGTGCGGCTATTTTCTTTCAATTCATAAAAACTAATTGCCCTATATCTATGACATGTATCAAGCAAGGCCGGCGCAAACCGTATAAGGCGCAAACCGTAGGCCTGCATCCAGGATAACATGTGTAAATAGTGACAGGGGAAAATGCGTTTATACGACAGTGCCTCAATCCCATGGCGGACCCATCCACAACGCGGGCCACGGGCAAGGTGACATGTCGACTTGATAATTGTAACAGTCTGCTATTTGCTCTTCCTGAAACGCAGATCTCAAAACTTCAACGCATACAAAATTCAGCTGCTCGACTTGTTACTCTCTCCAAGATTCGCTGTCACATTTCTCCTGTCCTTCGTGACGCGTGACTTACACTGGTTACCAATCAAATCACGCATATGTTCAAGATTCTTCTATACTTTTAAATGTTCTCGTGGTCTAGCACTTATGTACCTCCAAAATCTCATACAACATTACAAGCCCACACGCAATCTCCGTTCTCGTTCACAATATCTTCTTGCTCATGTTTCTTCACCTTCGACATCATATGGACGCCGTTCTTTTCAAGATGCTTCTGCTGAACTTTGGAATCAATTACCATATTATGTTAAATCAGCCAAAACTCTTGAACAGTTCAAATCATCGCTAAAAACTAACCTATTTAATGTTAATGCATGATTTCCTTTTTGTCGTGTCTTTTGTTACTACTACATGTATTGTTTTGTATATTTGCGTTTCTGTTTTATTTGTTATAGCGCATAGGGACTTAATTGTGTTATGCGCTCAATAAGCATGGTTTTATTATTATTATCATTATATAAAAACATAGATAGGCCAGAAAACTGTGATATCATATTATAGGCCTATAAATAAACAAGGAACTGTTCGATCAAAATATGCATGTTGATAATATTATACACTTGCGTTTAGGCCTACTGGAGAAATAATTTAATGTCAATAGGCTAAATAAACGGATGGCTAACACTGCAGAACTGGGTGGGTACAAAGTGATCATGGTGAGACCCCACCTCCGCCAACTATGAAAGACCCCACTATAAAACCAGCGTCGCGGACCTAAATTTATTTAATACGTATGTGTAGAGACTTGGCAAATTTTAGGGGGGGGGGGGGGGGGGGGGGGGGCAGGGGCGTCCGCGAAGGGGGTTGTGAAATCTATCCTGTCTGGATTATTAATAAGGGTACACTGGGTACCTGGTGTATGGGGTATGGAATATTAAGGGCACCTGTGATAATTGGATTTTAAGGATGTATGGGAAGGGCCTGAGTGGTTATTTCATGTCTTATTATGGGATACCTATAATAATATTTAGCGTTTCTGGGTAGGCCATTTCAAAATAGCCTATACGCTTTGATCATGTTGACGACTAACCGCACACTATCTTCTATACCATGTATACGCTATATGGGGTATGGGGTTGGTACAAAAAAACAAGTTTTTTTTTGGGGGGGGGGGTTTGGGGGGGGGGGGGGTATGGGGTAACTATAACATTATTTCCCTCCTAAATGGGGTATTGAAATTGGGTCTGAGATTCAAAGATATCACAAAACTCAGATTTCTGTAAACAAAGTCTATTTCAATGAAACGCATTATCGATGCCTTTGCTACAAATCATGAAGGTATCTAATTTAGATAATACTAGCGAGGACCCGAGCATAGCGAGGACCCGAGCATAGCGAGGGTACCCGCTTCACTTTAAGGTATATCCCCAACCTAATTCTATCCGACAGTTACTGCTCCTGTTGGAATTCACCTTCACTATATTCATGGTGCTATTCAACATTATTGTCAGCCTGCTTCGAAAATTGCCTGACTCACTTTTCATATTTTTGTTGTTTTCTAAGAACTAGAACAAATAAGTTAGGCAATTATTGAAGCAGGCTGACGATATAAAAGGAAGATATTCGCACATTTTTATTTTCGCGCTTGCTGATCTTAGTGCGAAAACCACGAAAATAAATGTAGCACGAAAATTTCCACTTTTACAGTATTTGGTGAAATACTGTACCACACACCCCCATCCCCGGTGACCTATATTCTGCATCACTTCAAGTCGGAGTGATATCATTAAGTACTCTAGTGATTTTATACTTTTATTTACAAGACGACCGCATTAACAGTGGCATGATCAAAGAGAATTCAGCTCTGCATGGACATTCTACATCTATTTACTAATTTGCAGGATGACATTACTCCCAACTTGATGTGACACAATGTAGATTTAGCTCCACTATTCTAATACTTTTCAAACCTTTTAATCTCTTTGTCGTCCAGGTGAAATTTGAGAGCAACTTTGCATCTATCCTGTTGGCTGTTATGGTGCTAGAAGGTCTTGGTAGATCTCTTGATCCTCATAGATATATTGGAAGCTGCTATACCAGTACTACTTGGAAAATCTGTTTGATCAGTAAGCATTTCTATACAGGAGATAAGATGACTTGTAATAAATTTACATTTATATTTTATCAAAAAACATAAATTTTACGTTTAAAGAAAAGAGGTGTTCCATATAAATAACACTTTATGGATCATAAAAAAATGAAAAGAGTATGTAAAGAGGATTTTATTTATCATCATTAATTTTGAAAATACTATGCAAATATAAATTATATTATATATAGTATACAATTTTGTATGCAAATAAGAAAGCCTACTATGCATATTGATTACTTGGATATCAGTGAGAGTGTATAGATTATGACCAGGAAATGAAATCTTGTTAGCGATAAAGCCGGTGGGGGGGGGGGGGGCGTATTTTGGTCTATGGGCCTGACTGACCCATATATTTAAAAGTTGGAGATATTTTTTTAAATTTAAATAATTAGATCATTTTAGATCATCTTTTAAACCATATTGAAATGTTTTGAACGTTTTGTTGGAAATTTGATAATTTGGAAAGAATTGCCAACATTTTCGAGGAACTGTGAAAAAATTCCAAAACATCAAATAACCTCCCCCCCCCCCCTCATTTAACAGGGCATGTTTTTCCATTGTGAAATT
>CM069450.1:65384992-65454882 GCA_035610835.1 Ophiura sarsii
TATTCAATTCAATGCTTGCTGGCAAATCGAATGTTTCCCTCAGGACTTTAAAGACGCAATGATTGTTACCATTTACAAGAACAAGGGTTACAAAAGTTACTGTCCATAATTGGCAAAATCATGGCAAAAATAATCCTCAACCGGCTTAAGATTGTCGCAGAAGAGGTACTTCCTGAGAGGCAGTGTGGCTTTAGGGCTGCTAGAGCAACCGATGACCAATAGTCTTTGTTGATTTCTCCAAGGCGTTTGATACGGTGGACCGAAAAACTCTTGTGGGAGGTGCTCAAAGTATACAAATGCCCAGATAGACATTGATCGAGTTGTTCCATGAGGACATATTTGGAAAGGTGTCCACTGGAGGAAATGTTAGTGAAGCCTTGCTCCAACTTTGTTTGCTCTGTATCTTGCTGCAGTTTTGGAAACAATGGCTACAAACCTAGACAAGGTAGTGGGCATCAGGACTCGTTCAGATGAAAAGCTGTTCAATCTGTCAAGACTCAAAGCCTTAACCAAAATGAGAGAAATATATATCAGGGAGCTGTACTCAGATGATTCTGCCCTGGTTGCAACTAAAGCTGGCGGTATACAAGACATTGTTGACCGCTTTTCTTCTGCTGTCTCTTTGTTTGGCCTAAAAATCAATGTGTCTAATACTGAACCCTTCTTAGTTATGGGTAATTGTTTACTTAATCTCATAGGGTAAGGGTGGGAGGGGACAGTGAACATTGAGTGTGTGTGATGTTGGGAATGGGATGAGGGATATCAAATGAATTCACATACTCTACTGCTAGTCTGTTTATTTTAAATGTTTATTTATTGTATTTTAAACAAGAAAACAATCAACATTTTGCCGTAAACGGCGGCCATTTTGGACGCCATCTTTGTTTTATGTATGGTACACCTAAGTGTCTGGAGTTATTTAAACTAGTCGGATTGAGTTTATTACCCCCCCCCCCCCCCCCCCCCCCAACCTAAGGATAGACCCCAAATGAACATGATACCCAGGATGAATAATAACGGAGTTATAGCCACATTATGATATTGGCGGCCATCTTGGACGCCATCTTTGTTGTAGAGTGCACCTGAGTGTCTAGGAAACTTTAAACCAGTCTGATTGAGTGTACTACACCCTAAAAATTAGGAATATATACCACATTTACATCTCTATGGTGATTAATACCAGAGTTATAGCCATTTTATGATATTGGCGGCCATCTTGGACGCCATCTTTGTTGTAGAGTGCACCTGAGTGTCTAGCAAACCTTAAACCAGTCTGATTGGGTTTATCACATCCTAAAACCTAGGAATAAATACCAAATTTACATCTCTAGGGTGATTAATACCAGAGTTATAGCCATTTTATGATGTTGGCGGCCATCTTGGACGCCATCTTGAAAATAACCACTTTCCGGAAGTTAGATTTTTAGGGACTTTCTTTTGGCCATTCTTGATATCACCTGGAAGCAGAATCAGTTGAAAAACCTTTTGTAGCAATTTGTTCTGGTCAAATCACAAAATGACCCGACTAATCATCTAATAACCTTTTGACCCAAGCAATCTTGAGCCCTTTGATCATGGATGGAATATGCATCATATTTAAACCACCATCATAATATCCAGCAATCACTGTTTTTCGGCTGACTTTATCTGGTTTATTCGACCAGATAAATTTGTATACTATAGTATCAAGGTTTTTCAGAAAAACATCGTTCGGGTTAGGTAGTACTGAGAGCAAATAAATCATTTGAGAAAGACCCAGTGACTTGATAATTGAAATTCTTCCAATTGGCGTCATATCTCTCATTGACCAAATTCCAAGAATGGTCTTGAGCTTCTCATTTTTGGAACAAAATTCAACTCAAAAAGATTATCCAAGTTTGCATCAAAAATAATACCAAGTAATTTAACGTGACTGTTGCAAAATATCAGCCCAGTGTCAGTTATATCTGGAGGGTTGTCTCTGAACGAGCCTAGGGCAAGCAGTTCCGATTTATCTAAGTTAATTGCAAGACCAGAATACTTTGAAACCTATTGAGAATTTGAATTGATTTTCTCAAAGAGTTGACATCATTCAAATATAAAACAGTATCATCAGCATAAGCGCTGATGGTGATAATGTTATCATTAACCATAATACCATTAATATCCTTATCATTTTTAATAAGTAAACTTAACACTTCACTACAAATAATGTACAACAAAGGACTGAGAGGGCATCCTTGACGGACACCGCACCCTAAATTGAAAAAGCTTGAAGAGTTACCATTATTTATAACACAAGATGAGATATCAGTGTATATAACCTTTACCCATTTGATTAAATCTGGTCCAAAATTAAAAAAAGTAAGTGTCTTCAAAATAAAGGACCACTCAATTTTGTCAAAAGCTTTACGAAAATCAATCAATCAAAGGAAGTGAAACTTGGCATAACTAGAAACAAAACTGCACCAACACACTTTTGAGGAAGTTTAAACAGCAGGATATGGATTAATATTAATTATTGGCTAATAATCAGTGAGGTAAACAGGATCTTTGAAATCAGTTAGCTTGGACTGTAAGGTAGATGTTGAATGTCTGTAAAGTACTTACACCAGGGATACTATCAATGTTGGAATAGGGAAGTCCTATACTGCGCTATACGTAAATAAAAAGTTGCGATTTATAGCGCCATCAACAATTGCGCCCTAGGAAAATAAGTTCACCCAGGCAGATTTGAGCGCTGATTCGTTAACAGCCTTCCGAAAATATGCAAGGAATTTATGTAGACTTGCATCAAGTCCATTAGACACATTCAACGACTGTATGGTGAAAAGTGGACAAATGAATTCAAAACGTTCAAAACAAACGATGCGTGAATTACTCATATGTGATGCGATCTGTGAAAACCCGCCACATGTCGGATTTTTCATATTTGAGATATTTATATCATAAGAAAGCTGAATCTGTGCTGATTACAGAACTGTTTTGATCTTTTTTCTACGATCACTACAAAAAAAGTTATGAGTGAATGATGGTTGTGATGTCATAAAAAGCTACAAAACAAGAAATCATGAAAACAGGCCATAAAAGATACATAGTTCAATAGAATAACATTATAAGGCTTATTAGAAAAGTGACTGAAGTCTTTGAAGGTGAAATTTCATAAAAGGGGATGATATAAAGTATTAGAAATTAATTTTCTAAACAAAATATGAAAAAATAAAAATAAAAGTTTTATTTTTTTATTTTTTTATTTTTTTTTATTTTACCCATAATCCTTATTTCACATTTTGCGACATCCGACGGGTTTTCACAGATCGCATCACATATTTCTGACTTGTAAAAAGCATCCAACACTTAAGTTTTATCATAATTTTCTAAACCACATACTTTTTTTAACAATTCTGTATAAACTTCAAGTCTATACCTAAAGCCTACGACACAAGTCACTGACAGTCCAACTGCAGCGCTATCTACAGCATGCGTGGTTAAATGTAGCTTTCAATCGGTAAGTGGAGTTTCAGCCCGATGCTTATAATTTTATACCCCAGTGTATTACAACCAATAGGCCATGAGATACCATCCGCAGAATAAGCTGTGATGTAACAGCAGAGTTGGATGAATGAAGTATATAAAAATCCTCCCTACTTTATGACGACGAGGGAAAACCCCCGTTTTATGGGTAAACACGGATCCCTCAGACTCCTCCCCCTTCAAAACAATGCAAACAAATCCCATAAGTCTGTAACAAACGCTTTTTGGAAATATGGGTTGGTATTCATTTGTATCATTTTGTTCCCTAATTTCTAAAAAAATGAGTTGGTTGGGCCTGTAGGGCAGGTGTTTGTCTGTTTTGGGGCACAACTAACCTCTTTGTATTTCTTCACTAATACGGTGCCCTTCACTGTGAAGAAATTATTTTGAATTTATACAATACCCTAGGCCCCCACCTGCAAGAAAACACAAATATACACTTGAATTTGGGGAACGCCGATCTTCGATGATGCGCACATTGACATACTGTCCTCCCCTACTCACAACTCACAAAAGAGGCCTAGTTTATTAGCAGTCCTGATATCAAATTAGATTGCCATACCTGACCAGATGTTCTACATCACCTCATCTTTCTTGACTTCCTTTCTTCTCTTCTTTTTTCCATTTCCTGTTGCCATCTGATAGTGACAGGTTGATCATGTATTAACCATTCATGGCTTACTGCTAGAAAATGTATTGTTATCAATCAAAGGATACAGTTTCATGTCTTAGGCGATCCTTCAAGATGCTGAAATTTAATGTTCTGTTTAACATGATTAATATATAGAAATCAAACCAATTAGACGATAAATGTTACGTCTTCGTGCATCAAAACAAATTTGGTCAATGACTATACGCTGAAACCCCCACACAACCACCTGATGCACAGTTCACTGCGCATCATTTGCATGCCTAGCCTAGTTCACTGCCCCAAATGAAAACACTTTTTTATGTGACACCAATAGTATGTGTGCAACATTGTTATAACCACATACAAACAAAGGTACCATACAGGGTTGAACATAATGTAACAATTTAAGCCTAGCAATCTGAAGCAAGGCATTCTTCTGCACACCAGGGCTACCAAATCCGTGGGAATAGCGTTCCCAGACAGAAATAGTGGGTCGCAGAAAAAATCTCAAGACAACAAAAATCATTTTTAAAATAAAAAAACAAACAAATAAACTAAACAAACTGGACATATGTCAAGATATTACCAAGTTATTCACGGTCACTTTATTTGTTACATATAGTACAAAGGGAATAAAGGGAAGTTCATGAATTTATTACTTCAAATATATTTGTATTCCCAATAATGAGTTTGTGTTTGAAGGTGCCACCATTCACTTCTAACCAACCTCTCCCCAATGCCCAGTAAGCTCAAGCCCCATCTTTTGTCCCCAGTACAAACATTTTCTATATTCAGCTTTGAAATGGGTATAAATGTATCAATCAACCCATATTCAACATATTGCATATCCAGCCAAATAATTGACAGATTTCAGTCCGTGTCTGTAACCTATTGTGTTTATACCAAAGGTATCTAACAATCCAAAAGGGTATTGTTTGAAAGACAAAGGTTCATACTTTGTATTGATTACATTATCCCTCAATAGAATCACTCATGCATCCCATACCATGATCACTTTCATTATTTAATGAACGACCCTCATAAATGTCAAATTTCAGACAAAATTAAGCAATTTTGACATTACATTTTTTTCGCATGCTCCCCACGCATTTACCCCAAGAATTCTTTCTTTTTGCCCATAGACTTTTGTATTTGTACCTCCACCATCGCGATGGGAAGCTGCTGAAGAAGTAATCTCGCAGAAAGTTGTTCTCTTATCAAAATCGTTCTGCCCCTCTGCACACACTTCTGATTCCACCCAATACAGTGTTGGATAATGCAAAAATGGTTTTTAATTGTGTGTGTGACATTTTATTAACTCTCAAGTCAAGAAGCTATGAAGCACACTAAAATAGATACATTTTCCTTTTTAAGGAAGATTATAACAATTATTTTTTTATTGTTTGCAGTTGGACAATCTACTCCATACAATGAAAGCCATTCATCAATGCTTGTACAAATAATATAAAACAAAGCACATCAAAATGAACAATTTTGTGAACTGCAAACAAGTAGGACCTTTACCTGAAATATACACTATTGGCTAAATGTCACTCTTTATGCATTCAATCATTTCAAAATAGCCTTCAAGAATGTGCTTGAAGTCAACACAGATTGAAAACTCAGATATAGGTAACTTTATGTGAAGCTGCGAAATAAGGATGTTGGACTCTAGATAATAAGTGACTTATAGTCTAGACCAAGCGTGTGCCGGGCCGCATGCGGCCAGCCGGCCTCTAATCTGCGGCTCGCGAAGCAATCTCAAAATTCTCATTGATGTGGCCCGTTTTAACCAGAACTCTAAAGGTTACACAAATGGCGGTTGATTTAGGGGTGTGCTCCCTTATAATTAGTAGGGTGACGCGCTGCATTTAGTAAATCTAACTCGAGGCGTGATTGCGTGTTAAAATCCCTGGTTAAAATGGCGTATGATAAAACTTAAAGGGGCACTAAGAGATGTGTTAGAGGATGCGCCCTCAATTATGATAAAAACTGGGATTAGTATATTTTTATAATTGTATTACATGTATGAACTTACACCTATAAGGATTAAGAAAAATCAGCCCTCTATGTACAAGAAAACGTCGATTTTAAAAATGCTCGTCCCGCGGGACGAGCATTTTACGTCCGACAGTATCCCCCTGCAGTACGCGTGGTACATAACGCGAACCATATTTGCATAGAGGGCGTTTTTCAATAAATAGCGATATTGTTGTTTTAATCAAGTTTTGCTGTGTTTTTGCTAGTAGAAACAACAGTAATGGCCATTTTTAATGTTCATCTTGAATTCTGAAGTAAATTTTTAAACATTTAAAATTATCAACACCACTTAATGTGCCTTTAAGTGTTGGATGTCACAATCACAGTGAGGCCCGGGTGGTAGAAAAAGTTGCACATGCTTGGTCTAGACAACAATGAAGCCAGGGTAATATTTTTGCATCATCCAGTGTTCAAATATTCATGAAATGTGACTATTCGCTCGCCACAGATCCGCCTTTAGCAAGGAGAGCCTCAAACTGGTACGGCATTGAATGGGACTATTCCATAACATAGTTTGACTCTCTCTGCACAATATGACTGTCCAAGACATGAAATGATGCAACATTTGCATTCATTCTAATTCTAGTTTGAGGCTTTGAGGATCTGTGCAAAGAGCGAATAGTCATATCTTTTGAGATGAAAAATAACAACATTTGCTTTGTCTTCACTTTTTCATCAGTATTTTACCGTGGGTGAAGCACATTACTTTGGGGTCACAATAAATGTCCACAGATAAGACATAATATACATGTAGGACTGTTAAGAGTTTAGGTGGGGGTTATAACCCCCAAAATATGAATTGTATCAAGCGCTGCTGTAACTTATGCGATGTTTATAATTTTGAAAAGTATACATTTTTGGAAAGGAAGGAGTTAGAGAATCCATTTTTGGTATCAAATTTCACTAAAATGCTGATTTGTTAAATTTTGCTCAATTTGTCAAGACAATAAGAAAATCAGTTTTGGTAAAAAAATGCAGAAATTTCACCAAAATCATCTAAAGACACTTCTCTAGAAAATCTTTTTTTCACATAAGTTGCAGTTTTTAAATTGTTTACCAAAAAGGTCACACATTGCGTTTTTGAGGTTAAACAAAACCTAAAAATGTGTATGAAAAAATTAAAAAAATCTTTTTATATACATCAAATTTTAATGTGAACTTTTGAACTAATAAAATGGTTCAACAGTTAGTGCGCTTCATAAATTTCACATTTTTGGGGTTAACACCCCTTAACGGGTTCATCGTCTGACAAGCTTCTATATTTGATTTCTATCCTTTTTCCAAATCAATATTTGACTTTCTATATTAGCCAGTGATAACAGATGAACCAATGTTTGCTTCTTCTATAAATTCATATGAAAGATAGGTAAGTTTCAAATATCACAATTACTTTCATTTCTAGATCTTATCAATAGTAAAAAACTTAACATAAGTATATAAAAATACCATAAATTGTACTTCAGTTTGCAGTAAAAATACTATAGCGTAAAAATATATCATAGAAAAGAATATGGTGTGAACAACAACATTGGGTGATGGTGATGTACATGTAGATACATTTAGTTTAATATGGCAATTTTATAAAGAATATTCTCACAAAAAATATCACATTTCTATTTAGTCACAGGAATATATGGTTTGATCAGTTCCAAATTGGCGAAGCCTCATTACAGCAGCGAATGAATACAGAATGATGTGAGCGCACATAAAGGCAAAAAGCGCACTGTGCATAATATGCGTGTTGCGTGCGTGCGGCCAAACAGTGGGCGTGTTGCCATAATTTCGTGTGTAGGCTTGGATTACTTTTGCGCATGGAGAGATGAAAACGAACACATCTCCCCAATTTGGAACTGATTAAACTATAGTAATCATGTTGTGGTGTACAAAAACTCGTTTTACACTCACCCAACATTGATCGTATTTCGATGTTATTGCTCTCTGGGCCAGTGTGAAAAGGCTTGGTAATAAAACAGCAATCTTGTAATTCACATAGTGTTGCTGTTGTCCTATTCCAAGCAAATTGTTGAAGTGCATGCAGTATGTTCATGCTGTGACTTATGCATTATTGGGGGCGCAAATTTGAAACAATTTCTGTATTATTAAATCTTCTTAAAGAAATTACAGGTGCATTGAGAGATCCTTCTAGAAGAGAGCCCTTAATTCTTTCAGAAGTTGAGTTTTTCACAAACAATGCTTACACACAACTACCATCAGAAATCATTGACCATAATTTGAAATATTTCATGTGAAATTCATGAATTTGGTAAGTTTGTTTAATTTTGATTAAACAAATGTATCTAAATCGCCACAGATGGCTTCTACCCAATTTTTGTCACCATGAATAACCTTAAGGTCACCCATGATTTGTAATCTGATGACCTCCCTAATTCAATGTACCTACAGCAAATATCCTCTTGTCGATTTTACACACACCGTTCAGCTCACTGCGCACGCTTGAAAACTCACAACATTTCGCTCCAGATAGAGTCCTCATCATGTCAAGCTTACATGTGGTGCTGATCTTTAATCAAGATACCAAAATATAGGAAAGCTGAGAAAATCCATATTGATGGATTTCTTTTGAGGAGAAACAGTGGCGTAGCTAGGTTTTTAATATTGGGGGGGGGGCAAGAAATGAAAGTGAACCGACAAGATATTTGCAAGCAAAGAAATGTGTGTGTATCGCGTGAAAATCTTCGACTTAAAATTTATTTTGCTATAATTGAGGTACATTTCTGCTTTAAGGAAGCTTCTACCAAAAAAGATTCCATTATTGGGACACATGTGCGCGTAACGCGCGAAAAATTTCCGTCTGTGTACATTTGACCATCATAATTCCATGATTCCTCTTGTCAAATGAACCGACAGTGCCAATCTCAACCGACACGACAGTCAGTATTGGGGGGCGGGGTGATTGCCCCTTGCCCCCTTATCTGGCTACGCCACTGAAGAGAAATCATTACATGAGAGGGTTTCTATATATATAATCGATCTAAACAAGGTTATAATATTTAGTTACATTTTTTATGAGAAATATCTCTGAGCCCCTTTAAGAAAATGTTAGGTTGTTAAAATCTACAAAGGCTGACTCTACTTTTTAACAATGTTTTACCCAAAGTCTGAAAATTGTCAAAAAGTACATCAAATACACAACAACCAATTTCAAAATTCATATCAATTACATTTTCGGGCTCTGCACAATTTTGAATAATATTTCTGTAATATTTTGTCATTGCACGTTGTATTAAATTGAAGTATTTTATAAAATATAATCTGTGTATAAACTGTCAAAACTAATTTTTAATGTGTCTAGATTGCTCAAATTAGCTATATTGAGGGAACTAATCTTTACTATCATCCTGCAGTAAATGCAATAATAAAAATAAAAACAAACAAAATAACAGACATAAAATATTTATCAAATCAAGCAGTTTACCAAACCAATATGTTAACAAATATACAAATATCGCAACAAAATATTAACAAAGTCGGCGAATGTCCCAACCCAAAAAAGGAGAGAATCGAACCCCGGTCTCCTATTTACTCGACAGGCATCCTTACTAGAACACTGGTACTTACTGATAAACAGCAATTTAAACCAGTGCAAGTGTACCTGTGGCCTATTGGTCGTTAAAGGCACAGGTCTACAGGTCAGGAGGCAAGGGTTCGAGTCCCCGCCGGTGAATGTCCTTATGCTTTTTGGGGGGGGGGAAATTTCATGGTGTTTGTAATATTTGTTGTTATAATTGTAAAACACTGTGGGTTGGTAAACTGCTTGATATTGTAATAAACAAAACTATCAATAACACCACATTGTATTATAAGTAGCGGTAAAGTTGAAGGCATATTATGCAATCTTTTCCAGGGACGCTCTCTATCCTTTTTCTTTCTTTCAAAAGGCAGATTTTCTTGCATATTTCTGATCTTAAATCATGAATATATTCCGAGTTACAGAGCGATCTGATTCCTAATTACTTCAAAATCATGGTTTAAAAGGTGAAAATAAACTGTTAAATAAAGAGTTTATTTTCACTATGAATTTGGCTCTTAAACCATGATTTGGAAGTAATTATGAATCGTATTGCTCTGTAACTCAGAATATATTCATGATTTATGATCAGAAATGTAAATCTGCAAGAAATCTGCTTTCAAGAAAATCAAGGATAGAGGGTGTCCCTGCAAAAGATCACATAATATGCCTGTGAATGCACACTATTCTACTCCAGGGGGGGGGGGGAGACCAAAGATTTTCCAGACACCTCATAATTGTATAAATGCTTATGGCCCATCGATATCTAAAAAATACCCCTTATTATTACATGTTTTTGTTGACTCACAAATGAATACAGTGTATTCATTTATGAATACAATTGTGACATCCCCCCCCCCCCCCCCCCCCCCCCCCCCCCCGGTTCTACTTGATTTCATTGAGGTACAAATGTGACATCAGTGTGTATTCCAGTGGTAGATGCATCATTTATGTACTACATAATTCATCTTTACTCAGCTTTTACAGAACATGCAAGGGCTTTACAATTACATGTACATGTACATGGGCTAAAAAGCTGTGAAAGTAAATACAATCCGTACATGTACATGTAATGTATGCATTATCACATTTTTCTCTCCAGACAGTGTTATGGTGGATAAATCATTATAAGAATATAATTCTTAATGTTACAAGCTATACGTTTTTGAATTACAGCAGATTTAAATAACAAGAATACAATATTTATTTAGATACAACATAAAACAATTTGTGTAAATCTTGTATAAATTGTCACCTAGATCAAGAATTTTAGGTGACAGTGAGGGATTACAGTTCATTTATCTTTCTCAAGAAGCGGTGTTAGTGCTTTTTCTAAGATGGATACAATATAAGCATGCCATTTTCAGGGTTGCAGTCTTCTGTTACTGTAAAAGTACATACAATTAATGTACTGTGTACAATGTACACCATCACATTTATAGTCGAGGCCAGCCATGATTATACACTGTGTTCACATCAATATTTACTCATTCCCAGTACACATTTTAAGGTAAAATCAGACTGACAAAGTACAGTTTTTACACAATGTATGACTTGACTACTGACTATATCAGATGAATATTAAACTCACACATTGTTAAGCTTGTAATTTTGTGCAATGCACAGCTGGAATTGTGCAATGCCGCTATGAGGAAACAAATATATCCTGTCATGGCAAAATAGGCAGGAACATTTAGCATTTGAAGGGACATTTTAATTATGAAAATATAGATACATGTACATGTATTATAATACATGTACAAATGTATATGTATATTTATACATGTACACAGCCATGGATACTCATATGAATGATAGGGTGACCTCCTACAGTCTACCCTGAGTGAGGTCACTCAGGGTAGACTATCATATGGGTGATGTCATAGTTCCTTTCTTGCAGTGGCGTAACCAGAGGGTGGGGGGAGCAGGAGGGAATTCCCCCCCCCCCTGCCAGAAGGCTTGCCCCCTGATGCTCCCAAAATGAAATGACAAACTCTATGTATACCTATGTATACTAAAAAAAATAGATATGACCCCCCTGATGACCCCCACACTCCCCCCCCCCCCCCAAAAAAAAAATTAAATAAATAAATAAATAAATAAATAAATAAATAAATAAATTTAAAAAAAATAAAAATTGAAGACCCTAGTTACATGTATGCTACTGCCTTCTTGACAGTAAATTTGCATTTTATCCAACCCTGATATATCTATCATATGAAGGCAGTTACACAGGAGTGAATGTATTTGGATAGGAATCAGAATGGTAACAAATAATGAAAAAAGATTATTTATACTTCACTTCAAATTTATACTTCACCATTACAGAGTAGATCAAGTGGACCTGTTATCTGCTTAATGTAATGTCAATTTTGGGAAGTTGGCTATACTTGTGGCGTATTCATGTGTATATACTCCTCAAAAAAGTAAATTACCGGGTAAAATTTATGGTATTGATCTATCAATGCAGACCATACACATGATACTTGTCACACCATCCTATATATGTTCAAAATCCAACCGCAAAAAGTTGCAATTAATCTCATTCTTCTTGGTGTAGCGTTCTTAATTGTAAATCGATCTTTGAAGAGGAGATAATCTATAATTTTGGAATTTGATATTAAGTTGGAGCTGTATTTTTAGAGCTATGAGCATATTTTTTACCTGGCAAGTTACTTTTTTGAGGACTGTATTATAATTGATAATACATGTTGGGTAACAGCATTCATAAATACTGTGGCAATGTTTTCTGAGCATTGTCTTCAAAATCGAGACGATAATTTAATTGAAGAAAGTGCTGGCTCAAAATCATAGAATGTGAGTCAAAGAGGGCCTAGATAGATGTGAAATTATGGTTCCTTTGTTTTGATAAATGATGTGGAGCCACTTATGCATCACTATTGAGAATTTTTGATATCCAAGTTTTCTTACAACATGTTGATGCAACAAAAAATCAATAACAGTACTACTGGAATGTAATGAAATCATAAAACAATCAAATGTTCTCATTAGTTGAAGGTTTTGAAAGATACACTGCAAGCAACAATAAACTCGTCCAAAATGTTAATTGCCTGTATATTCTATAATACAAATATGATGCATCTACATTTTTACAATACGTTCTCAGCTCTTTTATCAAGCAAGTCACGTTCAACAGACATTTGAGGCTTAAGCTAGATTAGCTTTGGTCTAGTTACTCTAGTTACATATTTTCATAGCTTGCACTATAATATTCATGTTTTGTACAAAAACAATCCCATATTTATATTATAAATATAACACTGATGATTCTCAGATAGGTTGGCACAAGATCAGAAATTAGCTCACTTGAAGAAGCAGAATCCTTTGTGTCACTGCCCTTATCGTAGATAGGTACAAATCAATTGATTATCCTTTTCTGTTGTATTGTGGGATAGAAAAGGGGGAAATTGATGCATTGTGGGATTGAAAAGGGACAACATTTGTCCTCTTTGCTATCCCACAATGCATCAGAATAATCAATTGATTTTTACCTATGTACGACGAGGTCTATACACAAATATTCACTATACATCCACAATCACTAGAGGAAGGTAGGCAAAACACTGATCCATATTATCCTCTTACAGTATTTTTCCACAGCATGATGAGTCCGGTTTGTTGCTTGGCTTTTTATTTAAATTAATAGTTTGTTCTCCATTGCTATAACTACATGTACCTCTATCCTGTATGGCTTTATCCAATTCTATAACTCTTTTGACTACCGCCATAAATGCCTCATTGACGTTAACAGCTGTCTTAGCACTTGTGTCATAGTAAGGTGCTGAACCATTGGTTACACACCATTCCTGAGCATCTTCAGTTGTAACCTGCTTGGCATCATCATCCACGTCCACTTTGTTACCTAGCACTACAAATGGAAAGTTATCTGGATCGGTGACATCGGCGTAATATAGAAACTCTTTTTTCCACATTGATAAGTTTCTGAAACTCTGCATATCGTCCACGGCGTACGTTAGCATGCAGCAGTCAGAGCCACGGTAGAAAGGCGTACGTAGACTTTTGAAGCGCTCCTGACCCGCCGTATCCCATATCTGCATAGTGTAGGTTTCTCCTTCAACAACGATATCTTTGTTGAGGAATTCTACACCGATGGTGTGAAACGATTGGCTGTCAAATTTGTTACTGATAAATCGATTCATCAGGGAACTCTTTCCTACACCCCCATCACCAAGAATCACCACCTTGAGTAATTGAGTTCTATTTGACATTGTTCACAATATCAATCCTACTTCAAGGTGAGAGGAAATATCCCGGTTGTAGAGCTGCTTCTTTTCTATTCTGCAGGTAGAGATGTCATCATAATGATAATAGCAAACCTGCATGGACCCACACCTGGAAGTAAGCTGGAAAAGATAAAGAAATATAGAATTATGACAAATTCCTACCTTCATGTTAGGCCTATGGGATGTGTGCAGCATCTTACAAAAATCAATACAGCATTATGATGATCTTCTTCTCAGGAAAGGTTAGTAGCGCTTACAAAATTATTGAAGGGCTTAAAGTAAATGAACACTAATTGTACCCATCTGGGAACTTCATGTGAATCTGGTTCCTTTTCTTTTAGTGCTTTAAATCTTCAATGTCATTGTTTCTCAATTGAATTCATTGCAGGAAAAGAAAGTTGACAACATCCAGGTGTACAGTAACAACACCTTTTTACGTAACACAACAATTTTAGCTCAACAAGGTGAAGAAACTCTTGCTGCAATTAGAGGCATTTCATTCAAAGTCGGAGGTCTTCCTTTCATTCCTTATTTTAAAATCATTGATGCATCATTAGTGCCTGTTTTGTTTTATGGAGCTGATACAAACATCTTGAAAAAGTTTCTCCAAAATTTCTCGGTGTTAGCATTAAAACTACAAATGTTGCAGTTTCAGGTGAATGTGGCAGACTTCCACTTTTTTAACGACTGCTTTCCGCTGTATCAATTATTGGTGTAAAATATTGTGCATGCCGAGCCACCGGTACCCGTACAAATGTTATAAAATGTTATGCTCTTGATAATCATGGTCACATCAATTGGGCTTCTCATGTTAAAAATTAACTTTTTAATTTTGGTTTTGGTATTGTTTGGATCAATCAAGATATTGGAGCTCAAGAAAATGTTCTGATTTCTTTCTCCACAAGACTAAAAGACGTTGCTGGTCAAGAATGGTTTGCTGAAGATGTACACTTGATAAATTAAGTACCTACAGAGAATTTTAAAACTCTTCTCAACCCTGAAAGATATTTATTAACTGTGGAAATAACATCTCACAGAAAAGCTCTATGCCGGCTGAGATGTTCGAGTCATTCATTAATGACTGAAGCGGGTAGGTGGTAGAATATTGATCGAGAAAATTGTCTTTGTATTCTTTGTGATGATAACGATATTGAGGACAAATTTCATTTTGTTCTCATTTGTAATTTTTTCACCATCCATGGCAGGTAATAGAGGAGGAGCTGAATCACAGATTAGCCCTGTTTCTAATCCTATTCCCTTCTTTCATGATCAAGTATCACCCTATTGTATATCGTAAGAATAATCCTCCTTGAATCGGCCTTTCAAGACATGTGTATAGCCGCGATCAACCTCCACACTCGAGTGGTTTTGACGTCCCGTGTACGTATCACACTAAAAGTGTTTCTAGATTTTATTTGTAAACTTTTATCACGCATGCGTACGAGGGGCATAACATCTATTTTCTTAATTAAGACAATGGATGTTTGGTCCCTCGTAGTAAGCATGCGTGATAATATTTTACACCACAGAAAGAGATCTCAGGGAAATGAACTTTTCAGCAAAACTTCTACCGAAATCGGCGGTCGGAAAGTTACGAATTATTGAATAGGCCTACGTCATTCTGTTTAGGGAAATTTGGTTCCCAAACTGTGAATTCTTAAGAAATGAGTCCGACAATTTGGTCATTTTCATGTATTTCCTGCAATTTCCTGTAATTCAGACATAGTTCAAAATAAACTTATTCGTATATCGTACCAATTTATGATGATATGATCGTGACCGCCGTTGACCGAAAAATGTAATATTGAATCAAATATTGCTACATTTCTAATGCATACAGAAGAATCGAGGCAGACTACTGAACTTTGTTCACCAAAACTATAAGAAGCTAAAAATCCCATTGTATCCATGCGAGTTAAAATAACTTTAAAAAACCCCGCGTCAATTCAAAGAATAAACTGAATGGATTGTATGCATTACGCCATCATTGCACGTGGTTGATTCTTTTCTGTAAAGCCGACCAAAGCACGTGGAAGGCCTCTATAGACATGATAAACAAGTGGCATCAAAACCGCTCGAGCATGGAAGTCGATCACGGCTAAACAATAGTCTTCAAAGGCCACTTCAAGGAGGGTTATTCTTACGACGTAAACAAGTGAATTACGATAAGCCTAGCAATGAATAGGCGGCTACAAACATATCTTGTTTGAGTAGTGTCGCGATTAGCCTCCTCCTCTATTATAACGACAGGGATTTTGCGCTTTTTAAAAGCACTAAAAGTGCTGCTTGGTTTTGGAAAAAGTGCTTTTTGGAGCAAAAGGTGCTTTTTTTTAGTAAAAGGTGCTTTTTTCACCAAAATTATGCCATGCGTTAAAAATGAATCCAAAAGCGATTAAACAGCATATTTCCATGTTGACGTATTTCTTTTTGTTGTTGTCAAAACCATCATTTTTCATTCAAAACTACATTCAAACTAAACTAAGTGTAGAATAAACACTTCCACAGCTATGCAACTTGTTGATTTTAGGTAAATGGACATTATTTGTTAAATATTTAGACAACTTTTGAAAAAAAATGCTGTGTGATGAAAAGGTGCTTTTTTGAGCAAAAAGTGCTATTTTGGGCAAAAGGTGCTTTTTTGGTGCTTTTGTGCTTTTGAGCATTTTCCCTGTCCCTACTCTATTACCTGCCATGGTTAATCCAACTCATCAGAAATTATATTCACTGTTATAAACACCTCTGACTCGACCATTTTAGCAGGCTTACACGTAGCAGTATTTGTGTACCACGCACTTAATCTTAGAAATTCAGTGGTTAGAAGTTAGAACTTGATTATTATTCGTCAAATGTTATGTAAATATTATATTAAAAAAACATTTTTATTTTTCCTATGTATCTGATGCCTGATATATGTAAAATGTGTATCATTAATATGTTGTTATATTATGGGCCAATGGTCTAATTGTATTGTGAAATAAAACTTGAACTTGAACAGTAACACCTTCCTGATCTATATCATGATTCCCCCACTTCCAAGTCTAATGGTATGTGGCTAATATAAACTGCTCAAAAAAAGTTCGGACATTTGTTTTCAATCACCAATTTTTCAAATATTTCGTGATATAATCATATTGCGTTTCACATCATTGAAAAGCTGAGGTGTTCCGCTTTCCAGCAATACCTTATTTGAAGCCATCACTTGTGTCAGTGCTTTATAGCCACCTGCTTGTGAATGTGGGAGGGTCTCATTCAAAATGTGCCAAATTCACCACTATTTTGTGCCCAAAAGAACAACTCTGTCATCTGTTCAAACAGTGTAAAAACGCTGTACAAATTTGTTAAACAACTATTGTTGTTTAAGTTCCATACTGAAACCAATGTTTAAAAACGCAAAACTTGTTTAAGCTGGGTACTTCAAGAACTCTCGTTGTTTAAAACTGTAAAACAACATTTTTGCTGTGTTGTTGTAGAGAGATGCTCTTTTGACTTCTGAGGACAAAATAGTGATGATTTTGGCATTCAGATTGAGATCTCCCCATATTCCTAAGTACGTGGCTGAGCTCTGGGACATGTTCATATTGTGTTGCATGCCAATTAAAAGCTGATGTGTTCATCTTTCCAGTGATATCAACTTTATAGCAATTACCTGTTTCAGAACTCGGCCACATGATATGGGGAAGTCTCAATCTAAATGCCAAAATCATCACTATTTTGTCCTCAAACGTCAATAGATCATCTACAACATAGCAAAAATGTTGTTTGACAGTTTTAAACAGCAGTGGTTCTTCTTCAAGTACCCTGCTTAAACAAGTTTTGCGTATTTAAACATTTGTTTTTAAAGCAGGGTGTTTAAACAACTGGCTTTGTTTAAAGGATTTATAGTGTAGCTGTCAATGTAACACTTCATTGAAGAGTTGTTCTTTTGAGCACGAAATAGTGGTGAATTTGGCTCATTTTGAATGAAAACCCCCACATTCACAAATAGATGGCTAAGAACTGAAACAAGCAATTATTACGAATGAGGTGTCGTTAGAAAGAAAAACACATCAGTTTTTCATTAACATGAAACACAATATGACTATATCACAAAATCTTTGAAAATTTGGCAATTGAAATCAAATTTCCAAACTTTTTTTGAGCAGTTTAAATAACTCATTAACCTTTTTCATGATTCAAAATCCAAGTGCAAATGGTGACGATAATGACCATATCTGTCTCCAAACAGCCAAGAATGTTTAAAATTCATGAATCTTAAACACTACAGGGCAAGTCTGAATGATTTGGACACAATTGAATCAAAATATTAAGAATATGAAGCCATCAAAACAAGTATAAATATTTCATAAATTGTTGTTTCAAATATTTGATGGACATTTTTGAGTAAATCCATGATTTTGAAGAAAATGCACATTGCAAAAAATAAAACGGTTCAACAAACTGATTGAAATTGTGTCAAATGTACTGCCTTGGCCTCACACTGTTATTCATTCTTGTTAGAGTATTAAAAACCAGCTGATTCAAACTTATTTGAATTGCAGATGAGCGTTAATTGACTTTTAGAAAATCTCCGCTGAGATGTCGGTGATATTGGCCCCAAACAGCTAGTGGTTTGATTCTGGTAGGATGATCAATCGAGTTCAGAGAAATTTAAGGATGGAAAATAGCCGATTGACACTATCAATGAAAAAGCTGAACTGCACACCCGTGCATGCGCTAAATTTGGTTGCGAGATGTTTTCTCTTTCCACACCTTGAATTTGGATCGCCCTATGCTAATTCCCGCTACAGTAAATAATGATGCCAACTGTCTATGCTAGTTTTCGTAGCTATAGGGTAAAGATATGCCTATTCTCAAACTCATGCTTATTATCGGACGCTGGGTAATTCTTTCCACATTAAAGGGAGTGTGATGCTGATTTTCAAGTATGTTGTGAGAAGATCTTGGTAATAAATGTTGACAAAATCTTGGATAGTCTTAAAATAATCGGAGAAAATGTTGAAATTTGGCAAAAGTGCTAATTTTGCAAATTCTGAAAATTGCAGTCGCATAAGCGACATACGGTACCATAATAAATGAGGCCAGTAAAAATATTGTGGGTGGATCTGTCCTATTATACACTTTATTTGCTTTAAATGTGTCTATTATCACTGTAAGTTTAGAAAAAGTTCCTAACAACCTATCAAAATTGTCACAATGAGCCAACAAACCAAGCGTACCAATTTTACAAACTGGTGTTTCAATGGGGAAATCCAGAAAAGTACAAAAATGGTGAAGGTAAGGATATTTGGCCATATTATTAAGCAAATAGAATCTTTTTACTTTTTTCTTTCATCAACAGTTGGCAAAGTTTACTGTAAATTTGATTTTGAGCAACCCATTGCTCTTCGTTTGGAAATAAGACCAATCGTCCGCTAATAGGAGGAGCAAGTGTCTGAGAATAGGCATAGGGCGTCTGAGAATAAGGTGAAGATTTTTCGTTCCTTAACTTGAAAACAAAAAGGGCGCAGTTAGAACTAAGTCAGATTATAATAGCATCTGTGCAATTCTTACAGCACATGCATACCTAGCTCTGAATCCTAGCACTCTGTATGAGATCTATGGAATGATATGAGTCAGCGTCAGACGTTTCAACTTTTCTGAATAAAGTAAGTCAAACTTTTGCTTCAGATATCATGTTTAACCTAACCCTCAAACCAGGTTTTTAACCAATAGCTCAATTTTTGAAGAAAAGTGGACAAACAAATCGCCGCGACCCGACAGGGGATCGAGCCGGGGACCCCATATGTAAGCCATGGCCCTTATTTAGCGACTCGTTCGCACAGTATACATGCTTGGTTGATTTATACCATCGAAAACCGTCCGCATTTGCGCTTGGAGACAGGTTTGCTTGTAGCCCTTTAGTAATACTCATGAGCGTTATACAAAACAACAAAAAGTAGGGTTAATGAAATAAACACGAAAAAAATGAGAAAAAATTGCTTAATTAATTAACCCTACCCCTTAAGCCCAAACCAGGTTTTTAACAGATAGCTCAATCGCCGCGACCCGACCAGTGATCGTTCCGGGGACCCCCGAACCCTT
Organism: Ophiura sarsii; assembly: GCA_035610835.1. NCBI lineage: Eukaryota > Metazoa > Echinodermata > Ophiuroidea > Amphilepidida > Ophiuridae > Ophiura > Ophiura sarsii. The sequence continues at coordinate 65,405,052 of CM069450.1, forward strand.
AAGGCTAATGAAAGTGAATTGTTAGTTTCCCGTCACATTTTGTTGGGTCAGGGACAAGACGACTATTTCATTATTCATTATTTTTGAAACATTCAATTTTTTTATAATATGTGCCCAAATATGTGTAGCGTATAGAACCAAGAGTGTAGGCCTACAATTGTGAATAGGGACCCGTATAAATATGTCCTTCCTACAATACTACAATAAATAAATGAATTCCAGACCATTTTGCATACAAAGTCTTGTTTGTTTTAAAAAGTCTGTCTTCCTCTTAAAAAAAGGCATATTATTATGTGATCTTTTCCAAAGAGCACCTTCTATTCATGATTTTTTTTAGAAAGTAGATTTTCTTGCAGATTTACATTTCTGATCATAAATCATACATACATTCCAAGTTACAGAGCGATACGATTCCTAATTACATGTACCTGAAAATCATGGTTTTAGAGTGACATTGACAATACGGTCTTGCGCCTGTACTGATGATCGATCAAATTCGTTGCACGTTTTGTTCTGAAACGGCTGAATTAGACTTAGAGTCTCCCCTTTAAAGACAAATAATCACCCACAGATGATCGTCGGGTCAGTGTGAACTGAAGTGGTTATTAAATAGTACAGATTTGAGCCCCAACTTCATGAACTTTAATTCAGTTAGGTTAAGTCTTAATTCAGTTAGGTTAGTTTATCGGATCTTCTTTCCGTGATTAGCTGCGGGGTTAGCTGATGATCGATTTAATTGTAGAATTTCTCCTCTACCCATTCGCTGTGTATAACGTGCAGGTGAATGTCAGTTGCGCCGTGGTTTCGAAGAGTCACGTAAAGCCGTTGGTTCCGTGTATTCAGACGCTCACCCTGAGGCTGAACACGTTAAATAGTTGCAGACCTCATCGTAATTTTGTAAAGAGTAGGGTCCGATCATCCCGGGTCTGTTAACCTGTACACAAAAATCTCACTCTCTAGGTTAAGAGAGCTCTGACGTTGATGCGGGATCCCGCTTTGTCGGAGTATACGATGGCACGGACATACGGGACCTTGAGTTATTTTTAGCAAATTTGCTTGGCAACCAGTGTTTCAAAAGCAAAACATTCCATGCACGCACTCAACGCACTTGATTCGCAGTAGGCGCAATGTGCGGTTGCCGTAATTGATTGATCTGCGCAAGTTGTTTTTGTTTTCACCGGCGTTTGATTTGTTTTCACCGGCGTGACGTAGGTCCGCCCCAACCTATACACTCCAGAACCAGAACCAGAACTTTACAAGTTTACATGATTTGATACATTTAAATAAGCTTACTTTTTTAGTTTTACTTTCTTCACTTTGACTACAGCTACGTACATGACGTAGCTCGTTATGTTACCATTTAGCCTATTTAGTATTTACATAACATATCTCTCTAATAACATTCAGTCTTCAAAGTACCTTGGCTTTTCGGAGTGTTATTTCGATTACTTTTCACCACACGGAACGGGGAGTTTCCTAAACGTCGTCGGTCATCTGATCTCAATCTCATTGACTTTTGAGTCACTATTTACTGCAAAGGGTTGACATTCCTATTCTGACCAATCTGAGATTTATATTGTTTACAAGGTGTCCTTAAAAAAACCCGTAACACCCAGTGCATGCATATGGACGGGGGTAGACGCGCAACGACACTGAGTGAGAAAAAATATTTATTCCGTTTTAATACGAAATAAAGCAAAATTCACTGAATAAAATGATTTTTAAAAATGTTTAAACAAATTAACTGATTTTGTCTCAAACTCACGTGTACAAAAAAATTCGTAGCATGGGGAGGGGGGGAGGGTCATGATATTGTAAATGGGTATAGGTATATGTGCCGTAGAGCCTCTGTAAAACTGATGTAATCTTGTCATTATTCATATAATCCATATACAATTATATATTTAAGGCTTCTAATAAATCTTACCATAAACATTAAATTGCTCTAAAAGTGACCATATTGGGGAAAATCATAAAAAACGTATTTTTTTACCTAATTAAGGTTTTGTCAAGATAACTTATATTTCGTCAAAATGTGTCATTCTACGTTTATCGTTCTACGTTTATTGTATTACTATTTAGACGAGATTTTTTATATCGGACCTACATTTTGAATTATTGACCAAATAAGGCAAAAAAAATAATGTTTTGAATTCAAAAAACGTAAGAAAAAACATTTTTGACTCTTTTTGATCAACATTTTAAAAACTAAACATTTTTATGTCAAAACAAAACCAAAAAAATCCTAAGGAAGTGTCTTTGGATGATTTTGGGGCAATTTCAGAATGTTTTACCAAAAACTGAATTTGTTACGTTTGCACTAAATTTTGAGCCAAAAAAAGTCTGCATTTTTAATGAAACATGATATCAAAAATGGATTCTCCAACTCATTTCCTTTCCAATAATGTATACTTTTACATATACATCACATTAATAGTTTAAAAGTTACAGCGCTTGATAAATGTCATGTTTTTAGGGTTGACAGCCCCCCTCCCCCATGCCCCCCCCCCAAACATCATGAAAATGTGCATTCCAAAGCCCCAATTTTTTGATTGCGTGCTACAACCTCAAAATTGGCATTCTTACTAAACAAATTCAGTTCTTAAGACCCCCCCCCCCCCCCCCCCACCGAGAGTGGGAGTTGTTTCGATATCCTCAAAATATGACATTTTGACATTTCTTATACTCGCTTAAAAGTAGGTATGGTCTGCAACAGTGGCGTACCCAGCTTTTGGAAACAGGGGGCATGACATAGTTGTACCGATGAAAGTCATGATGTACCGACAATTTCTTTTCCCGTCGGCATCTGAAATCTTGACAAGTTGGGGGCGGGGTGGGGGGTTGGAGTGACATTATCCTCAAAACCAGCCACAAAAAAAAGAAGTTGCATGGTCAAAATCAGAAATGTACCGACGGGAGCTCGTGTGTACCAACGGGGTTATTTCAGGGGGGCCACCAGGCCCCCCTGGGTACGCCACTGGTCTGCAATCTATTCAGATAAACTCATTATTGACTTGTGGGCTTCCTCCCTCCAGTTTTCCCCAGTCACCCCATCAAAAGTCTCTTGATGGTGATTGGCTGGCTTGAGTTTCCATTTTGTTTGCCAAACCCGATTTAATATTTGCCGTTCAAACGGCGTGCTTTTGAAGATTGTGAGAAACATGATTCTTGATCATCACATTTTTGATTTTTTGAAAAAACCCATTTTGTAACCGTATCTCAATTTGATGTACCGTATTATCCCTATTAAGCGCCCAGGGCGGTTAGCAAAGTCATTTTGGGTGGGCGCTTATTAAGTTACCTTTTTTAAACTCATTTATCTTAAACACTGTCGAATTCGGCAAGGTTGCAATAGCGGAGAACCATGTGCGATCGAAAAGTAAACGTTTTTTTAAACTGTGGCGAAAAATGTTGTTCTACAGTGCTACGGTAATTGAAAAGGTGGGCGCTTATAAGGGATTGTTTGTTGGTAGTCATTGAGAAAAACAGAGGTGGGCGCTTATAAGAGCATGGGCGCTTAATAGGGATAATACGGTATGTATTATATAATACAAGTTTTCCTTCTACGTATCTCACTATACTAACATTGCTATGTACTCCTATTTTTAGTATACCAAAGACGTCCAAGTCCAACACTTTCATTTCTTAATCACTGCTCATCTGCTACAAAACACCAGCCATATCCCATCCAGGCTATTCATTTGAGCGCCCCCTTCCTTTTCAAAGAAATTTTGTATTTGAAATGGTTTGAAACAAGTAAACTGTCAAGAGAAAATTGATATGCCCAAGCTTCATACCTGAACATGACTTGATAAAAAATATCAGTACATGAAGCAAATATGTTCATATTCAACTTGACCTATTGAACTGACTTGACTTGACGAATATGGTACAAAAGGCAATTAAATGATATTGATTTATCCCCATATTATGTGTAATCCAATAGGACATTTATTAAGTTGTGTGACCCCTTTATACGAGTATGGGCACAGGGAGGGGGGGGAGGTATAATACCGTAAACATGAATGAATAAAGTTTTTCCTACACAAGGCTTATATCTCTGAATGCAACAAAAAATTGTACAAGGGACTGACCTATTTATTTGAGTGGAGAGGGGCGGTCGTTATTCCTGTGTAATGGAAATACAGGCCCGACCAATATTTTGTTTTTTTAATTTAAGATATTAGTTTTACTTTTTGTTGTTTTTTATTTTTTTATTTTAAAAACTTGTTTTTGTTTTGACAATTCACCAGAATTATGTTTGAATATGTTGCAAATTCACCAACATTAAAAAAGAACAGCCCGACCGACCCTATTAGTGGTCTGTTTTCGTTACATCACCCATATTATGCGCTTTTTTGGCAAGGTGTGATATTGAAATGATTACGCACTAACAATAACAAATCAATAAATCAAACATATCAAACTAGGTATCACATGAATTTAATTTCTCACAGCACACACATTCAATAATATTATTGAAACAAGCCATATGTACATATCATGATTTCACAATCTTACTTCATGTACATTAGGTATAAAAATAATTTTAGTTTACATATTTTCTAAAATATACAAACATTATTGTCACACAATATTCATATCTTGACACATTATTATTTCACACACTTTGTTATATAGACCTAAATATTATAGCAGCTATGGCTGCAAAATGATCTCTATACTTAATTATATTATTAATGTACAAGTATTGATATTTTCTACATGAAGCAGAACTTTAAGGTGGCCATGGAGATATCTAATGCAAGTTATAAATATTCATAATCAGCTCCTCAACTACTTTTCATTTTGATTTGATACTACTTAATAATTTAATATTGATCTTCTTTGATATTTCTGTATTGGTTCTAGTTCTAGTTCTGTGAAAAGCATGTAAAGACTTTTTAAATCAGTTTTTTAAGAAAGACATTGTGTTCCCACTCCCTTAATACTGTTGGACCTGTAATTTGACATTTCGCCAGTAATAAATCATCTAGGGATGTGTCTATTTCCCACTATGTGGTCCAACTAAAAGATTGCAGAAGGACATAATTATGCGCATGCACAAGGGCATAAGCTAACCTTCATAACCCTAAAAGTAGACCACATAGTCAGCAGATGATTTATTACCGACGAAATGTCAAAATCACAGGTCCAAAAGTGTTAAGGGAGTGGGAACATAATGGAAATGGTTAAATACTTGCCAAAAAGTCTGAATTGACATATCTGGGTCCTATCGCATAACACTTAAGAATCATATTAAAGAGTTATTCTTCTTAAGTGTTCAACTCTTCTTAGGAAGATTGTTTAAGAATTTGATCTTCATGATGTAGACCCTAGGTAAAACTTTGGAACTTGGCCCTTCTTCATAAAGTTCAAGTCATGTGCTGGAGTACTACACTCTGAATCCAGAGGCAAACCAATATTGTGGGATTATATAGGACATTTACTTGAATTTACCTTCTGTAAATTAGGGATGAGACTACTGTAAAAGTGGAAATGTTCGCGTGTGTAAATCTTCGCGCATTGCACATTTTGAACAATTTTGCTTGTTTTTATTTTCGCGATTTTGAGCTTCCATGCATAGACCTACATACAAAAATGAATATATTCGCGCGTTTTAATTTTCGCGCTTGCTGATTTATGCGCGAAAAGCGTGAAAATAAATGTAGCGCGAACATTTCCACTTTTACAGTATATCATTCTACCATTACATATAGATATGGTAGATAAACCCTTGTTCTTTCATCAATTTCTCCCCAAAATGAATTAGAGTCAAAAGGAAGCATACCAATTGTTTTAGAGATGACTGTGATGTGTTGAATCTACACACTTTCACTACGGAACCAAAGAATTGTGCTGAAAGGGAAATTAAGAGGCTCCAAAATCAAATGTTTAATCACGTTGTTAATAAATGATTAAAGTATCACACCCATCATTTAACCATTATTTAATAATGACACAGAACATAATATGTGATATGATCAAGTAGAATGAGTCTGAAGTCGACAATATCACATTTTTAGTTTTCTACTTGATTACATTGACCATTTGCAATGCACCATTTTGCAGAAAAACGACATTAGTTCTAAAGATATGAACAAATGAATGGCTTTCAACACAATAGAAAAGACAAATTCTATTCTTTGTTTGATTTATATAATCTTTTTTTAATTATCTCAGTCAAAATCAATATTTGGGTCTTACAACTCACTTTGCTTGATCACATCACTTATGCTCTCCGTCCCATATTGACTCGTTAGTCATATGATTATCCAGAAAAAAACACTTACAAAACTTGAATTATGTGTGGTACATAGGGTTAGCTGATGTAACAACTATATGCCCTTGAGTACTGTGGAGCATACACAAAGCAAATTCTCATAAACTTGAGGCTGATATTACATATGGATTCTTCAAAATCCTTTAAAGGCATAATTTTTCATAAAATAAAACAAGATCTATATAAAGGTACCCTATTAGATGAATATAAAGTGTTCCACTTTATCTCTTGATTGTCAATTTAATGTACATAGTCTTCAACATACCCCTATTGCACCACATCCGACCACTCTCCTTGCACTCCACAAATAACCAAAATGCATGATTCACTTCTTAGTGTACCAGTAGGTTGAAATTGTATAAATATTTGATTAACCCATCAAAATAGCAAACTTATGCTTTGGAATTTTTAACATTGTTAAAATTGCACTTTCAGGGCTACTTGTAAATTGTTGAATGTTACTGGCTGACTAAATACATCATGTACCACGGGCACTTTTGCAAAATTTCAAAGTGATTATCATGTCCACTCCTCACTCAGGATAACAGCTCTTGAGGCAGGTGTCTGCAGACGACATTCCAAAATGTCACAAAAGGTTCAAAAATGTCAAAATTATTTAATTTCATTACCATATTTGGAATCACCATGAGAAATGCATTGGAATAAGTACAAACATTCCTAGTATTGGTTCAGTAATTCTTGAGATAGGCTTTGAAAGTTGGAAAAGGTTTTTCAAAATCTGTTTTGAAATGGTAAAACTAATAACCGCGTGGAAAGTGTTCAGCTTGAAAGAGTAAAATAAATGATTGATTTATAAATGAATCATTCTATAAATCCAGACTGACCCCGTAGCTGTCTAGCATTACCAACTGAACATTTCTCTAAGACAATATACGAGTACCTTCTAGGATATGGTCCACAACCATAAGAAACCCATTTTCACTTTGCCTATACACACTTAAAAATATGTAGTTAAAAATAACCTTATTTTCAGGGTCAACTATACTCCAACTGAAACTCTTTTTCTATAGTCATTTTTTATGCTTTTTGAGTCATTTGATTGGTCATTTGGGTCAAAAGGGTAAGAAATTACTTCAAAGCCAAAATGTAACCACATTTCAGTTGGTGTATTACAGTTCTGAAAATACAATCGTAGTAAACCAACCACTTGGTTAACTGTAGCACCCAGGGTTTGTTTACCACCGCACAGGGGTCAAAATTAGCCAATTACGTGGTTTAGCCACAGGGCTGGCAACACTGCATCTGCCTACACTCATCTGACATGATCTATCTTGAGGAATTTTTGCTTTCCAAGCTGGTTAAAATTTCATTCTGACTTGAGCAATAAAACAAAAACCTTATCCATGGGCCTGACCAACCCCTTTCTTTTGAAAAGGGTTTTTTTATTATAAATTCTTGACAATTTGGAATTTGGAATTTTTTGAAACATGCTGGAATTTGTTTAACAAAATTGAAATTGATGGAGTTTTTTTGGAAATGTATCAAAATTGCTGAAAATTCACCAACATTTTCATGAAATCTTTGAAAAACCCCTAACAAAACCACACAAAACTGCCTGACCAACCGCCCCTATCTAAGAGGTCTGTTTGAACACAGTTTGGTCTTTTAGAACATGGTGGGTTCTTTTCGTAGCCGTATCTGAACATCAGTTACTATGGATACTTTCAATTAGTCATTCTCCTCCCATCGGTAGAAAAACAAACCACTTTTGGTAACAATTGAGCACACAAAGAAGTATCATATGTTTTCACCTAACAACATTTCCTGTCTTTGTATCAACCTGTTAATTTTCTTGAGTTTCTTAGGTGCTACCACTAGATATAAATGTCCTTAAGTTATAAACTTCAACAATTAGGTCCGCATGCACAAAACAACCCAAACCTGGCCTAAATAAAGAATAATAGTCCTCCTGGAAAGAATCTACGTATGCTTTGATGAGCCCATTTTACATATTAATGAACCTTAAAAGGGCAATACATTTTAGTGTTAAATTAAGAGCCTAATTAGGGGACTCCAATCTTACTTTTGGGCTTTGTTGGGGGAGCACACAAAGCAACAACAACAAATTGTTCCTTCCAGAAGGACTATTCATTAGATTACACTTGGACCCTGTTTTGTGATACCGACCCAATTGTTTCATGGGGAAGTTGATCCCTTTCGAGACATGTCCACATCCCACATACGGATGCCAGGTGCCATGTACAGAAACATACACATTAATTAAAACATTCATTGTTTGTACATGAATAAGCACTAAAATAGGCATGCAAAACTAACAATTCCATGAAATTTATCATAAACATATGCTCCAAACAGTATTTTGAACTGGCAGTAAAAAATACTACATCATATTATTTTCAGTTCAAAGAAACATATATGTGACGTGATCAAGCGAAATGAGTCACATGTCAGCAGTTTTGAATTTTGATATTTGTCCATCATTCAAAGGCAGGTTAAAAATGCTAGTCTATAATGGTCCAAACCACTAAAATCGAACTTCTAGTTTATAAAGTTACAAACAGTTTACCAAATGAGAAAACAAAGTACAACATAATAATTTGTCACTTCTTTTACCTATAACTCAAAATCAATATTCCCGACATACAACTCATTTCACTTGATCGCGTCACATATATGCATGATAAGCGTGAGAATTGTATCCAACTTATCAATACATAATAACAAAGTCATGGTTCACCGGAAGTTAAAAATAACGAAATGATACAGCCTTATACTGCTATTTGTTCATGTTCATTTCAAGTCAGAAAACGATGTTAACCATATTTTACCATCACACATACTGCAATGCATGTAGGGTCATTCTCCAAAGTGTAATGGACTATAAGGCGACAGGGAAAAAACCTTTCATTTTTATTTTTGAAAATGTTTTTGAAAATGTTTTGAAATATTTTGAATATTTTGAAAATCTTCGAAAATTTCAAAACCCGACGTTTTTGAAGACAAACTCCCGCCCGATCCCACCTGAGAGGTCCGTTTGCCAGAAGTATAGGATGTGTTTTTTCGTCTTATGTGTAAACATAATGTATTGTAATTTGTTCAGTTGAAGACACACCAGATGGATAATGGTTACGACCTTACACTGTCCATCCAAATATGTCCATCCACTTTTAGGACCAAATGGTAATAAATCCACCTAGTATCCATAATTGAATAAATCATCAGCCTGTTTACGATTGCGTGAAGGCGGAGTAACTGGAGGCGTGTCGTCTAGGTCAAAGCACTTCAAAGTCTGGTAAGCGTTCGGCCCTCCTTTGTCTAGCACCGCAGGTTTAAGCTGCTCATGACGTAACCTGCGAAGACAAACAGAACACAATGAAATTATGTAGATGGACACAAAAAGTATATTGAAAAATTCACAATGGGAAAACATATAGAACTGAAAGGTGAAGTCCAAGGCATACCAATATTTGTGCAAGCATTGCAGCCTATTTAGCAAACACAAGTAACATTTTAAGCATTGTGGCTCAAGTAAACATAGTAATTACTGACTAAAGGAAGTAAAACTTTTTGAGATTATTGTTTCAATTTTGCAGAAACACCTGCATGATCTAGCAACCCAACCAAATGTCTGATTGTAAAAAACCCACAATAACTTGAATATTGCAAAGAGATTTGATATCCGATGTTTCATTAAATAATCACACACCAACAACTATGACCAAATGCACAAACAGGAAGTTGATTTATCCCATCCCAATACTGTATAAGTGGTCATGTGATTAATGTTCACGCTTTGCAGATTTTCAACTGTTTTACGTGTTTTTAAATTCATGATTTGTAGTTTCATCACACAAACCTATGCGCAAAAGAAATATATTTGTGTGTCATTATTTTTGCGGTAGCTCGATCATAAAAGCGCAAAATCATATGAAGCGCGAAAAATCTAACCTTTTACAGTATTCATAAATAGCATAATATACCCATAATCTTAAAAATTAATACAAATTAAATCATGGTAATCATTGAAAACTCCCAAACCTAATGTCGGCAAATTGGTCCATTAATGTGGACAAAATGTTAACTCTTTCCACGCGGCTATTAGTTTTCAAAACAGATTTTTCAGAAACCTATCCCAATTTTCAAAGTCTATCTCAAGCATTACTGGCCCAATCCTAGGCATGTTTGTACTTATGTCAATGCTTTTCTCATGGTGATTCCAAATATTGTAATGAAAGACAATAATTGTGACATTATTGAAACATTTTGTGAAATTTTGGAATGTCGTCTGCAGACGCCTACCGCATAGGAAAGCGTATTTAATACAATGTCATAAAATAGAAATATCCCATCGGGGACTGAATCAAATTTTCGTAATCTTCCCATCTGAAACATTTTTTGCTCTTTAATAGGCCATGGTAGACGATAAACAAAACCCTGCAATTACTCACAATGAGCCAACTCCACAATAGTATTATTAACCAGCAGGAATTTCAAGTGAGGGGACATATAATTAATGTTAGCATTAAACCAATGAGCTTTTTATCTCCAAAGGCCAATAACAACCAAAATTTCAGTTTCAGTTTCTGGTACTGGTACTATGTAAAAATCTGAAAACCCCACCGTACCTAATAGTTCCTTGTGTGTTCAATCTAGAAGTATGCATGTAATAAATTGCATAGGCAAAGCTACGTGTGTGTCTGATAACTATAGCTTTGCCCTATAACACACACTTCTGCAGTGCGTCTTATTGCAGCGCTTCTCTTGCACGCGTATATGTGGTGCAATACGCTATTGCAGGGTATACACACCACACAGGATTTGATGGAAAGTTGGTGGGTTAATTGATACAAACAGAGGTGGGTGAAAGTTGGCAAATGTAGGCAGTAAGGGTACTAATTTTAACAGATAAATTGTTTATAAAACATGTTATGAATGAGATGTATGAGAATAAAGATGTTGTTTTTATACCATACCCATGCTATATTGTCTGACACAAATGTGTTCGGTAGTATTATTTTTTTGTGTAGAACACCTCTTAAAATAACATTTATGTAATAAATTTAACACGGTTACAGTCAAAAACAAAACCTTTATTCCCTAATTCTAATCTTGGTAATAAAGTTTACCTGAAAAAAGGAAGAAGACGTAAAGTTAAATAAAGTTAAGCAATACTGACCTTTTCCCTGATGCATGTTTGAATGGTTTGGTCTTTAATTCTGCTGCTATCATCTCATCATCATAGTTGAAGTATTGTTTTCCTGACTTCATGTAACTTGTCATTATCAGAGGGGTATCAGTCTGTGAGGAGAAAGCATGTCATAATACTTGCTTTTTATCAAACTCTTAGATATGAAGTGATATATATATTGTTTTGTTTTATTGGTTTTTTTAAGATTTAAATTTTACCCAATTTGTTTTGCCTTATGGAAAACAGTTAAGATAAATCATGGAATACGAAGGGCCGTATTCTCGTACGTAGTTAAACACGGTTTTAAGCTAAACACGCGTCTAACTTTGACTTTAGACACAGCGTTTAACTAAACGCAATTCTCGTACATTTGTTTTACTTAAACACGCGTCTAACTCGCCGAAATGTGTCTAACTTTAAACATGGGTACGGGGGTAGTTTAATGCGTGTTTAGCTAAACTCGCGCACCAACTGTATGCCTTGAATGATCACTCAACCGTGCCCGGTGCAAGCTGGCGCGCGGATCGTGTAGTCTTTAAAAGTACCATGTATTTAAGGCATTCGGTCGATATCTATTGTAACCAATCAGGGCCACAATGAATTAAATACCTGTATACTATCAACGTAGGACCACTCTGGGAACGAGATTTGCAGAGTTTAAAATCGTGTTTTGTTAGCCACGTCGTTTAAAGGATAAACTCACGTTTAAGTTAGACACGCGTTTAGTTAAACACGGTTTTAAAGCTAAAACCGTGTTTAGTACGAGAATACGGCCCAATGTCTTTATTAAATAGAGAGGATGGGTATTCATTATGATTTTGAATTGTATACATACAGCAAATCAATGAATGAATTGTGTTATAAAACTTCTGGAATGATGTTTATGAAATAAATCAAGTATTAAATTGTTCTCTTTTTTGAATGGATATACATTTGTACCATTTAGTTTATTGGGTATTAATACTTTTTCATGTAGTACGAGGGTCATTCAATAAGTTCAACCTAATTTTCGGTGTCGGTTGTCAAAATCTCTCTCTGGCTTTGATCGCATCGTAACAAAAGTGAGACCAATATCAATCATCATTTACTATGGATGTGTAGCTATGATTCAGAGCTATAATCATGACAAATGTCATGAGGCTGACATTCATATCAATTCAATTCAATTCAATTCAATTTATTATAAAATAACATCGTGGCCAAAGGCCAAATTGCGTATTTTTTACAATATAAAAACATATAATATTATCATGAAAAATACATATAAATACATGATAAAACAGCGATAACATATAAAAGACATAATTATGATTGCAATTCCCCACAAAAAAATTATTTAAGAATCCAATCACACACATTTACAAGCAAATGAAACAAACATCCTCACACCACAAGTGTACACTCACCCCTCCACACATAAACCCCCTATACCACACAATTCGACAACACATGTATCCACAGCATGCACTCATACACAAACTCACAAGCCCACCCACCAAACAACATTGCACATGAAAAGTACTAAAAGCCCCTCCCCCCCCCCCCCCCCCCATAAAGACCTAAAAATTGCACATTATCAAATAATCACAACATGTAAATGTTAACAGTACATCAAATTTAAATACATGTATACTGAGCAGTAAAAATGAATTGTACAAAAGATTGACAACCAAAAAAAAAGAAAAAGGCACACATAAACCCCCTTTACCACACAATATGACAACACATGTATCCACTAAGCATGCACTCATACACAAACTCACAAGCCCCCCTTCCAAACAACAATTGCACATGAAAAGAACTATTAGCCCCCCCCCCCCCCCCCCCCCCCCCCACCCACAATATGATATTGACCTAATATTGCACATTATCAAATAATCACAACATGAACAGTACATAAAATCACAATACATGTATACTGGGCAGTCACCTAAAATGAATTGTTCAAAAGATTGACAAAATAAGGCACAGGGCTGTTCTGAAAGCGGGATGTTCTAAATGATAATTGTGAAACTGAATCTGCATTGCGTAGTCTTCTGCCATGAACTTCAAATCTGGTGTTGGGAAGGATATGTTTTGTTCTGATATTGTCGGCCAGGCCTGATGCAAATTTAAGACACTGTTTTGTTCTTCTACAAGCAAGGGATTCAAGTTGACAAGCAGACAAAGCATCATCATAAGATGAGTAATCACGGCCAAGGATGGTTTTACATGCCCTTTTCTGAATTCTTTCAATTTCACACCTTTGTTTTGCTGTAATACTTGAGTGCCAAATAGGGGCAGCATATTCAAGTACCGGTCTGAGATAACTTTTGAAGACAACATTTAATTTGCTCTTATCAAAACCAAACTTTTTCAGTGAACGAAGCATAAACAGGCGCTGGTTAGCTTTCACAAGCATGTTGCTAACCTGTGTGTCCCATTTTAAATCATTCTGAAGCCAAAGGCCAAGCACTTTTGCATTATCAACAAAAGGGAGGGACTCACTGCCAATTTTCAGCTCAGAAGTAGGCTTAGATTTGCCAAAATTAATTTTCAGAGCCTGACACTTGGTGGGATTAAGTTTCAAACAGTTTGTTTCAGACCAGTCCTTGAAATTATTCAAGTCATCTTGAAGGTTACCAATGACTTTCACATTGTGATTTTCAGCAAATGTTAAGTCGTCAACATATTTCCAATACTCTGTACTTGCATCAGAAGCTGCATCATTAATTAAAATTTGAAAACCAAGGGGACCAAGTTTAGTGCCTTGGGGAACGCCCCCATTGATATAAACATAATCTGAAAGTGTGTCATTGTATTTTACACATTGTTGTCTATTGATCAAAAAATCACAAATCCAAGGAACTATGGTTCTACGCACGCCAATACCGATGATCTTTTCAATAAGCAAGGTGTGACTAATAAGATCGAAAGCTTTTGAAAAGTCAGTTAGGACCACTGTGCCCACATTGTGAATTTTATCAGCACCCTGATGTAAATAATGAACAAGATTAAGTAAATAGTGGTTTGTGGACACCCCAGACACATTGCCAAATTGTCTCACATCTATCAAGCTCTCAATATCTTCCAATCAGCGATATCAGCGATGTTATGAGTGAGGAGGTAGAACTTATTGAATGACCCTTGTATATTGATAAAACAAGAACAAATTCTGTTACAAAACTTGCCAATGATACTAAACGGTATGTGAATAGTCTGTAATTGATTATTTTGTGAACAAAATTACAATGATGCAATATCATCTTCAATACCTTGATCTCATCACATACATCTCGTTTTCAACCTTTCCAAACTTAGCTAAATTACTGCAGTTTCAAATGGAAATGACAAACTATTTGTAAAATAACACAGACAAATGTTTACCTTTCTGTCATCTTGTGTTTCTTTCTCCTCTTCAATCCTCCTCTCCTCTTCCTCCTCCTCCTCCTCTTCATCTGTGTCTCGTCCTGTCTTTCCGGCTTCTATAGACTCAGCATGGATTATCTCGTGGCTTGTTTGATTTCTCTCCAATAGAGGGTGCACTGGCATGCTGAGAGGGTCTACCAATACATCATATGGTACCATGGGGTGAGTGTATGTGGAGGGGTTGTAGATGTCCCATGGAGTCTTCTGACCTAGTGTACCTGTAATAATATAATCATTTAAGAGGTGATAGCTTAGTGTATATCCATAAAGAATTGTGTGATTGTAGGGTAAAGTGTGGTAATCACCATGCCTGTAAGCAGGATTTGTTTAGGGGTGGGGGGGGGGTGGGCATTTTTTCTGGAAAGGTACATTGGTACCACAAAAAAAATCGTCATTTGTTCAGTCATCTCAAAAAATGTTGAGGGTGGGATTAGGACATATTTTAGTCCAAAACAGCCCGCAAAAATGCTTTACACAATGGAGAAGGGGGCGATTTCAGGGGGAAACGGGGGATGAGGGGCTTTTTCACAAAAAAGGTATACATTAGTACACAAATAAGGTACATTTGTACAAAAAAAAGGTAAATTGGTACCAAAAAAGGATTTTTTTTCTTCAGATTGGTTACAGGCCTGATAATCACACCTTTTGTGGGGGCTGATTAGCCAGTCCTTCCAAGAATAAAGTGAACTGAAGGCACAATGTATGCATTAATCTCATGATGGAATAATGCATCTTGTGATAATCAAATGGTGCACTTTATTTTGACAAAGACTTAAGACATTCCTAGGACTGATTCCCTTGACAAGTTCAGGGATTTTATAAGATTGCTTGCATAAAGTACAAGGAAGTTGCTAAATGTATGTTAATAGCTTTATAGCCCAATGTTTTGCAACATTAAGTATGAAAAAAGGTAATTGGTCGTTGAATTACCGTTTTTCCAAACTGCATCATAAAGCAAATTGGTTGGAAATTGTACATTTGATATAGTTTAATGTACATTCAGGAATGCTACACTTTCAATAGGCATGATTTACAATGATTGTTTCATAATTTTCATTATATAAATACTGTGGAGAGACAGAGAGAACCTGGAAAAAAAACTTGGCTGTTTTATCTAATACACCTACCTACGTAATGTCCCTCTGTTGTCCATATCCTGACAGTACAGTCTACTGACGATGTAATGATCACTTTGTTTTCTTCTACCAGATTCATGCTGTTATAAAAGTAATAAAATATATATTCATTGTATCATAAGATGCTGGGGAAATGTTCAAATAATACAATAAGTTTAATTACAGAGTCAGCTTTTACCAGGAGTTGCTAAAGTAAAAACGACCCATAATATAGTCTGGTCCAGAAACCAAATGTAGAAGGCAAACAAAGCTAGGTTTTAAAAAAAATGAAAATTGAAAAATAAAATCCCTCGGTTTAAAACATGGAGAGGTGCAGTACATGGGAACAATTTCAACTGAACCTTGAAAAGAGGTATTTGTGACTTGAAGGTGGATACAGGTGGGATGGATACAGGTGCTGAGCAGTGCTGGCACCTTTGAAGCCTGGGGCATCGGTGAGAGACAATGTGTAAGAAAAAAGGGAGCTTTGGGTCACAGAATATGCCATACTGCCCAAAAAAGGATCAGAGTCTTTGTGTTGAAAACTAAATAAATAAAAGAATGTGGTGTTTGTATGACAATCGGCAAAATATTCCTAAATGTCACACAGAGTAGAGGTAAAAAGTGGGTGAATTGTCAAAATCAGTGTTTTTCGGTCACATATTCTAAAAGATATGGGGCTTCGGAAGGGTCCTACCTACCAGCCTACATATATGAGTACACAAATATATGAGAGTACTTGAGGGAGGGGGGGGGGGGGAATGTCCTATATGTCCCTTTTTTGTGAGTGCCGCCCTCCTATACATGTTGTGATATTACAACTGGCTTGTTCTCACCTTGTTATCATTTCAATGTGAGCTCTCCAAAATGCCATCGCTGAAACAAAGATGGAAAACACAAAATACATTAGGTAATTATACAGAAATCAATATGTTCTGAAGTTTACCTTTACATCTCTTCTATTAGACTGTGACATATGGTTTATCTTGTTTTAGTTCATCATAACATTGCTACTTACATGGAGGAGGTTCCTCTTCTACTGAATGAAGACAATAGCCATCAAGATCCCACACAGATACAAAACCTATAAACGAACGGATTGTGTTAAATGTGTAAGAGGTTTTTACTAAAAGATGTATTGCAGACATCGACATGCTCCAGCAGAGGATACAGTTATATATTTACCATTTTACCTACAGATATGGCCTGGAAGAGCCCCTAAATTTGGATTTATATGTATGTGAATATCAGATCAATTTTCTAAAATACTTTGATACAATTTCTATAATCTTACCTAGAAATAGTGAGGCATCATAGGAGGATAGTTAAGTTAGGATTAGGTTTAACAGTGTATGTTCTGATCACTTCAGACCATATTTTTCTCATTATTTCTGTAAAATCTTAGGCACAAGATGTTCCATTTAGACATTATAGGCCAAAATGCAGTGAATTACCGCTAAAGGTGGTTAACCACTCGGCTTGTGTACTACTCAATGGGAAAATTTCATGTTACCTTGTGCTTCTAAAATAAGAACCATTGGCGTTATGCAACTCAAACTTTGGAATATGACTATTTTAAGAATGACCCTTCATGTAGAATAGAAAACATCAAGTTGAAAATCGGGCCAGAAATTAGAACACCCACCTTTAAGGTATATAAGACTTGATTATGATCAATCATCAAATCATGACTCATGCAATTTATCTTACCTAAACTATCTCCTACAAATAGTGAAGCATCATCAGATGAGAGTTGCATACAAGTGATTGCAGCTCGCTGGCTTTGAGACTGCAGAAGAGGTAAGAACAACAAGAAACATATTAACATTATTTGTACAGTCCAACATCCGAACATGATGAGACCAAGCAATGGCCGGATAAGTGAAAAATCTGGCTAAGCGAATTATGGGAGCACGCAACTAATTAGCTCCCCATAGGCTTTACACACAAATGTCGGCCTATTAAAACCTCTCTATTTCAAAAATTCCACGGTCAATGTTTGTGAAAATTTGCAATCTTATGCCATCAATGCTTATTTATAACATATCAGAATATAAAGAAAAGTTATCCGTCACATTTTTCAGTAAATGCCGCTGAATTTGGAGGTATTAATTTCATCACCTAATTTTCAGTCCTCAGGCTGGGATGCACAGTGGCGGTAAATCGGCGGATAAAATTATAATAAAGCTCAAATCATCCCGTTTCTTTTACAAACTTCACGTACATATTCCACACAACACATACATGCAACATTCGAGAGGACAGCACCAGCTAATGTATCGATTTCGCACACTTTTTGTGCTTGATAGGAACTATTGCTGTACTCAATTTTTTGCCGGAAGTGGATTTCTAGACTGAATTAGTTGTGTGCGCCCTTATGTGTAATTCTGCATTGACTGTCCTGAAGTGCTCACATTGAGACAATAAAAGGGTACAGAATGAGGGGGTAATAACAGTGACAATGTATTATAAGCAATAACCAGTACCAAACCAACATCAAAAGACGGCCTTCAATTAATACTTCAGAGTGTAAAAATAAGGTGATTAGGCTGTTTTATTTTATTTTGGGATCATTCAGCCGGATAACTCTTGGATAACAGAGTTATCCAGATAAAAGGGGGTCGGATAACAGTGTTGTGCATAAAAACTGTTCATGAATTCTTTCAAAATAACTTTAAAAAGTTCCCAGCATAGAATTGAGTGGTCATGGACTGTATAATCCATAAGATGGTCATGACAGGACTGTATAACCCATAATCATACACTCTTAGTAGTATCGAACCAATCAGAAAGCAGGAAATTACAGAATATGCAGAGTGTATTGAAAATGTCTAATTCCACTCCGTGTGCCCGCCGTACAGTTTGCGCACCACACAGATTGTTTTGATTTGTTGTTTAGGCAGCACAGGGTTCACCGATTTTTACTGAAGGTATTAGCAAAAGTGTTAACATGTTTTTAAAGTATGCACCATATAGTGTCATGTATGAATTTGGTCAATTATATACATGTGTATGTTTTGTTTCTACAAAAAAAGAAAAATCAATGCACTCCCAATAGCACTCCCAATGGGTTCGTGCCATTATTCACACATCAACATCAGCGCCCATGTATTGATTTGCTATATTTCTCTTGAAACAAAACATACACATTTATTGAATTATAATCTATGTACTGAAATTATAGAAAACTTATAAACTCACACAACTGAATCTTGCAAATAATGATCCACCATTGTATACATTCCATATATGGATGCAACCTGAAATAAAAGCAGATGTGTATTTTAATAAGAATTCCTTCGGAAAAGAAGACAAATAATATGAATCTGCCAAAGTGAAACAGAATTGACAATGATGTTTTATATCACCTGTCCATGTACTTAACAGACCTCATTCATATAACAAACAATTATTTTTTACATTATACAACAAATATTCAAATTGAATATACTGAACAATATGAACAATGTTTTTGAGCTTTCTTGATTACAAGTTCAGCTGTGTCATATATAAATGATACTCTTACATCTCCTGAAGTTTGGAGGTGATGTTAAAGTCCTCGGCAGAATACTTCAGCACTTTTTAAAATCGCCAACGCACGTGATCTAGTTAATGAGCATGTGGCGGGGACATCCATGACCCATGGATCGCAGCAAACTGGATAACAGATACACCATCGCGTCAAATTGCTCAAGGAAACGCTGTTCTACAACGCACTTCCGTGTTTACGCTTGTACGCAGTTGTCACAGAAAAAGGTGCCGAAGTATTCTGACGACGACTATAGCATGTAATCTTTAGTGGCCGTCATAATGCTTAGGACAAAATTCCAAAAGAGAAAGTGTATGCTGCATGAACACAAAGTGATTTTCAACGCATAACTAATGACCTTTCTAAGGGCGTACTTAAAACAGCTACGACGTGCGCGAGAATTTGGTAGCATTTTGCTCATCGCTTTAGGACAGTATTTCCATGTTAGGGCCAAAAAGATTTCTTTGAAAGTGCAAGTGTAAATGCCACCACACTAGAGTTACATGCACAATGTTGTGGAACATTCACTTATATATTCGATATGTCACCTCTCATCAGCTTGAGGTGACACAAAGCCTTAATTACAGTATACCAACCTCTTGGTCCACTAGCTATGAGTTGTGCTGTGTCTTTGTTAGATTTTCTTGATGGTAGGAAGACTAGACTTGAGATACTGTTATCACCAGCATCATCTGTAAGGTAACAATACAACATATGATTCATAAGCTTAGGTTGACAGATACAGATCATTTGGTAGGCAAACATGTCACATAAATGAAACATGTCACATAAATCGTCGCTGTTCTGACATACCGGCACATCTCTTTACTTATTTCTGTTGTGATGTGCCGGTATGTCAGAACAGCGACGAAATGTAACATTTTTGATTTTTTTTGATTTTTTAAAGATGAATCCAACGGATGCAGCAGCAAAACACACAAAGGATCAGAATACTGATACAAAAGGATATCATGAAAATGTAAAATGCAAAGAATAAAAGCAAGATATACTAACTTGGTGTGGGGAAAAAACAATAACAAGGGATAACTTGGTCCTTACCGCTCTCAACTCCCCCTCCCCACTACCTATCATTACCCCCTTGGATGACTTACTTTCTATTGATTGGTCCTCCTCCTGACTGGGTGCTCTTAGATGGCAATAGATATGACCTGACACTAGATTCCATACAATCACTTCCCCATCATAACTAGATGTCGCTAACATATTAGGTGGGCATGCTGCTATTGCTAAGATGTCTTCTTTGTGGCCATTTCTCTACAGCGGAGAGAAAGATGAAAATTCATTAGGTAATATGCATACACTCTTAGTAGTGTCGAACCAATTAGAAAGCAATAAACTAAAATACGCGGAGTGCATTGAAAGTGTCTAATGCACTCTGCGTGCGCGCAGTTCAATGCGAGCGCCACACACTTTGTTTTGATTCGTTGTTCAGGAATCGCGGGTTCTCCGATTTTCACTGCGGGTGATAGCAAACTTGTTAACATGTTTTTATTCTTTTTTCATAGATCAAAATACGCTCAAATTTTGATTTGTATAGTGTCGTGTATGAATTAGATCAATGCATGCATATGTTTTGTTTCTCTAAAAATTAGAAAAATCATGCACTAATTGCGCAAATGTTGATATGCTCACAATAGCACTCCCCCTGTGGGTCGTGCCATTATTCACACATCCACGTCGGCGCGCATGCATTGATTTGTCTAATTACTCTTGAAACAACTCATACGCATTTATTGACATATAATCAACTTATACTGAGTACTTGATTAGGAAATGAACATCTGAGCCTTTGGAAGTAAATTAGGGTTCAAAATTTTTTGAGGTCAAATACCTTTTCAGAATTAAACCTGAATAGGTGACTACTTTAATAACAAGGGAACATGGGAAAATGTCAAAGCATCCCTTTTCAAATTAATATATTGCCATAAAGGTTTTTGATTTTTTTTGTTCATACAATTTTTGTAATAAGATTCAAACAAACACACATCGATATTAACCAAAAATGTTAGAGTATCCATAAGATACCCTTCTTAGAAGGGGTATGTAGGCTAAACATGGACCATAATCATGGACATTTGGTCAATGCATATCTCAAACTGGTAGTACCTTCATGAACACAATAATGATGTGTAATTATTTTTTGTGTCACATCACAAAAGATTTCTGCTATTAATAACATTAATTTTGGTCTAAAAAGTGTACAAAATTAACTCCTTGATAGGCTTACATATACTGTAACCGGTCACAGTTTTATTATTATTATTATTGGTATTTTATTCAGAAGCATCTCGTGGCCCGCAGGCCAAATTACATGCTAATATACATGATTAAAATTACGATATAAAAATGCACATTAATAACATCAAAATATTGCACTTGTAGGATTGAATCACAATTAACAGATAAAGATATATTAAAGATAAAATGTACACGAATTAAGAAACAACAAAATGTCACACATCATGGAACATAGCTGCACGACGTGAGAGAGAGATAATGGGTACCTAATCATTTAAAATATTGACAAAATAAGGAACAGGACTATTTTGGAAACGCTGAGTCCTACAATGAAATTGGGTCAAGTTGCCACTATTACGAAGTGATCTGTCATGACACTCCCGTCTGGTAGGAGGGAGGAGAGATTTTGTCCTCTCATTTTTAGGAAGCTCTTCAGCAAATTTACGACAATGCAAATTTACGACTATACATTATCTGGATCCCCTCCACACAATGTTTCTTTGTCATATCTTACCACATCATCTGGCCATCGTGGTAACGGATGTTGTACATGTCTTATACTCTCTCCTGTATCACTGTATACATTAATATGTCTATCCCACCCAACAGAGATGATGTAACGATTCTTGTTCATCTCGATATACACAACATCGGTTACTTCATCATAGCCATCCTCTGCAAAGAGAAAACAAAGAATATTTATTTAAGAATTACATTCATGTTTGTATATTCAGTCAATACTTGAATTTGATATATTTCAGGAAATCTATAACGGGAAGATCTGTGATGAATTATATGTTTTCACTCAAGTTGGAGGAAGGGTGTGACATGATATATGTATTCGCAAGTTTCACTCATAGACGCAGCATTTGGCCGCCTCTGTAAAAGATCATCTTTGATTGCAGGGGGTGCTCTACTTCACATTGGAGTTACTGGTTTGCCGGTTTGAAATCAGCAGTTCATATGCCATGTAAGATTCCCCAATAAAGCATCACAGTTAATAGCTGTGTACTGATCAGTCATCTATAAACACTGGTTCATGGAATATTGACTTTGATGTAAACCAGGCTTTCTTTGATGCACTCAAACCACCAAGCGCCACTATTTGTAGTCATGACAAATACAGGTGGGTCAATGGTACCTGTGGGATCAAGAGGAGGCTCCCCCATTGAAGCTATTGAAGATGGCGGCAATATAGAGGGACGCGGGGACCCAGTCTAGCATTCAAATATGATTATGGATATATAAACATGCATGATAAAACATGCATGGTAAATATTTCTGTCTGACTTGAGGTTGGCACTTTGTCCAGTTGGGAATTCCTGAATCTATACAATCAATCACAGCAGCATAATCACTCTATGTCACCTACCTCTTTCTAACGTCTTCAGACAATGTCCATTGTTATAATTCCAGACTTTAAGTCGCCCATCCCTAGCTCCTGTAATAAGACGTCTTCCTGTACTGTCAAATGTCATAGTTGTAATAGCGTTGCCACCGTGGGCTTGTGAAAATTCAAACACAGAGTTGCCAGTTTCAAAGTCCCATAATTTCACCACCTGAAATGAAGACAAACATAATGTAAACATCTACATAAAGTTAATTTATTTGAAGATAGTTGTTACTCCCAACTGTAAATTAACTAACCCCTCCTAGTTGACAATAGCACTATAAACATAGGCAAACACTTTCACACCAAGCCATTTTTTAAATCTTAAATTACCTCTCAAATTTGGAAATTTCTGTTCTTCAAACTGGCTGGCTTTGCTTACTTTGAACATTCAACAGGTTAAATATTTAAATGTGCTTCTCAATCTCTACTTCCCCTCTCACATGCTCAGAAAAAAGCTCACAATACCTTCTGATGACAACAGGAGAGAGAACGTTTCACCATAGCAGCATGTAGACTGAATGGGGTTCAATCATGTTTTAAAGATTAATTTAGATACCCTTTTCGAACCATACTCAAAAACCATGGTTTGAAAAGGTATCTAAATTAATCTTTCAAACTTTTCACCAGTTAAAGTCCAAATCCAAACTGAACAACTTGATTTTCTGTGTCATGCTTGGACACTATTTATGAATGTCTATAGACCTATTTCTAAGCATCAATATGTTTTGAAACCTGGAGAAGGGAACTTGGGCTTGATTTGTCAAAAAAAAGCTCAAAAGAACAAAATAAAATTGGGGGGGGGGGGGGGGGACATGCCCACAGTGTCCTCCTCCCTCCCAGATTTACACCCATGGGTTTAAACATTAATGATAAGGTATTAAATAATGTTTCTACTTACAGATCTATCTGAGCATGTGACAACATGCTTAAAGCTTGGATTGTATTTGGCACAGTGTATGGGTTCTTTGTGTGTGTACACTACATCGCTACGCTGTTCAAGTCGACTGTAATAAAAACACAAATCAAAGGGATAAATTGGTGGAATTTAGAAGAAGCAGTCACATCAAGTTTTTAGTTCAATTATTAGCTCTAACCTTCCATAACACTATAAATCACTACACTGCTAGGTGCTGATAGCGCGCCCTTCCCCTGTCTGTCATGGTGCGATAAGGGAGGCTATCAAATGGTCTGGAAACTCTACAGATTTTGCAGCTGACTCATTGATGCAATCAGTTAGGTACCAGACGTCCACCCTTACTGCCCGGGGTTTGATTCCCAGCACTGGCTCCTGTCTGTCGTGGTGCGATCAGGCAGGCTATCAAATGGTCTGGAAACTCTTTAAGATTTTGCAGCTGACTCATTGCTGCCAGGTTTGATCCCCAGCGCTGGAATTGACCCATTTTCTCCCCTGATAGTTCCCAAAAACACACCCGGGGGAGTATGGGTTAATAATTGAGATCCATATTCTGATATTATACAAATATTGAATGCCGGAGAGTGTGATAGTAAAAACTATATCACGAGGTCAAATTTGCATTTTTCCATTACACGAGGCGCAGCCGAGTGTGATGGAGCAATCCAAATTGGACAGAGTGATATAGTTTTACTATTGCACGAGCAAAAGGCATTCAATATTTGTTTTATATAATGATATCACAAATTTAATATCTAGCCATAATGATAGTAAAAACTATCACATGGCTGAAATCATGCCCATCATGATATAAATATATATATCCCATGAAGGTCAATAAAGAGATCTTTGCTACTGATAACTGAAATACCCTAATGTAGATATGAAGATATATTCAATTGCACTTTATGTTTACCTTCAAATTTCGAAAAAGGAGTTCAATCCAATACCACAATCACTTGAATTAACAATCAATATTTCCATTTCTACTGACATATTTTCTTGATTACAAGAGCTGAGTATTATTGGAAGTTTGGAACAGTAATGTGTATAGGTTGTACACTGACATTGAAATTTCAATGTGAGAATTACAGAACAGCCAAATTTAACCATGCTTTGACGACATATGGTTTAGGATCATATCTTCCATTTCGAGCCTATTCTGTAGGTCCATTTTGTAGGCTCTCAAGTCCTTGTATACTCTTTAAGACATCATAGATGATTTTCTTATGGAAAAAGCTGTGAACGGAAATGATGTGATTCCTACCCTGGTCTATGTGTGAGTAATGCCATGTGATCTGTTGCAATAGCAAATCCCTTTGATATCCGATTGTAATGGCAGGCTTGTATGTCTCCTCTGATCCGGTGTGTCTTAGGCCTTACTGTTAACATGCACGCTTGATCCTTAATGTCCCAAACCTAAATAGGACAAAAACAAGTAATGCATTGTTTAGTATAGTATTTGGATTTCAATAGTTTGATCAGTTCCAAATTGGCGAAGCCTCATTATAGCAGCGAATGAATACAGAAGGATGTGTGCGCTAAAGAAGATAACAAGCATGCAACAAGCGCCCTGTGCATCACATGCGTGATGCGTGTGTGCAGCTAAAACTGTGTAAGTCTGGAAATAATCATGCAAGTACACTTGGATTAATTTTGCCATGGAGAGATAAAGTCTTATATTTCTCGCCAATTTGGAATGGATTAAAATTCAATTAATCTTACATTATTCATTTTTCATCATATCATTGCTAATCTGTCAAAACCTTGTATGTTTTTTCGGCCCTTCAGCATGTATAATTTTAAAACTGACAAACAGTTATTCATAGGAAATGTTGCTTTATATTATACATGTTCAGGGGCAAGAGCATTTACAAGGTTTCCAACCCTTTTAAATGTTTAGAGCAGAATCCCAAATGTTATACATAGGAATATACTGAAGGGCTTGGATAGAGAAATAAGGCTTTGACAGAACAGCAATGATATGTACGATATAAAGCAGTAAGGGGTTGGTTGGATTTTTTTATTTCAAATTTGAAAAGATCTGGGTTTGGTAGTCAAACTTAATAACATGGCAATCTTTTTGTCAATTTAGGAATAAAATAAGAGAAGGTTACCAAACAGTTTTATAAGAAAAATTACATGTTTCTGAAAACATCAAAAGGCAAAAACAACTTATCAAATTTCAAATAGGAATTACTGATTTTAAGAGGTTGTCTATCATTGTTTTTAAATATGTCAAAAGCATTGATCGTTTTGAGGTAATTTGTACTTTTTTTGATAATCAATATATGTTCTCTTCATGGATGATGATCATATATTATATCCAGGTTGATGACACAGGTAAATCATACGTCTTTAGAGATAACAACCCAATAGTATGGATTTACTATGGAGTTTTTCCTGTATGTGGGCATGCAGCATTATTAACAGGATTACATAATCAATAGCATTTTTGATGAGAATCAGTCAGTCAGATGAAGTATTACTATTAGGTTTGATAAATGATATATCATATTTTGATGAACATGGTGATATTGATTAGAGAATAATGACAAAACTCGGGTTTTGTTCTGGTCATTCGGAATTGTCCCTCGGGGGCTGCGCCCCTCGGGACAATTCCTCAGACCAGAACAAAAACCTCTGATTTTAAAACAAATTCACGAAAACAGTTGTTAAGCAGTCATTATTCTCATTCATTACTGAAAAAGATGCATATTTTATCCAAATCATTGATTTGTACCGATATAATCTTGCTAATAATTAATTAGTTTTCTGTTTATTTTGTCCACCCCTTGTTAGTTATTGAAACAGTCCAAGTCGGGTCATCCCCTCATTAACATTTTTATCATTCAACCAATCAGAAATAAGCTTTAATCGTGTTTCCTCATAACTCATTGAATATTCAGTTTAGGGGCGCGAGGCGTTAATTTGATTGGTCGGTCAGTGAGCAAAACAATGGAACACTTTGGCGCAGTACTTTCGGGCAATTATTAGTAACCCGCGCTTGGCGTGCGCGTTCTCATCTAACGATTAATTTGATTGGAACGCACTTGGTACGCAGCTATCGCGATTATTCATGAAGTAATGAATTAAACACATGTTGCAATTTGCGGCAAGAGGGGATTTTGATTGCTAATAACTAGCAATTTCACAATTATTACTGCTAAGGTGGGACTTAAATATTCTTGAAATAAAGCATGTACATCAAAGAAACAGACATTAATCAATGCAAAGCTTGACAATTAGTGAAATCGCCACAGTAGATTTGTGTCATAGGTAGGGGGTGGGGGTGGAAAAGAGGAGGGGTATGATTCAGATGTGGGGGGTGGGGGGTAGCTGAATAATTGTCTTGTCATGATTTTAACCCCCACCTGGGCATTGCCACTATAATAGAAACCTGGAACCCACCTTTATTGTTTTATCCTGTGAGAGACTGTATACTCTGTTCTCATCCTCAGCTATAAATAATCCAAATATTGGCGCATTGTGACCACGAAGCATACCAGTTGGTTTACTGAAATAAATCACATCATGTGTCATCTTATTTATCAATACAATGCACAATTTAAAAAAATTGTACAATCAAAATCAACACAACACTGCTGAATGTTAAGAATATTGTTAAATAGGACCAAATTTATCAGTTGGAATAATTAATGACTTACTTACCTACAAAAACCAAGCAACTACATGATGATTTTTTACCTAATGCAAACGTGATGCAGAAAGTTATAGCATGTTCTACATCTTTACTGACTTTATTCCCAAGTGACTTGTTTTAGAGATATCATAATGATATTAATAGTAACATTAAAAAGAATAAAAAGAGGGCTTTATGTTTGACACCTGAACAATCAGTGGGATGGTCCAATCTTAAAAGGGGGAGGATTTACTTCTTAATAATGATATGAATTATAAATAAATACTGCTAGAAAAGAGCTATTAATTTAAATTGAAGACTTTCTTTCAGAATATGCATGCCTGTTTTTGTTAACTTTCATCATAAACTTGGCATCACCAAATTTGGTAAAATTGTTGATTAATACAAATATTATGAAATTAATTACAACCTACAACTGCCCTAATTTTGTTAAACTCTCCACCATTCCCACACACCCTCCCATAAATTGATTAGACACAGACAAATTGATCAAATTGATTATTTCCCCTACCTGCAATGCAAGTTATTTATATCATGTAGAAATACAATAAAGATAACACTAAATGCAAATAAATACTGTAGCTGTAATTCTATTGATCCACAGAATGTGATTGATCCAGTAACACACTTAATGGATCTGTAGATAACAAGTGTGTGGAAAACGTGTCTGGATCACCCCTTGCTTAGATACTTTGTTTATTCTTAACACTTATTTCCACACGGCAGGTGTCTAAAGACGATAGTTCCTAAATTGTACAAATGTTTCAAACATATCAAAACTATTGAATTTCATTACCATATTTGGAATCACCTTGAGAAATGCAAACATTTGGTTCAGTAATCCTTACAATTTTTACAATAGACTTTGAAAGTTGGAAAAGGTTTCTGAAAAATCTGTTTTAGGCGCCTTGAAAGTCAATTTTGAGTTTCCCTTTACCCGCTCGCATCACTTTTTCACCCGCGTCAAAAATTTCAAGATTGCCAAAAAATTCATTATATATATTTTCAAAACATTGTGGCGAATTTGAGCAATATGAGTACAAGTTTCACCTTTCAACCAAAAAATGTCCCCATCACAACACATTTTCACTCGACTTTTAACTTTAACATGTTTTTTTGGTCTGAAAGGGTACCATTTTTGTAATCAATTGATAAAACTTTTGAAGAAAAAAAACCTTGGTGAGATAAATAGAATCAGAAAATTCCAGGGAAGTGATGGGCACTGATGTTTAGAAGTTGTATGTGTGAATGCACTTTTTCAAACCAACTAACACAAAAGTAACTGTCAACAAGGATTTTGCTCAGAAATCCTAACCCTTTACTAAAATATGCCTTTTATGAAGTATTATTTGTTTTTCAAAATGAAATGGACATATGGAATTGTGTCGAATTCCCAAATTTCACTTGTCTTTTTCTTATTTTCTTAATATTTAGGTTTTTCTTATTACCGGTACAATAAATGTGACTAGTGGCTCAAGCTACCCTTATCATGGATTGATGATATTGAAAAGACACCCTCATTCCCTGAAATTTGTGATTTTGATGCCCTTTTTGCACTGCCCCAATGGACCACTTTGCCATGGCAAAAGCACTCTGCATAAAACTGTAAAATTGACAAATGCAATAATATTTCACAAAATTGCCAAACTAACATTGCCAAACTGTGAATAACCTTGGCATTTGCTGAATGCAATATTGTCAAGATTTTGCGCAACTTTGATCATTTTATGTAAGTTAAAGGAAAATCATACACTTTTGCATTTTTTATTCTGATGTTCTAATTGAGCCTACACACTTAAAAATCTGTAGTAAAACAAATTGGGGTCGGCACCAACTGAAAGGAGTAGATTTGGACTCTGTTTTTAGTCATTTAATTACCCTTTGGTGTCAAATGACCAAGAAAATGACACCAAAAGCATTAAAAATGACTGGAAATAAGTTACACCCCTTTTTCAGTTGGTGAATATTTGACCTAGAAAAGATGTTTCATGTACCGGTACCCTCTTACTTTATAATTTGATGAAAAAAAATATATATCTTGCAATTACCTCCCCCAACCAATTGGAACCAGTAATATATAACAATTGTCTTCTCATATTATTAGATACCATACCAATTTCTTTATTAGATACCATACCAATTTCTTGTTAATTGTAAATATCGTCAAGGAGATTGGCAAGCAGGAGTATTGACATTTGATCAATATTGTATTTAGAGATAGAATACACAATGTCTTGATAATTGGCATTGATTAGAATATCAACACTTACCCAAAGTGGAATGGTCCATGGGAATAATTCTAAGTGATTTATTGATTATTGGTTATTGATGAAAAAGTAAAATATATCTTAAAATAAAATAACACTAGACAGAAGAAGGGCAACCATATTGAATATCCTCTCCCTGCAGTGTGTGCATGCTTTGCACTGGCTAAAGTGGCGTAGTCAAGAGTGGGCCGGGGAGTACTCGGATTTAGTTTGGTCGGGGGTGTGCCGCTGGAGATTCAAAACCCATACCCATTTTTAGGGGACCGTACACGATTGTACCTGGGACGTCACATGGGCAATTTGTACGTCCCGGCCCTAATCCTCGCTATCCCCGGGTCCCCCGGGGCAGGGGATGCAATTGATAAGCGCATTACCCTACAATTTCAATACAAACAGTTTTTGGTGCAAATTGCGATGGGACACTGAACATTTTGAGGACTGTGTAATGACACAACAAGTATGCAGCTTAATGATACCTTTATCCTCTAATAAGTATTACTCATGTTTTTGATGCCATATGTAGGTATTCAACCTTCTCCTGATTGAATATTTTCGTATCAGTAATCAATTTTAAATTCTATGTACCCAATCCCATTTCATACTTAAAAATGATTAAAGGATCTAAAATTTACCTTAAATTGAATGTAATAGAGAAAATCAATGATTTATTTACATCTAATCGCATTGTGCACAATGAACCCATTAACGCAAATGTTTTGCACATTTTTCTTGTTGTAAGCATTTAAAACTTGAATGAAACATACATGAAAGGCCTATAATTAGCAATTAGATTTAAACATGAAGATAGTATTAGACACAATCAATATATTATATTTTGTTGCACAACGCAATATCAATAAATCCAATAAATAAATCTTATAATGTTAGTACCTACGTCATATACATTGTTTGCATGACGTCCCAATTATCCAATACAATATCTATGACACGTAAGGTGAGACGTCCCACTGACATCTTTGTATTGTGTCTATAGTGTGATGTCTTCTAATTGACAATTCAATTACAAATTATCCCCGAGTTATGAATTATTACTTTTGTACAATACTGATTGCCTTTTGTAACATGCATTGATCATAAGTAAAGGCCAGTCTATATTTGAGATCGAATATTCAATATCAGGTAATAGTGTGTAATTGAAAGGTTTCAGAAGCCAATCAAGCCAAATAGTTATGCCAAATTGCCACTTTGATTGATGTCTAAGTGTAATTGTGAGAATATTTAAAGAAAATATGATAGTTGGTATTCTTAAAGTTAATCTTCAAAGAAAGAACCTCTTTTGCTTCAGTGTACACACTATGCACCTTCATTAGTTAATCTTCATTAACCCTGCCATATACCACAATACGAGGGGCATTCAGTAAATAATGAAAGTGATCATGGTATGGGATGCATGAGGGATTCTATTGAGGGATAATGTGATCAATACAAAGTATGAACCTTTATCTTTCAAACAGTACAGTTTTGGATTTATAAGTGTGAACTATGACATCATAGCATTGTCTCAAAGTAAGTACACTTGGGACACTACTTAATCAGTTATTTGGCGGGAAATTTGAATTATTTGTATGAAACATGTGATAAGAAGATTGCATAACATGACACCAGAAGCAGGTAAATCCCATTTTTTTTCGCGTAAGTATGATAAAAAGACAATTACTTAAATCCCTGTGTAATTTGATGTATGTAGTATAGGATGAAAAAGTAAGGAGAGGCAATCGAATAAAAAGTATACAAATATCAGTATTTCAAAAAGCCAATTTTCATTGAAAAATGCCCAGTCAGCGAATCACTAATATTGCGGAAAATCAAACAATTTATGAAAAATCCAAGCAATTAACCAGTTTGGGAGATTCCATATGATAGTTAACTAATTTTCTGAACTTATTCGCATGAAACCTGCAGAAAATGTGCGCATGCGCAGACGGCAGATCATTTTGAACAGGGCCACAAATGGCTAAAATCATGAAATTTACCAGATAAAAGCTTACTGTGCCTTCAAATTCTAATCAGAAATAATTAAAAATGCTTAAATCAATGTGTTTAAATATTGTGATAGTCAAAATAAAGATATACATGAATGTATCATTCAAAGATGGCTGCCACAACCTCTCTTATTACTGTTATCTTTAGAGCTACTATATATGTATTGTTAAAGTAATCGTCACATAATTTCAATGGTTTGAGGAAATTTTATGAACAGCTCCTCTTAAAATCCCCACTATTATTGCTTTACATCCCACACAAATTTACTAAATTATAATCCCTCCATTGTTCTTTAACCTTTGTTGTTTTCAAAGGTATATTATTGCGGATTTTGCTAAATAAAAGCGTATTTGAGATGGTCCCTTCTTGTTTGTGTTAAGGAATTCAGGTCTAAAAAATAGTGTCAAGCGGAGATAAGTGTGTGTTCTAACTATGTGCCAAGTGTTATCTGTTTTTATGCTTGCTTTGCCGAGATATACGCAAATGTATCGATCAACCCATTTTCAACATAGTACATATCCAGCCAAATAATTGACAGATTTCAGTCAGTGTCTGAAACCTATTGTGTTTATGTTAATGACATTACATAACCAAAGGTATCTAACAATCCAAAAGTGTATTGTTTGAAAGACAAAGGTTCATACTTTGTATTGATCACATTATCCCTCAATAGAATCACTCATGCATCTCATACCATGATCACTTTCATTATTTACTGAATGCCCCTCGTATACCACGACTGGGCACGTTGGTACCACCCGGCGTGGAAGTTTTTCGATGAAAAAATGGACCCACTCCATACAGTCTGGGCAATACACTGCCCAGACTGTGCTTGGAAGCCGTGGTGTAGCGGGAATTGGAAGCTCCACGTGCTGGAGATCCCTGGATCAAATCCCGGGGGATCGGGGGGATATTTTGGTCGATCTTCCACGTTGAAGAAAAAATTCTGAAAAAAGTGGGGGTAGAGTTAGGGTTAATGCTTCATTCAATGAAGGGATTTTTCAGGGTGTACAGGGTCCTAGACCCGGTACATACCAGGATCGTAACAATGAAATACATAAAGAAAAAGTTGGCTGTTGTAGTTCAGAGCTGACCATGCTTATAAGATCACATGAAGGATTAAAATTATATGACAAAAAAGAAAACATCTAAAATGCTATTAATCCAATTTTGATTTGATTGAAAGAAAATGATTGTAACATCATGTCTAGGGAGATATGAAGCTTTACAAAGTATAGACACTTTTGGGACACCCTGTACAAGAATGATGTGAGACTAAAACACGGGATAGTAGCAGCAAGGAAGACAGCATAACTGATATGTTGATACTAATCAATTACCACCAATCATCGGTAATTGAGCTTTGATAATAGTATAATCCCTGACAATCAACCAATCAGAAAAGAATATCACATAAAGAGTTTTCTAAAATATAAAATGAAATAAAAACTTTATTAAGCTTGTACAAGGCCTTCACTCTTTGACGTATCAACATGACACTTTTAAACTAACACAAATAGTGAAAAAGACCGGTTTTAATTTTTGATTATTATATTTCTATTGTTAGTTTGCATTGGTCATGATATGTAACATTTGCATAGATTTAATCACTGTTTTCCCTTTCTTATGCATGATGTATTTTGATTAGAAACTTATCAATCAGATTGTATTCTTAAAATCTAGCAGTCAACCTCAGGGGCGTACCGACCGGGGGGCAGGGGGGGCAAGTTGCCCCCTTGGCTCCAAATACCGGGACGCTAAATTCGCAATACCGGGACGCTAAATTCGCATAAGAAAAAAAAATAGGGCCTAGGCCAGAAAACACTGAGGATTGGGCATTATTTGTTGACTGTTGTGCTATTTGGACTGCGAAATTTTGTGACCGTGCGAAATTTTTTGACCATGCGATCTTTCGTGACCGTGCAATTTTTTTTGACCGTGCAAATTATTTTGACCCTACCCCCCCCCCCCCCTCCCCCCCCACTTACGTGAAATTCACGAGGTGACTGACCGGGAAAAAATTTGGGGCAAACTTTTACGAAAATTTACGCCACTGTCGGGACGACATATACTTGCCCCCCTGGCTCACATGCCGCGGTACGCGCCTGGTCAACCTGTTACCCCAAATTGTGCCACCCCTCGTAGTCCAGGGGTTATAACATCATGGCCATTCAGAGCCACTTGTTATGCCTCAACATGTTTATTTGATGTGCACTGATGAAGAACAATGCTACAACAAGCGCAGATTCTTGAATCCTGCCAGTATGTACTATCAGTCTGTGCAGCTGCCCCTTATTTGGGATGGGCGGAGGTGGGTTAAGCGCTTTGGCCCTTGGCATCCTCACTCTCCAACTGCATTGCTGTTGGCACATCAGGTCTCTCCACTACCTCCCGACTTCTAAATATCTTGTTTCATCTGGCCATCCAGATTGTGTAGGCGACTCTCAAGACTGTTTTTGAGATATGATCTATTGCCTTTCTATCACTTTACATGTTACAATTAGTAATCCTAGATAGCAACTGGTACAGTTCATCATTCAATAAATGCTATCTTCAGTAGATAGCAATCATGCACTAAATGCTACTGAAATCAAGACACCAGTTAATCATGCCCAACAACATGCTATCTTTAGTAGATAGCAATCAGCAAATAACAGTTTATCATGCCCAACATGCTATCTTGAGTAGATATCAATCGCAAATAACAGTTAATCATGCACTAAATGCTATCTCCGGTTGATATCAATCAGTGTAACAGTTAATCATGTACTGAATGCCATTTTCAGTATAAAGCATTTAGGGCCTAACAGTTAACCATGCACTAAATGCTACTGAAATCAGTACACCCGTTAAAGGTAGATGACCCGATCACATTCCGATTTTCAACTTGAAGTTTTCTATTCAACATGAAAGGTCATCCTTAAAAAAGTCGTGTTCCAAAGTTTGAGTTGCATAGCTCTAATGGTTCTTATCTTAGACGCACAAGATGCTGTGAACTGTACCCATTGAGTAGTACACAAACTATATCGGTGGTTACCACCATTCGCGGTAATTCGACGTTATTTCATCGATTTCTCCGTAATTATACCGATTTAGGCCGTCAAATTTCAGTATGATGATGAGAAAAATGCGAGCTTTCATATGATATGAAAATCTCCGTATGTTTGAAATAATTCTGTGTTACGAAAATGTGATCGGGTCATCTACCTTTAATCATGCCCAACAACATGCTATCTTTAGTAGATTGCAATCAGCAAATAACAGTCAATCATGCACTAAATGCTATCTTCAGTTGATATCAATCAGCATTTAACAGTTTATCGTGTACTAAATGCTATCTTCAGTAGATAGCAATCAGAACATAACAATTCATCATGTACTAGATGCTATCTTCATATCAATCACTGGTAATCATGCACTGAATGCTATTTTCAGTATATAGCAATTGGTATACAACAATTCTTCATGTACTAGATGCTATCTTCAGTAGATATCATACAGAACACAATAATTTATCATGCACTGAATGCTATCTTCAGGAGATAGCAATTGGCACAAACAGTTTGTCAAACATTAAATGCTATCTTCAGTAGATAGCAATCGGCACATAATAATAATCATGCTGCAGTAGAGAGCAATCGGCACATACTTAATAATCATGCATTCAATGCTATCTTCAGTAGATAGCAATTGGCACATAATAATAATCAGACATTAAATGCTATCTTCAGTAGATAGCAATCAAGACACATTAATCATGCATTAAATTCTATCAATTTCATTAAATATTTAGTACATAGCAAAATAATTCATAGTCTATATATGTTTTCTTCAGTAGGTAACAATTTGTACATAAGGTGGCAAAAACATACCACCGTGTTCTACGGGCAAAGGGACCTCTCAGGTAGGGTCAGGGTTTTTGTGTGAATTTTCAACAATTTTAGAAATGTTCACACATTTTCTATATATTTTTTCTAATTTCCAATTTCTTTTATATTTCCAAACTTTTGTTTTAATTTCTAATTTTTTCTATTTGTAAACAAAATGTGTAAAATAAATAAATAAAGGTGTTGATACAGACCAGGCCAGAAAGCGGATATATGCACATAGCCGTGGTGTTTATGTCGGTATGCCCTTCTTCATAACCTCATTCTTCATCTCATTTCCTATTAGTTTGAATACATCATTTTAACATGTAAACTATGTTATCTAAAGCTCTAAATTTGTTTAGCTCCTAAGCCTTAACTTTTGAAAGCTGCCCACCCTCATCAAAAATGTCAGTGTAGCTCATGCCTTCTGGGAACATTATATACTCAGCACTCACCTTGGTACATATGGGTTCCAGATCCTAACAATTCTATCCATTCCTCCAGTCACAATGATGTTACACCGCTTGGAAAAATCAAACGTCTTGACTCCTTTATGGATGCGGAAAGCTGCCTGATCGACACCCAATCTTTTCCTTGCTTGAGCATAGTTTTGTTGTGCTATCTTAAGCTTCTTGTCTACTGTTCCTGGGCTCTTTGTATGCTCTTTGATCTCCTTTAGTTGGCTTTCAACATGTGTACTTCCTACTGTGCAACCTGATGATATCAAAATGTATGTATTATGTTAACACTTTCCACGCAGCTAATCATTACAAAACAGATATTTCAGAAATCTTTCCCACTTTCAATGCCTATCTCAAGGATTACTGAACCTATAGTAGGCATGTTTATACTTATTTCAATGCATTTCTCATGGTGATTCCAATTAATATGGTAATGAAATTAAATGATTTTGACATTTTTGAAACATTTTGTGAAATTTTGGAATGTCGTCTGCAGACGCCTGCCGCGTGGAACATTGTGGACTGATTTTCATTTTTGTGTGCCATCCACCAATCCATCCTGAAATGAATCAATTCAAATGTTTACCAAATTTGTTCATTCAAAAGTGAACTTTTTGTTCTGAATTTGGCATATTGTCATGCGTTTTGAACTCGCCACCCTCTTTGTCTTGCAACTCCAGATTTGAACATAACTACTTGCTCTACCTCATAAAAAGTAGGGGCCTATATATTTTCAGAACAGAAATCTCACAAGGAATCCAAATGTGCCATTGAAATTTAGATAGGACCTAATGCATTAATATGTTATGATTGACAGTATTAAAAAATATCAAAATGTTCATATTTTTTAGAGTTTACAAATAAATATTTTGGGTATGCACCCAACCCTGATTTAAACTGCATTTGTGAATTCCCCTTTTTGAGAGCTTTCCAAACTGTATACTTTAGCTACCATAGGTTGAAAAATTTGTTTCTTATAGTCATTTATAAAAACTGGTGAATTAGGGCAAGTTTACTGTGTAGCGAATATGGAGAAAGCCAAAGGACAATGCAATTGTTACATAATAGTTGACGTGTTTGATGAAACAGAGACTTATAGAATATAAAAAACCTTAAAATGAGACCAAAATCATGTTTTTGTACAATATAGGGATGAGGGTTGTAAATTTAATGTAAAATTGGAAACAGTTTCCATTTCCCCATAGAGTTTGTACACACCACCACCTCCACACTACCACTGCAACCACCGCCACACTGTCTTTCGAAATATATATAATTAAACCATATCTCAGCCAAACCATGATAGAAATAGTTGATTTATTCACACAATGTTGCTAGATGCATGGACTTTCAAATGACACCCAAAACATTATCTCTACCACATTGAGTTGTTGAGTTAATATAGACCGATCAATGATTCATCACCAAAAGAATGCAATGTCACCACCCTTTTTAGGATGGTGAGTTCAAAACACATGGCCATATTTTTATTTCTGATTCTCTTCAACTGTTAGTGTAAGCAACTATGTTATTTTTGGTCTTGATGTTGTGACTCGTAACTTGAAAGTTAAGTGAACTGCTTAACCAGTTTTGATATTCAGTTTCTCCCAACCCACCTCTCTCAAACGAAAAATATGTATATGCAAACATCATATAAACCAACATTACAGGGAGGGGACACCATGGCATAACTAGGGTCTTCAATTTGGGGTGGGGTGGGGCAAGAGGGAGACAGGCTTGTGATCAGGGGGCATACCCAACTAATTTTGGTTAAAGTCAAATCAGAGGTTTAATTTTCCTTTGATCGATCAACTCAAAGGCCCAATCTGAATGTTGCCACAGACACCATAAAAACAACCCAGGAACTGTTTGTGTCAAGTGAACGTTTCCAGTTTGAGGCTCTCCTCGCAATGGTGGATCCGTGTAAAGAGCAAATATACGCTCGTAAAGACCATGTCACCTGTAATATCATGGCAGACATTTAATAATAACCTGTCTGCATGCATATTGCCTGTGGGTGTGCAATGGCCATCCAATTTTAATTACATCCAACAAAACTTTAAAAGTATCCACTCGATTGTTACGAATGAGGTCTAAAATTGCGGGGAAGAAGCTTGTATAACCCTAACCCTACTACACCACATGGAAACAACAAAGTTAGCAGCACTTGGCTTGCGCGCACACAAGTTCTATCTCATGTAGCACTAAACCCGGTTATATATGGTCTCTGATTCTTTAGCCTGGGAAGCTCTCCCCCCATGGCTGGGTGGTGGTGTATCTCGCCTGTCATGCGGTCGGCCCGGGTTCAATTCCCGAGGGCACCAGACATAATTGTTCTTACCCGCTCCACCTGTTCTTCGTTCCACCCCCACCACAAGTTTCTAGCGTTGGGGTTAATGTAGCTAAGATTGGGGATACTGATTACTGATGTTAAATTAGCTAACATTAAAGTACCTGGTCAGGAACTTTTTGTGTTAGGTGTATCATATGCACTACCTTCCACCACAAAATCATACTCTTTAGATAAAATAATGTGACAAGATCAATCTAAAACAAAACATGCATTAACATTATAAACTATATTGAATAAGGCAAATGTGCAGATTAGCAAAGCCACATATAACAACTATACTATTAACTTTTTTGATCAAATTACAATGTAGAATAGTAGAGCATTTACTAACGTTCCCAATGTCAATCGGTCATAACCATATGAATGCTACACTATTTATTGACAAATTCAACACAATAACAATAAAAGCAAATTATCTAGCACATAAAGCCACATAAGTGAGCATATACACAACAACACAAAACAGCTAGCTGTGTCTATCTCCTAGTGCCTACATCCAATACTAAAGCAGCCAACAGTGCACCACTCGTAGCAGCACATCAACCTACTGGTATTCTCAGTGTTTCTAGGCTTCCTAGAAAGCCTCCCACAAGCACTAGATGATCTGCTTACTGATGCACTTGCTGGTTTACGCCTCCTGTTAGTGCTTATTGCTGTCTTTGCACGGCGTTTTATGGGAGTTTTTTCTTCCAGAGTTAAAGAACATGGAACTTCATTGACAACATATATGCAAAGGGTGTCAGCCCCAAGAATAAAAAGACAAAACAAATGGGTTTGAAAGATGGAGAGAAAGATAAAAAGTCATAGAGAAGATGTCAGTAACAGTTTGTTAATATTTGATTGAAATGAAGAAATGCTATAAACGGGAAGGAGAATTGTGTTATGAATGTTTGGAATGTACGAAAAATGGCAAAGAAAATGTTGAAGAAGAATAGCAGATTTAAAAGATTGCCAACTGGTTATCAGGATCTCTGTATGAGCAGATCCTTGATAAACACAGATAAGGACACACAAACAAAACCTATCTTTTGAAGTATACAGACATATTCATAAGATACATTATCAATTCTTTAATAGTTGAGTAGTTCCCAATTTAGTAAGTCCTCTACTTTCTTTTTTAAAACGTCTGCAACTTGAAACATGCTTTGGCAGTTTCAAACTTTTTATCTAAACATGGTTTGGGTTGGTTCATCAATCATACAGGCAAGTATGTATTATAGCAACTGAATATTTTCTTTCAAGATAAGGTGTACATTAAGTAAACTAAATTACTACACCCTTACCCCTATTAAGTGGGTAGGATGAAGACTGACAAACATTTCAATTAATTTAGTCTTTTTTGTATAGTTTTAGCTATTCCCAGCAATATACTCACCTATAACTAATGCAGTGTTTTCATGATTGGAGCATGATATAATGGAACGTATATCATCATAGTATTTGAGTTCGCCAACCCAATCACCATGAACCGTCCATCGAATGAATTTAGTCAGTCTGGAGTGAGCTACCTTCTCAAGTGTTACACTTGCTATACCATCTGTCTTGGGCATTTTCTTCCACATTCTGAAAGTAAAAGTAATCAATCAATCTTACAAAGTTGTATAAAACTCCTAATTACATATCCAGTATAACATTCAAAGGAGTATACAAGGTAAAACAATTCATTGTTTTTCCATGCCTATTTCCATCAATATCTCAAAATTCATTTTACTGACAACTGCACCCGTTTACCGCGATTTTTGACCAAATCTGCCAGAATATTTAACGAACTTTCTAATTTTTGAAAACTAAATGAAGTTATATTTTTGAAAATATGAGGAAAAGGAAGTATGCATTTCATATTATTTTCTTCGGTTTGTATCTAAAAATGAGGCTTGCCCACAAAATATACCTTTTGACATGATGCGTCCCATATAGTACTACTTGTTAACACTTTCCACGCGGCTATTAGTTTTTACCATACAAAACAAGAATTTTCAGAAACCTTTCCCACATTTCAAAGCCTATCTCAAGAATTACTGAACCAATACTAGGCATGTTTGTACTTATGTTAATGTATTTCTCATGGTGATTCTAAATATGGTGATGAAATTCAATAATTTTGACTTTTCAATACATTTTGTAAAATTGTGGACCTGTCGTCTGCAGTCGCCTGCCGCGTGGAAAGTGTTAAGATATACAATGCATGTAGCCTATCAATCAAGTGTAAATGGAGGAATTATCTTCATTTAAGATTAATCATCCACCATTAACACTATAAGGCAAGGCCAAAAAAAAGATTCGCTTTAAAAATGTCAAATTACGCTCTCTTTTTCTCAAAATTTTGTTTTCAGCGTCAACCTCTGATTCCGCAATTTTCAGGGAAAATCCAAATTGCTGAGAACTTCTGAGCTTGCTATTATAAGGTTGTTAGTTCAATTCCTATGAAATGAGTATATGGTGTAATCAAGCAAAATGAGTTTGAAGTTGGTCAGATTCAATTTTCATTTTTCTACTTGATTGTGTACATCATTTAAAAAGCTACATTTTGCAGAAAACCCAATGAAAATTGGTCAATTGGTTCTAAAGATATAATAATAAAATTATAAATAATAGTGAACATTTATAACACCTGCAAATCCGCAATACGCTCAGCAACTGAAGGGTTGCCAAAACAATAGGAAACAAGACATTATCTCCTTTGCTTGGCTATATCTTAAAATCAATATGTGCGAGTTCCGACTCATTTTGCTTTATCATATCACATATTTTGTTCAAAGTTTCAGCAAGTAAACCTGCATTCCTGTACACATACCTTAATGTTTCACCCGTTCCA
The DNA here is from genome assembly GCA_035610835.1 of Ophiura sarsii. NCBI lineage: Eukaryota > Metazoa > Echinodermata > Ophiuroidea > Amphilepidida > Ophiuridae > Ophiura > Ophiura sarsii. The sequence continues at coordinate 65,446,555 of CM069450.1, forward strand.
TTAATGATGATAATATTGACACATCCTTCACTATCCCCATATATTATCAGACATTCATCATGGCCTGTGCAACTATAACAAAAAGAGAAAACATCAAAACATCAAATAGTGGGTTTACTGTTATAATATGTTCTAAACCATCTCCATACATTATCATACATTATATAGTGGGTGTGGTTTTAGAGGTCAACAAGGCAATTAATTTGATTGGTTTTTGGCTATATATTATGAGACGATAATATATAGTTTGGATGGGGTTTAATTCATTCAAATTTTTTAGTGAGTATGTGTTGTGCTTAATATTGTCGAAGCAGGAAGTTGGTTAATAGCTCGCTGGTTTCACCAATTTTATAAAGGGGAAATTTGTTGTTGTTTTATTAAAATAAATCTAACAAATTTATGATAAAAGACTATATTTTATTCTCTAATTCATCATGGCCTGGGCAGCTATAATAAAGTAAGAAAACATCAAAACATCAAATTCCCAAGATAAAATGTAGCCTGCAGACCTGAAACTGACATTCAGTGAAAAAAGCTGAAAATGCCAAAAAAGCTGAAAAACAGTGTGAAATTGGGGTAAAATAGTTCAAATTGGGTTGAAAAAAGAAAATGTGTAAATTTTGACAACAAAAAAAGCTGAAAAGTTTCAGGTTTTGTTTGGCTTTTTCTGCTGATACACACAGTGAATGCAAAACAGCTATGAACTATTATATTCTTTTCTCTTATTCATCATGGCGTATACAACTTTAGCGTAGCATAAGAAAAACCTCAATACTTAATATGATAAGTATTCATATATTTTCCTTATTCATCATGAGTTACCATTTTATAAGTTTGGGGCACATTGGGGCTTGCAGTATCCATACATAAAGCTAAATCAATTGTGTATCAATCCCTTGATTAATTCCTTTCTTAACCCGTGATTGATTGTTCTTACCAATAATCCAATTTGAGAGGGGTAGTTTCTAAACCAGTCACTTGGCAGTACGGCTCAAATGTAGACAGTTCATAAAACTGGATTTCACGATCTCTGAAAAAAGGAAAACAATCAATCAATGTGATGATCAATATGATGTCAAATATTAAATTTTGATTTGACATGTGTTTACATTTATAGTCTTGCAACAAACATTGCCACTACAAATAACTAGCATGTTCATTGCTATCTTTAAAAAGTATGGAATAAATTGTTGTTAATTTATGACCTGATTGGCTTAATCATCCACAATGCTGCCCCGAAATAATGGGGAAATTATTAGTTCCATAGATTTTTTTTAAAAATCTAACCCTATGGCGACGAAAAACCCACCCTGTTATACGGGCCAGACCGATCCAAAAAAAAAAAAATGTTAATGTTTTTTTTTTTTTTTTTTTTTTTTTTTTTTTAAATTGTTGAAAATTCACTGACAATTGTTGGGAAAAAATAATGCCTGACCAACCCTACCTGAGAGATCTGTTAGATCCCTAGAACAGTGTGGTTTTTTTCATCGACTAAACCTAATCTTTACCCTAAACAAATCCAAGAAAACATAGGAATTTTGTAAAATTTAAAATTCAATAGTCTTGACTTGTTCACCTGATTGAATAATAAAACCATGTCAAAATGTCTTTTGATTCAGTCAAACACCATGATTAGTATGTATGCCATTTGGTTTATCACTTACCCTGTTCCTAGAATCAGCTTGTTAAAATGTGACATAATCACAAAGTCTGTCACCCACTTGGGCTTCTGTCTATTGGAGTTTTGATCCGACTGGAATGAATTAATGTGTAGAATATCTTCAGTAGACGGCAAATGTGCTATCTTCAGTAGACGGCAAACGTGCTATCTTCAGTAGATGGCAAATGTGCTATCTTCAGTAGAAATCACATGTGCTATCTTCAGTAGACAGCAAATGAGCTATCTTCAGTAGACAGCAAATGAGCTACCTTTAGTAGACATTGAATGTGCTATCTTCAGTAGACAATATCTATCTTCATTAGAGAGTATACACCACCCATGCGCTCCCCCATAGATGCTGCATGCAAAGTAGGGGTCAAACAATCGGCTCTAACTTGAGCTATTCAATACGTCCTTATATGATATTTACAGAGATTATTCCCAATGGATGTCCGCAAAACATATCAAAAGTATACCGCAAAGTTCTTGACTAGATTTTTCAATATTTTGTGATGAAATTGATTTAGCGATTTCAACCCTTAATTTACGCCCCAAAACTCACAACAGACCTTACGCGATTTCAGTAATTTAAAACTATAAAATGTTCAAACTAATGCGATTTCTTTTGAAATCTTTACTGCGCACACTCATAAAAATGTGTAATACCCAAAAGTGATCAATATAATCGAAAAAAGTCTATCAAAATCTCGCAATTTGTACCGCAAAAAGGAACTATTGCTGTGATAAACTTTTACCGGACGTGATATCACATAGTGCATTGGTGGTAAAAACCCTTTAAAAGAACAAAGTTTGTCTACTGCAAACGAGACATATTTCAGATTGTTGCCAGTGAAATTCTGAGCTAAATCCCCAAGTTATATTACATTTCATGCTTCCGTTTTGAAGATGCAGCCTCCATAAGAAACATGGTCAAAACGTGACACTTCAAAATTGCATGTTTTAGCGGTGCGCGTGTACGTGCTTTTTAAAGAAAATGTCTCCCCGAGGCTTTTACTCGACAGCAAATGTGCTACATGTATCTTCAGTAGACAGTAAATGTGCTATCTTCAGTGGACAGCAAATGTACTATATTCAGTAGACAGCAAATGTGCTATCTTCAGTAGACAGCAAATGTGCTATCTTCAGTAGACAGCGAATGTGCTATCTTCAGTAGACAGCAAATGTGCTATATTCAGTGGACAGCAAATGTGCTATCTTCAGTAGACAGCAAATGTGCTATATTCAGTAGACAGCAAATGTGCTATATTCAGTGGACAGCAAATGTGCTATCTTCAGAAGACAGCAAATGTGCTATCTTCAGTAGACAGCAAATGTGCTATATTCAGTAGACAGCAAATGTGTCATCTTCAGTAGACAGCAAATATGTCATCTTAGTACACAGCAAATGTGCAATCTTATGGAAAACAGCTAAATGTGCTATCTTCAGTAGACAGCAAATGTGCTATATTCAGTGGACAGCAAGGTCTTATCTTCAGTAGACAGCAAATGTGTCATCTTCAGTATACAGCAAATGTGCTATATTCAGTAGACAGCAAATGTGTCATCTTCAGTAGATAGCAAATATGTCATCTTCAGTACACAGCAAATGTGCAATCTTATGGAAAACAGCAAATGTGCTATCTTCAGTAGACAGCAAATGTGCTAACTTTAGTATGGCAAATTTTCTATCTTCAGTAGACAGACAGCAAATTTGGTTTTTTCAGTAGTCAGTGAATGTATCATAATCTACTTTTGATGTAGATAAGGCCAACAAAAAAAAGAAGGTTTGTCTCAGATGACATGAGAGACTGAAAATCTAATGCGGTCTGCGGATTTTTTTTTGTTGATTTTTTTTCCTTCAATTTAGACCTGATCGTCATTTGTTTGGTCAAAAAGTTGGATTTTGCAAGATTTTTTTGAGAAAATTGAAAGAAGAAAAAAAAATTGAAAAAAAGCTAACGCGGGCGGTTTCGGGAATGCGTGCGGGTCATCTGAGACAAACTTCTTTTCTTTTTGGGCCTAAGGTGAAGTATATTAGAAAATGGAATGTCAAATTATATCTTACCATAACTGATTTTGTTCTTTTTAATTCCATTGCCCCATTCCAAAATGAAATTGTTCCATCCTGAAAGTTAAAAATAAAAATAGCTGTAAGATAACTTTACTCATGACTAATGTAATGTAACACATCTTAATACCAACATTCAAGCATACAAGTACAATGGATAAGATATTTCATCTCACAGACCTTGATTTGCACAATGATGTCATCTCATAGGTGTTGCTACAAGGGGTCAAACTTGCTAGTCATAAGGGTCGCTAGTCATAAGGGTCACTAGTCATAAGGGTCGCTAGTCATAAACCCTAAACTTAACCCTAACCCTACCCTAACCCTAACCTTACCCTAACCCTATACCTAACCCTAACCCTACCCTAAACCTAACCCTAAGATACTTTTATGACTAGCGCACTCGTGGTATAGTAAAATACACGTTATGACTAGCGACCCTTATGACTAGCGGATAGACCCCGCTACAAGGGGCAGTGGGCAACATCCTCTCAATATTGAAAGTTGTTGGTTGAGCTACATGTAGTGCCTTGGGGAAAGGGGCATGGGCACTTAGTTTTGACTGGTGTAGATTTGAAATCCTGACCCACATTTAGGGGATTTTTATGGCTGATTTGACTGGTGTTTTTTTGTGTGATTTGGGACCCATGATTAGGGTTTTCCAGCACAAATTGTATCCCATGTTTAGGAAATTTTTGCAAAAGGTGACACATTAGAGCAGCACATTGTATACATTATATATGTGAGTACCCCCCCCCCCCCCCCCCCCCCCCCCCCCCGGGAGCTAGTCATAAGTTGAGTTGGTACTATCAGCCAAAGATAATTAACATAATCGTCAGAGGAAATGTATGGTGGGATAACTCCATGAAGCTCATCAAACCTCCGTATTGGAGTACTTGCACTATTTAATTCATATTTGGCAACAACTTGCAGTAAAAAGATTTGGTTATTTTAGTAATGTTATAGGATTTACCTGGCTAACAGCAGCAAATATGCCATCTGCCATACTGGTTATTCTAAGTATTGGTTCCCTGTGTGGTGTATGCTCCAAGTTAGCTGGTGTAGTAATGTCAACCTCCTTCTGTCTCAGATAGGCGTCCTCTTTCTCCTCATATTCCAATTGCATGTATGTACAAAATTCATCCTAAAAAAAAGAAACCATCACAACACAAGAAGTTTAAAACGGTGAATGATGACTGGTGTAGATTGGTGTAAAGTATATTCTGTCAGTATTCGCCTCCCCCCGCCCACCTACTGTGAATTGAAGGGTATGGGAAGGCTTTGAAATGCTTTGAAATCATGGCATTTCATTCCATTATGGATGTTTTGCCTCAGTTCATTTTCAATTGATAAAACATTTCATTACCACTGACAGTCAGAATCAGAATCCCTTAAGACTAAACATGTATCCCCTACAAAACTTAACATGTGTTGCATGTATGTGTGATTCAGTTGGGTTATAATTTGATGGGCATGCTTGTGTACATTCTGATATGTTGCTGTGTCCTATGTATTCATTATCATCATATCATGTATAAGTCATCCTGACGAACCGATTCTAATACCTGGCTTTTATTTAATGTTCATACTTCTTTGTAATTTTGATGTTAAATAGAAATGAAAAAATATGTAACCAATAGCCATCTGCAATAATCACTGCAATTACCCCACCCCTACCCTATCCTTATCAAGTGGTAGATACCATCATGCAAGGGGTTGGAGTGCTCATGTCAAGCCTGTATAATACACCATACTTACCCAACCAATTTGTCCAACAGAACTTGAGTCAATCTTCATAAACAAAGCTACTATCTCATCCTCACTCTGCAATAAAATACAAACAAAAACACTCAGATCTTATCAAAATTTACATGAAATATCAAAATATAATGAATTTCACAAAATAGTCCGCTCTCAATCCCATCATAGTTTGACCATGAACTTAAAACCAACCAACCAGCAGGTGTTTTATAAATGGTTTATTATTATCAATATTGAAGTAAAGATTGATATTTATATGCTATGGAATCAATCCGTACATGAATGTGATGCTGAAGGTTCTTAAACATGTGCTCTGTTGTGACACATATGTTCTTATTCTATAAAATACAATACAAAGACTACATCGCAAATATTATGTTTAACTGTCCTATTGGTATCTATATCTATCAATGTATAACTACACATGGGTACATATGAGGTTAAAAATTTAGAAATTCACAATCGAAAATGTAGAATCTTAATGTCAAAATTACTTAAAATTTGCTTAAAATTGGTCTGAAATGTCTAATTCAGACCAAATTAAGTTGTTTGTGCACTTTGCACACATTTCTCCCCCACACACCCCACCCCCAATTTGTTGCCCCTGTTTTCCCCCGAAATTGTGACCGCTTGTGTTTAATTATAAGACCAGGAGGATATGTGACAACATATGTGACGCGATCAAGAGGAATGAGTCGGATGTCGACCCTGGTCGAAAATGAGTTTTTAATACAGTTTTAAGGAAGACACCTAGAGCTTTCAGAAACTGAAAACCCCATGTCGATATATACGACGTTTTGTTCCAAAGTTATGTCAAATTGTATACATGAATTTCCATCAAAACTTATGTAAGCCGCCATTTTGAATTGGCCATATCTCAATTTGGGATTCCCCGACATCCGACTCATTCCTCTTGATCGCATCACATATAATGAAGCCACTGTCTTGAACATGTATTCTACTTACCCTTCCTCTTAGTCCTAGTGAACTTTTTAGAACCTTCTTGAATTCATCCAGGTTCAGTGTTCCAGAACCATCTTCATCTGCTTCCTAATAGGAAAACCAATGTTGATATGATATTGACATGAAAATAAGTGTCATAATTGTATAAATATTTTGAATTTCAAGTAGTAATCACTTGCCTAAAAAATGTTTTGTACCATGTAGCAATAGATCTGTAAAACACTATAATTTTGCGGATACTTTATTTCACGAATTTGAAATGACTGCTATTTTTGCAGGCATTTAATTTTGCGGATCTGGAAATTTTACTGTTACTTTCAATGCAAAATTATCAGTTTCATGGGTATTAAATTTCGCGTATCCACAACCCTTGTGAAATTCGAGGAATGAAATCACTTGGGAAATTATGTAGTTTACAGTATTATATCAATAGATGCACATTCATAGGAAATTCATTATTATCATTTCATTCCCTGCCCCACATCCCCTCCCCCTACATATATGGACATACCAACAATAATAATAACACAAATAATGATATTAATAATTACCTCAAACGATTGTTTCAGTCTATATAAATGCTCCAGGTTAATCCTTTCTTCAATCTGAAAATAAAACAGAATATATTTTCTTGAAAGTGCTCACTCTGGTTGTTAGTCTCACCCTCCCCCCTATTTCAGGGGTGTAGCTATAAGATATTTTTCAAGGGTGGCAAAGACATTGGTTTGTGAATACTCTGCAGAACGCAACGATCATTTATATAGGCTCCCCATGCCAATAACAATAACTTGGAAATATTGATTGCCTAATCCTTTCTTAGAAATCATCACAGACCCCTTGCCTTCCCCAGCTCCTAGCTAATACAATTACCACTGGCCAAATTGAACAAAAAGTAATGGCATTTTTCACAATTTGTGAAACCAATATTTCTAAGAGCAATATGTCCTTCTTTCTAATAGTGAAATTTGAAAGCATGAAACCAATAAGTATTAAAGAATGACCGATAGCAACATTTAAATATATGATGGTGCTAATTTGGTTCATCGTAAATACTAATTCTCTATTGAGACATATATATATATGCTTTGTGAAATTTGCTTTGTCAAAGTAACGGGTTACTCATGGGAAGAGATATGATAATGAGAAGCACCTAGTTTCATATTATTTTCTTTAAAATTCACGAAGAAACTCCTCAAAAAGTTCAAATTGTTTTCAATTGCCAATTTTCCTGATGTTTCATGATTTTGTATTATGTTACATATATCCATGGAAACGGATGTGTGCATCTTTGCAACAGTACCATATCTAGTAGCAATCACTTGTTAACAGCTATGCTGACACTTGCTTTACTTGGGAATATGGGGGGGGGGGGGGATTCAATTTCAAAGTGGCAAGCAAATGCACCATTTTCTGCTAAAAAAAGAACAAGTCTGTCATCTGTTCATTGGAGAGTTATATTGACAACTACACTGTAAAAACATGTCCAGTTCGAAACTTGTAAACAACAGGCGCTATTCAAGTACCCTGCTTTACATATGCACAAGTTGTTTAAGCAGGATTCTTGAAGAACCCAAAGTTGTTTAACATTTTTATGCAGACGTGTTGTAGAGAGATGCACTGCATGGTGACTTTTGATGACAAAATAGTGTTGATCTTGGCACCTTTAGAATGAGACCTCCCTATATTCTCAAGCAAGTGGCCGCGAGCACTGAAAGAACCTACATACAAATGTGGTACCATTGGAAAGATGTACACATCAGCTTTTTATTGATATGCAACACTATATGAACATATCAAATTATATGAAATATTGGCGATTGAAAAGAATGTTCAAACATCTGTTGAGAGCTTTATAAATAATCTCCAACTAAAACCC
>CM069450.1:65454982-65534931 GCA_035610835.1 Ophiura sarsii
TGTTTAATGCGCTTTATAAATGATTATTATTATTATTATTATTATTATTATCTAAGAGGTGTATATGACAGAAACAGTACATGTGTAGGCCTACATATTTTCAAAACATATTTTAGAAAATAAGCCATTGCCTTGTATTCATGACTACATGCATTACATGTGACTCATGGAGTTATTTTTGGAAAGAGTGTAATATTCTCTTATAAGGCCCCCCCCCCCCCCAAAAAAAAAAGGTTTGTCTCACATACCCCCGTGCATAAGTATGTGGAGTCACTTTTACCGCAGGGCCCTATTTTTTTAGTTGTAAAAAATCCAAAAACAATTAGCTGCGAAGCAAAAACGCACACAAAAATGGACTAAAATTATTTTTTTAGGTCGCATTTAGCATAGCTATAGTTTCTATTAAAAGCATAATAGCATATTATAGCTATTTTCCCAAATGTATGTGAGACAGACCTTTTTTTATTGTCCCAATTTGAGCACAGTCTATTGCCACTTTGCCATTGCCAGTTTGGCAATGACGAAATGGCAATGGCCCATTCAGGACAGTCAATGCAGAATTACACAAAAGTCACTTATCCAGATTTTTCACTTATCCAGCCATTGCTTGGTCCCATCATGTCCAGATAACCAAGGTTGGATTGTACTCAGGGTTGTAGCTGCGCCAGACGGAGTCGTCCAGAAGTTGTGCCCAGTGTCCGGCACTCTTAGAAAATAAGGGTTAAAAACTGGCACTTAAAAAAAAGGTGGGTTTTTTTACAATTTGTGGACAAAATCATTTAACTGCCTCATAAAACAAGAAATTATGTGGCAGGAACCCTCAAAGTGCATTTATAACCTCTTAAAAAACATTAAGAAGGCCTCTAGACCCCATTCCATGATCCAACCTACTTCGTTCGCTACACTTACTCCGTTCGCCATCAGTAAAATTGTCCGGCACTCAATCTTGTCTAGCTACAACCCTGATGGTATTGCAAATTACAATGGCCAAGCCTATCTCCAAGCGCATGTTCGGACGGTTTTCGATGACGTAGTCAACCGAGCCTATATAATAGTTAGCGAAGTATACTGCGTGAACGAGTAGCTGAGAGCCGTGACTTGCCTATGAGTTTCGGGTCCCCGGTTCGAACTCCGGTCTGGTCGGTGCCATTTTATTTTTTCCTCTAAAATTGCGTTAAAATCTGTTAAAACGCTGGTATGGAGGTTACGCTATTATACGGATTTCTTTGTTTTTGATTATCGCTCATTGTGTTCCACGTAATATCAGTGGCATAACTATACTTTTTCATTGGGGTGGGGGGGGGGGGGGGCAAGAAGGGGCAGTGACTTGAAATGGGTGGGCTCTTAACAGGTGGGCTCCATTCCAGTGTCAAGAAATGCGCGCGAATATTTTCGACTTTACACCTACTTTTTGCACGATTGAGCTACATTTCGCTCTAAACAAGCTTGTACCATAGAATATTGCATTTGGGGAAGACATGCACGCGTAGCGCGCGAACATTTTTGATTTCATTTGGGGGGGCAAGGGTTCCAAGTGGGGAGCCCCCCCCCCCCCCCCCCCCCCCCCACCCCCCCCCCCCCGCGGGTTACGCCACTGCGTAATATGTCATTGGTCTAATATGTCATTGGTAGGCGTAAAAAAAACCCTGTTCTATGGTCAAATGGCCCTCTCAGGTAGGGGATGGTCAGTTATGTGTTTTGTTTGTTTTGCTTTGTTTAAAAAAATATCGTGAACATTTTGGTAAATTTTCAACAATTTTCAAAAAAAATCCAAAAAAATTTCAAACATTTCAAAAACTTCCAAATCTTTTCTAAAATTGTAAACAAAAATGGTAAAAAAAGGGAAAATTAAAAATAAGTCAAATGGTCAGTCAGGCCTGTAGAACAGGGTGTATTTTTCCCACGCCTTATACAAAATAACACATGGAATAAAATGTCCCAAGACATTCATGTGATGTACTTTATTCAGTCATTACGTGGCACATGGTTGGAAGTGTGACACATGAATATTATGAAATACACTATTGCTGAACTGTAGTGTGAGTAGGTAGGGTCATTGTCTTTACACTTCTCCTATCATATCATGTTGATTGTGAATATTCTTAAGGTTAAAATGTGATGTTTTGTTGGGTATAGGTTCCAAAGTCATGAATAAAAGCAGTACATGTAGCTGGGAATGTGACCAACAAGCATTTTGCTGCTTTTGCCCTACAAATTTAACTTATCAAGATGCCCTACAAATTTGACTTATCAAGATGCCCTACAAATTTAACTTATCAAGATGCCCTACAAATTTGACTTATCAAGATGCCCTACAAATTTGACTTATCAAGATTCCCTACAAATTTGACTTATCAAGATGCCCTACAAATTTGACTTATCAAGATGCCCTACAAAATTGACTTATCAAGATGCCCTACAAATTTGACTTATCAAGATGCCCTACAAATTTGACTTATCAAGATGCCCTACAAATTTAACTTATCAAGATGCCCTACAAATGTGACTTATCAAGATGTCCTACAAATTTGACTTATCAAGATGCCCTACAAATTTGACTTATCAAGATGCCCTACAAATTTGACTTATCAAGATGCCCTACAAATTTGACTTATCAAGATGCCCTACAAATTTGACTAATCAAGATGCCCTACAAATTTTGACTTATCAAGATGCCCTACAAATTTGACTAATCAAGATGCCCTACAAATTTTGACTTATCAAGATGCCCTACAAATTTGACTTATCAAGATGCCCTACAAATTTGACTTATCAAGATGCCCTACAAATTTGACTTATCAAGATGCCCTACAAATTTGACTAATCAAGATGCCCTACAAATTTGACTTATCAAGATACCCTACAAATTTGACTTATCAAGATGCCCTACAAATTTGACTTATCAAGATGCCCTACAAATTTGACTAATCAAGATGCCCTACAAATTTGACTTATCAAGATACCCTACAAATTTGACTTATCAAGATGCCCTACAAATTTGACTTATCAAGATGTTCTACAAATTTGACTTATCAAGATGCCCTACAAATTTTGACTTATCAAGATGCCCTACAAATTTGACTTATCAAGATGCCCTACAAATTTGACTTATCAAGATGCCCTACAAATTTGACTTATCAAGATGCCCTACAAATTTGACTTATCAAGATGCCCTACAAATTTGACTTATCAAGATGCCCTACAAATTTGACTTATCAAGATGCCCTACACATTTGACTTATCAAGATGCCCTACAAATTTGACTTAATAAATCAAGATGCCCTACAAATTTGACTTATCAAGATGCCCTACAAATTTGACTTATCAAGATGCCCTACAAATTTGACTTATCAAGATACCCTACAAATTTTGACTTATCAAGATGCCCTACAAATTTGACTTATCAAGATGCCCTACAAATTTGACTTATCAAGATGCCCTACAAATTTGACTTATCAAGATGCCCTACAAATTTGACTTATCAAGATGCCCTACAAATTTGACTTATCAAGATGCCCTACACATTTGACTTATCAAGATGCCCTACAAATTTGACTTAATAAATCAAGATGCCCTACAAATTTGACTTATCAAGATGCCCTACAAATTTGACTTATCAAGATGCCCTACAAATTTGACTTATCAAGATACCCTACAAATTTTGACTTATCAAGATGCCCTACAAATTTGACTTATCAAGATGCCCTACAAATTTGACTTATCAAGATGCCCTACAAATTTTGACTTATCTAGATGCCCTACAAATTTTGACTTATCAAGATGCCCTACAAATTTGACTTATCAAGATGCCCTACAAATTTGACTTCAAAAATGGTGATTTGTCCTTCAACAGCTCTAAATAGCCAAGAAATCCACGACAAGGGTAATTTGTCCCCTGTAAAAATTACCAATAGGGCTAGTTATAGTTTTGGCCCTAACTCTACTACACCACACGGCAACTGTGCGGAAAAAATGTTTTTATAACCCGGCGTGCAGGTTTTGGGGGTACAAAACGGACCCAGGCTATGTAACGAGGCGAATATACTCGCCGAGTGTCGACTGGCAGCGGTGGTGTAGTGGCTAGGATCTGGGTTGGGGTGCTGGAGGTCTCAAATCCCAGGGGGTCGGGTGACTTTACTGGTGAATTTTGGGTGTCGGAAAAAAATCTGTTGCCGTGTGGTGATCTCGAGTTAGGGTTAGTGTAGGAAATCAGTTATTGCTTGTCAAGGAACGGTTCAATCCAAAAAGTCCAAGAAGGTCACTTGTGTATTTTTTTCTTTCTTTTTGAAATAGTTCTTTGACCCTTTTTATTTGTGTTAATCAGTTGATTAAAACTTCTAGATTTGTGTACTATACTTGTGAAAAGTACATTTTTAAACATACAGTGAGATATCAGACAGACACTATATACACATAACTCTCTGATTGGAAACAAACCACCAATAGTTATGTTGCAATATCTAATTAAACATGTGGCACACTTTTCGGATTTCCTAGTGCGTTATCTATTTTTTACAAAGTTCATTGGATCAAAACAAATGCTTACATGACCTAACCATGACTTATGTTATCATTGGTCATCGCACTTTTTACATTTGACCCTGATTAAAAAAGTATGTTGACCCTCAATCATGTTCAAAACTGTTGGGACACTTCCTGCAAGTCCTGTGAAACGGTGGTCCCTCCCCCTAAACTCAATGTTGGTCCATATAAAAGCATCGTCCAGCAACGGGCTGTGTTTATATATCAGCCCCAACATTGGTTCGGGGGGGGGGGGGGGGGGGGGGGTAGGGATGGCAGCTTTACATAAACTATTTTTGACTATCATACTTTCAACTGACAGCATTTTACTCATTTTGTAAGATATTTGATGCGCATGTGTATAGTGTCCCAACAGGTTTTGAACAAGATTGTATTAAAGCATTGAAAAAATAATGTACTAAATTCATATAAGTCCTTGTAACTGCATTAAAAAAAGTTCCAAATTATCTCATATTTGGCAATATTAGACTAGAGAGCTATAATGTACCATTAGGATCGTTTATTTAAACAAAGAATGGGTTAGTAATGTCTTATTTCATTTAAGTAAACTAATGATTGTGTTATTGTGGTAGGGTGGGGTGTTGTGGGGGTGACCGTTTATTTCGGATTAAAATACTCTTAATTGAAGCATGTTAATTGAGACGCCATAATAATTAAGATTCGTATTCGTATTTGTATACAGGTAGATGTCAACAAACACAAAATATCCATTTGACAACGTAATATATTACCTATAAATCGCGTGTTATTATTATACATATTATACCCATTCGTAAGATCCGGAAAAATGAAATCAACTTTAGAATAAAAATTTACAAACATTTCCAAAATAAAATACAAAACTAAACAAACGAAAACAAAACCATAAAAATAAGAACCTATCGAGATTCGAACCAGCAATCTACTTATTCTAAGACAGGAAACAAACAACTGAGCTATCTGGGGAGTCAGCTTTTTGAAGAGGCGTTTTGCTTATTAACTCTAGCACAGTATTGATCAACCACGGTCAACCCATCAATTACAATAGAACACTATGTACGGTCTACCAGAATGAATAGAAAGGAAGTATTGATCATCTTTTAAGATATTATTGGTAGACCGTGGTTAATCGTATTGAATTCGCAAATATGATTATTATTTGGAACAGTATGAAAGTGTATATAATGTTAATCGTGGTAGACCGATAATAATAAGTGTATTTCCATACTTAATCATCTCAGGAAGAATATTAGTTTAACAAGATAAATTGTTATACCCTATCTACTGATACTAGTACAACGTATTGCCCTACTAGTGTAGTGGTTTCGACTGACACCGCAGACTCTGTCCATGGGTTCGAATCTCAGCGCGGCAGTTTAGTTACATTATTAATTTTACTTCAAATGTTTAAACAATTAAGATTTGAAATAAATGAGTTGATCAGGTTTGTACAACATGGTTTTTTTCCGTCGCCTTGACGCACCGCCACTTGATGCAATCGTTTGAAACACCCGCCGCTGTAAATTAGATACTTTGAAACTATGACACTTTATCAAAATAAACGTTATTTATGTATTTCATTAAATATGTATACGTAATTAGACAATGAAGTTCAATTTGAAATGTTACAGAAGCAATGTTGTTCATTTCTTAAAAGAATGGTTAAAATCGAAGCAACCGTTTTCGAGATATAGCGATTTTTGTATTTTTTATAGCTCACTTTTCCACTCCCTTAATACAAGTTCAAAACTGTTGGGACACTTCCTGCAAGTCCTGTGAAACGGTGGTCCCTCCCCCTATAAAACTCAATGTTGGTCCATATAAAAGCATCGTCCAGCAACGGGCTGTGTTATATATATCAGCCCCAACATTGGTTCGGGGGGGGGGGGGGGGGGGGGGGGGGGGGGGGGGGAGAGGGATAGCAGCTTTACATAAACTATTTTTGACTATCATACTTTCAACTGACAGCATTTTACTCATTTTGTAAGATATTTGATGCGCATGTGTATAGTGTCCCAACAGGTTTTGAACAAGATTGCTGGTAGGTCCTGACATTGAAAAATTGTATATTCTGATCAGACAACCTCATTTTCGTCCTTCCATGTAGGAGGGCTGCTATTACAAAAAATCAGCCAATCCAGGGTAATCCTACGATTAAATATAGAAACACTGAGTCATGAATTTGAAGAGGGTAGGGGTGTGACTGGGCAGTCTGAAAGCAGGGACATACCAAACTGACACAACCTGAATTGGGGGATCTTATGGAACTGATGGCATCTTTGAAATGGGGGTCTTGGCGAACTGCCCAAGGTTGAAATAGGGGGTCTTGGAGAACTGCCCAAGGAAACGTATTGGGGTCTTAGTGGAACTAATGGCCTTAGTAATGGTAAAATCCTCTTGTGTATTAATAGCTAATGCAAGCAAACCATCTCGAGACTCAAAAACGATATGCTTAGAGAACGGGTCTACAGGATTTCCGGGCTCATGAACGGGGGATAACAACGCTCGAATGGGAGAGTTTGGATTGTATAACTTGTGGAACGAATTATCAGTAAAATGAGATGCTTATGTGCGGCTGACAGGCCGTGAAAAGGGGGTCTTGGTAGCCGCACATATACCCGTTTGGCGAATATACTTGAGTACTTTATTCGGTTAAAGTGGCAACACACGGACAGACAGTTCTCAGATTGGGAGCAGTTGAGCTCAGATAGGGTAGTCCTATGATACCCTCTCCCTGTTTATGTTGCCACTATATTTTTCAAGGTTAAAAGTTACATCTATATATATGGCTTTCTTTGACTTCTGTTACACAGTGTGGAGGAGCTTAAAAGTACACCCAATTATAGTACACACGTTGTCCAAAACTACACCTTCATAAGTTGTAGTGTATTTATAGTATCAATCTAATGAGATATGTTATTATGAGTTAAAGACCTAACAACAATCAAGTAGTTATAGTCATATACAAAGAGATGTGAGGTAAAAATGTCTGCTTCTTGTCACAGATGTAATATTTCCTTATATTTTATCATCTCTGGTTAAACAAGACAGACAATGATATTGACCTCCTTTATGTATTTTCCCCTCATATATTTTGCTTTGACAGGAATTAGAAGATGAATTCTGTCCTATTTGTCTGGAGATGTACACCTCATCAGATTGTGTTAGAATATTACCATGCAAGTAAGTATATAGTCACCAAAAATAAGTTTAATATGGTATTGTAAATGTTTTCTAATCCTGAAAACACCCTGGGTGGAATCTGGGATAGAACAATAAGGGGGGGTTGAATTGAGGGGTTGGGGAGGCGGCTCCGCTGGTGTCAGGATTCAAACCCGAGTATGGGAGTCTGTGCCCTTGTCCACTTTGCCAGGTGGTCGCATTCCCCTAAATACCTTTTCGTGTTTGAGTCTGTTTTCATTCATGTGTTTGATGTTTCTGGAAAAAATACAATGTATGAATTAAAATCCTTTCAGGCACAAAACAAAGAAATATGGTTGGGTATATGTCTGATACCTTGCATATCTTGCATTCTTTAAGACTTTATTGTTGACAAATTCCATTCCTACTACCAGGGGCGGATTTAGGGGGGAGGGGCGCCGGCGGCACCCCCACCCCCTTATTTTGACAGCGCGTCTGCGCCCCCGCGCCCCCTTATTTTTGACAAGGCGCCTTTTTGACAGGGCGAAAACGTTAAAAACGTGTACAAAAGCATGTAAAAACACGTGAAGATGTGTCAAAAATCGACCCAACCCTATTTGTGCCCCCGCACATAGCCCTTTTTGTGCCCCCGCCCCACTCTCCCGATGTAGTGCGTTACAACCATTTACAAGGACCATTTTCGGAGAAAGCTTGCCCTTACACCTCCCCCTGTTCTTAAGTTTCCTGAGCTGACTGCAAACAAATTGAGGCACCCTTTTACGAGAGTTTCATAATTCCCCCCCCCCCCCCCCTCCCCCCTGAAAAGAATTCCTAGCTACGCCACTGACATAAACCATAGGGTTGGGGTGACAATTTTCGATGATCTTTTCTTTAAAATAAGGAAGGACCCAATACACATTATGACAATATTGACAGCTTAGCATTTGTATGACGTTGATCCCCAAGGTTAACTCCACTGCTATGCTGAACAAGCTGTAGTTAGCATTGAAAAGGAATCGTCATCGATATAGAATTACAAGATTTTGTGGCTATGTATTGCAGTTCACCTGCAATTCAGTGCAACCGAAGCTAAAATTACATCACAAATACAGAAGGAAAATAATGCAAGAAAAGTGAGGCCCATTGCAGTAAACAAAATAGCTAAAAGGCACTCATGTCTCATTGTATATTTGTTTTCTATTTTAAATGTACAATCCTGCTCAAAATAGCATGTGACTTGTACAGGTAAATGGCCTTAAGGAGGGAAACTTATGTATATAAATAGGACATGTACAATACTGCTTAAAATCAGTTGAAAATGCTATGCCAAATGCGATTTAAAATAAAATAGTAAAAAATCCATGAGACAGGCTCTGTGAAGCAATAAAATGAATCTGATATGATACTTCAAGATGTGAAATTAAAATTTGAAGAAGCATAGTCCAATAAATCAATGGATTCAGTTGTTTGTTATGCGTTTAAATACTGTTTTAATATTGGGAAAATCATTCCTTACAGTCACAACTTGGCTCACACCATCTTTTTCAAAAGCTCAAGAGAAAATGGGGAGGGGGGGGGGGGGGGGTAACCGTAATGCGGTAAAATACAAATTGTAAAAGCTATGCCAGCGGTCTTCTGAATAAAACTTGTGGGGTTTTTTTGCCTCATAATGAAAACTTTTTATTTAGATACACTTTTAAGCAGGTCTACAAAGATCAATCTATTTATAGATCATAATCATATTAATTAAAATTTGGACACATTCCCAATCTGCACCTTGGCAAATCTATGTTGGAAATGTTTATGTTACGCTTTTACATTTTACAAACATTGGAGATGCAAAAACAAACAGTGCCTAAGGCACAGCATTATAGTTAGAACAGAGTTATTACTAACATTTAATAGCCTGAAGCAGTGGCGTAACTAGACTTTTTCATTTGGGGGGGCAAGAAGGGGCAGTGACTTGAAATGGGGGGGGCTCCCACGATTTACGCGCGCAACATTTTTCGACTTTACAGCTATTTTTGGACGATTGAGCTACATTTTGGCTCTAAACAAGCTTGTACCAAAGACTATTTAATTTTGTGAAGACATATGCGCGCGTAGCGCGCGAAATTTTTTCATATGTGTACTTTTGACCATCATAATTCCATGATTCCTTTCGTCAAATGAACCGACAGTGCCAATCTCAACCGACACGATGTCATTATTGGGGGGGATTTGGTGTGTACTTTGTTTGTAAATTTCATTTACAGCCGTACTTGATTTCATTTGGGGGGGCAAGCGGGGGGGCAAGGGTTCCAAGTGGGGGGCTCCTGCCCCCCCGCTGGTTACGCCACTGGCCTGAAGAGATAATTCATTCTATTAAATTGAAACTAAATCGTGAGAGCTGTTTCTAAAAGTAGCATAAAATCAGCTGTTGTTTAACAGTATTGCTTTTATGGTACTGAAAGATACTTCACCACAACGACAAATCATTAGTCATTTGGCCTTGTCTTTGTGGAATGGTAAGGGGAAGTGATAGGGTTTTCCTTTATGAAACCAAACATAGTCGGCAAAGCTATATAAGCAATAAGTTGATTATTTCATGTGACAAAGTCACATTGAAGACATGTGATATATTTAGTCAGGTGCCTCTTTGGCGACTTTTAATATAATGTGAATATTTTCAATGACTCCTGCAGGGCAACTTTGTCAAGATTCATGATAAATGATATGGTAATCTGCTTTTGGATTACTTTTTATGTGACTCATTGCATGACCTCTTTTGCGATTTTGGAGTGCCTCTGCATCCGTTGATCCAATAGTGAGGGAACGTACCTGGATAATACAGTGAAAAGCAATTTTCTTAAAACTTAATTAATAATCTATTACATTAACACTTTCCACGCGGCAGGCGTCTGCAGACGACATTCCAAAATGTCACAAAAATGTTTCAAAAATGTTAAAAATGTTGAGTGTCAATACCATATTTGGAATGACCATGAGAAATGCATTGAAATAAGTACAAATATGCCTAGTATTGGTTCATTAATCATTGAGATAGACTTTAAAAGTTGGGAAAGGTTTGTGAAAAATCTGTTTTGTATATGGTAAAACTATACAGCTGCGTGGAAAGTGTTAAATGTGCAAACAAACAGACCTACCAACTGTCCTTTTATCTCGGAGGGACTGTCCCTGTTTTACTTTAGAAAACACAAAAATAGGGACAGTCTGAAATTTATAATAGTGTCAAATTAAGTACTAAAAGCAATTTGTTAAATTGTTAAAAAGATAATTTCCCTTCATTAATATGTTATTAGCTTACCTGAGATGACATTTAATTTACTATATCAAAGTGTCCATCATTAGGCATAGTAAAAAAAATGACATGTTTCCCGTCCGGACTTTTTAAAAAAAGGAGGAGGGAGGGTCTTACTATTTACTATTTTCCCATTTTTTGATATTTTTTTTCAAGATGGCCGCCATGATGATGATGATGATGATGATGTAGGCCTACATGTGTCGGTCCCCTAATTGCAAGCAATTGCTACGTGAAGTTAGGTATATCGGTCTCCATGGTACTATTTGAGAAGCCACGTCAATAATTCTGTGTCATGTATGGCATGAACATGCTATGAAATGATACAGCATTTCTATTACACCTACCATTCCTATGGGCAAAGGATCAATCACTAAAAAAAAAAATTACAAAAATTTAAAAAAAAATTTTTAAAAAAATCTTCTTTTTTTTTACAGAATTTTCGGAAATAGTAAATAGTAAAAAATAGGAGGCGGCGGCCAAAAAGGAGGCGGGCGGGGACGGGAAACATGTTTCTTTTTTTACTAGGCCTTATCATTTTCCAAACAAGTTGAGTGAGGGGTCCAGTTCCATTAACTTTGAGTAGCCTACTGGACCCTTGGCCTAGGGTGTCCCTCTATCTGACTTTCCAAGGTAGGCAAGTCATTTTATTGTACTGACACGGGTAATATCCCATATGCTGCTATTTGACCATCATTAGAGTAACAATGGTCCCCCCCCCCCGACCCTGTCCCCCTCATCCCCCCCCCCCCCCCCGACCCTGTCCCCCCCCCCCCCCCCCCCCCCGACCCTGTCCCCCTCATCCCCCCCCCGGGTATCCGGGCACGTCCAAGGACTTTAATTTAGTAATTACTTTAATGTAAAAAATCACCCCTAAGCAAGTAATATCAGGTATTTCCAATACCCTGGACAAGTAGTGAAAATATTGTTATACCTTAAACAAGTAGTCACAAGTATTGTGATACCCTACGCAAGTAATGTGTTTATTTTAAACTTCTTACAGAGTATGATACACTTCAAATCCTTTTTTCCTAAGGCCTTCCCTTAAAGTATTATGAAAAAAATGCCGAGCTTAACTATTAGATCACTTATGCATGTTATGCGACGGATACAAATTGAGAAATATATCCCTGCCCATGTATCATGGCTATTTATATTCCTCACGGAGCAAATTAGGACCCTAAATACGTAAGCCAATTATCGGAAAGGTATACCCTTTTTTAAATGTTGCTTGTTTTGATACCCTATTCACGCTCGTACCGTGCCCTGGCTTGGAATACTACCCTAATTACGTGATTCATTGGACTTGCTGATATCCCTCTTGTAATGACCACTGAGTACCCGGGGTCTACCCAGATACCCATTTACAGCTCTATAGTTCACTCAGAGCCAAATTGGTGAAACCTGTTTACAGCAGCGAAAGTTTTCAGAAACACATCGCACTCAAAACTCACGCATATCACAATATGGCGCGCAGTGTTATTGTGGCGTTGATGCTTGCATATGCCCAAATCGCGCTTATATGCTTTGATTACTTTTGCGCGCAGATAGATAAAAAAAGGAATATTTATCGCCAATTTGGAACTGATTGAACTAAAAGCCTTTAAAAGCCTGGTCCAAAATTGAGGAAAGTAATAGCACATGCAATCAAATGGATAGCATTAACCCATCAGTTGAGGTTCCTAATGCATAATAGCAAAGAACACACAACTCTTTTCAATGAAAGATTGAACACACATGGTACTCGCATTTCATAAATTTCATCCTTCCCTCAACTCATAAGATATGTATACCCTAGATACAGATGACTAATTCCACAGATGAACTTGTAACAATAATAACATCCAAAACATGGATGACATATATATCAGTAAGTTCAACTGTCCATGTAGATTATATCTACACAACATGCCTACATGTATTTACACATGACACCGTTAGAGCATGGTTAGAGCCAATACATTATTAATCAGGGTAACATTTCTTGCTGTAGTACTGTGATATGTATGTGGCTTGGGGACTCTCTACCATGCCTAGCATTCTTTGTTTAATCTACATCTAAATTTACAATGCCTAATATAGTGCAGGGGAATGAGCACTATTATGTTGTTATATTGATATGTCATGTTCCTGTCGATTAATCGTCTTTTCTGCCATCTGTCATCAAAATGACCTAACCCCTTAGACAGGGGGAGCATTCTAATGCGTCTGCGCATCATAGTCTCCTCACTTTCTTGTTTGACCAAGTTACACCTTGAAATTGACCAAGAGGTCAGAATCAAAATTGCATGGATGGACCCCTTAAATTTCACAATGCATGAAAATGGAAATCTTAAGAAATACTGAAGAATTGTCATTGTCCATCCTTTACTTAACACTTTCCACGCGGCTATTAGTTTAACCATTATACAAAACAGATTTTTCAGAAACCTTTCCCAATTTTCAAAATCTATCTCATGGATTACTGAACCAATACTGGGAATGTTTGTACTTATGTCAATGCATTTCTCATGGTGATTCCAAATATGGTAATGAAATTCAATAATTTTGACATATTTGAAACAATTTGTGATATTTTGGAATGTCGTCTGCAGCCGCCTGCCGCATGGAAAGTGTTAACATCAGAAACCCCTTGAAATGTTAGAGCCAGTGTTATAGCTACTCCTGCCCATAGGCATGTTTTGGGAGCAAAAACTGGTTAAATGAGGGGGGGAAAGAATTACTCTGCCGGTGCTGGGAATCGCACCCTGGTCGCCGCAAAGTCCTGCTCCTACATGGGCAAGCCATGGAATCAGCTTCACAAAATGTAAGATTTTCTTCCATATGATAGCCTGATTGCACTAGCACAGAGTTATGTAGTATTGTGTAGTACTTATGGCCATTGTTAATTGGTCTATACGGATTACCCACCCTTTTGTTATAAAACTTCTTCAGATAATCTTCACCAATAGACCTTTAAAGTAATCCCTTTGGTAGTCATATCAACCATTCCCTGAGAGGGAATTTTACTCCAAATGTATGGGTTATGGGTCATTGAATATGGCCCTATATTTGTTTATATGTATTTTAAATGTTAATGCCACACAAATAAAACCCATTTTAAGTTGTATCTCGTCACATAGGTACATTACATTCATTCATCATATAGAATTCCCAGGGATACTACCCTAGATGACATTGTATCCATAGTTCAACTGTCAATGTGTAATACATAGTACGATCTGTCGCATTAATCATGTATGGTTTTGCTTAATCTATTGCATATATTATCACTGTCACGTTTCTCTGCATGCATGTGTGATACTGTGTGAGCAGGTGTATCTTACAATTCCAACAAATACATTAATACATTAATAGATCTTCATGTAATCTGCAGCTTAGTGTGCAGACCTGCTAACTGTACCTATTAAGGAGGGACTGTCCCTCATTTTTACTTCGGAAAATACAAAAATAGGGACCCTCCCTTTTCCTGAAAATTCTAATAGTTATAGATTGGTTTAATGAAAAATACAAAATTGTGGCTTACAAGCCAAATTGCATTGCACTTACAATATTATAAAAACATTTAAATATATTCAAAGAGATACATTGAAAATTAAATACAAATTACAAAGACACATTTATATAAACATGTGATACCAAAACACTCACGAGATAATAGTGTCAAGTTAAGTAGTAAAAGCAATTAATTACATTGTAAATTGTTTATTACTAAGAAAACTTCCCTTCAATAATATGCTTTTAGCTTACTTGAGATGACATTTGATTACTAAACTATATCAATGTGTCCATCATGATAAGTTTTCATGTTGTGTGAAGGGTCCAGTTTCATTAACGTTGAGTATAGCCTCTGGATCCTGGGCTTGGAGTGTCCCTCTTTCTGACTTTCCAGGGTTGGCAGGTCTGGTGTGTGATTTACTTACTTTGCTCTTCAATTTAAGTCTCCTTTGACAGGTGTGTGGCTTGAACCGCAAAATCAATCGCCGCCTGCCCGCCACCCCACTTTTTCCCTTAGAAAATAAGATTTTGAAATGAGATGAAACCCATATCTCTCATATATTACACCTGCAAAAGTCTACCACACCTGCTCTGTATAGGCAAATATAGGTTGTTTCTGGCTTGTCGTTAGAACCACTAGGATAACTGAATTCAAAGTTTAGAAATAACATTTTGGAATAAGACATTTTTCATTATGCATATGATGGGGTACTTGTTTATTAAAACCTTTCTAAAATTGGCCATTTTGTCTTTTTAGCGCAAACATTTCTACCCTAATGGTAAGCAGTTAGAATGGATTGAAAATTATTTGTGATGATTTGCTAAACAGCCGAGACAATAAATAGATGTAGTGGCGTGTCCAAAAGTGGGGCCAGGGCTCCCCCCCCCCCCCCCCCCCCCCCACCACCTCGGACTACCATTCGGCTAAGTGGTTTTACTCCAATTT
Organism: Ophiura sarsii; assembly: GCA_035610835.1. Classification (NCBI taxonomy): domain Eukaryota; kingdom Metazoa; phylum Echinodermata; class Ophiuroidea; order Amphilepidida; family Ophiuridae; genus Ophiura; species Ophiura sarsii. The sequence goes on from CM069450.1 coordinate 65,470,390, forward strand.
TTATCCATATTTCAAGACTCGGGTGAATTTTGATTTGGGTGAATCGACACCAAATTAGTATAAAAATGTGTGCGTATGTCTAGGAATAAAAGACTATTTAACCAAAATGTACATTAATTATGGCCAAATTCATGTAAATAGCACTGAAACATTAGTGCGCTACATGCGCATGTTTTCAAGGAACAGTTAATACACGCTATTTGATCCCACATAATTTATCCGTTTTATTCTGAGAACACCGTAACTTGCTGGCCCGGTTCTGGTTTTAACTGATTCAAGTACCTGAATATACTGGCCATCTTTTGTAGAAATTTCAGAACATTTGTTGGTGCCAGTTCTGAGAAATAGAGCTTTGAATATTATTATTTACTATAATAGCGCCCTCATCGGCCACATTTCCTATAAAGTTACATGTAAAATGTGTGTCAAGTAGAAAATGCCAATAATTTAAAAAGGGCTCAAACAATTTTCTTGAAATATTCACCGTATACTCGTATTCATTAGCGCTACCTAAATCAGGTCAAACCATAAATGGGCCACTATGTAATCTTTTTTTATCCCATAATTTTAATTATAAATCGGACAGTCAAACAGCCGTGAATAGGGTAATGATGTGAAGTCATTTGGGGAATGGAGGACCAGCCCCCACCTCCCCCTCCCCTCCCCCTCCTCCTCCTCCAATCTGAGAAATCCTGGACACACCACTGATTAATAGATGACGATTCTTCTTCCCACTACCTCATTGTCTTAATTCGTCATGCGAGTGCAACAATAACGTATCTGCATTTTGCTGTATTTGCAGGAGAACCATTTTATGTTTTTAATACTTATTGTGCTTTTGAGTAAATATATAATGTTATGGAAGTATAAAGATGGTTTTCTTTGATAATAGAAATTGAACATTGTGTCATAAACATAAATATTTGAAAAGATATTGACATTTTTAGAAACGTGTCTGTACTAACAAATCTAATGAGCGCAACAACAACGTATGTGGCAGATACGTTATTATTGCACTGAGAAAACTTGAGAAAATATGAGAAATCAGAGTGCAACAACAACGTATGTGGCAGATAAGTTATTATTGTAGTGACAAAAATTTGAAAATAGACAGGAAAACAGAGTGCAAGAACATCGTAAGTGGTAGATACGATGAAATTGCGCTCAGCATACTATGAAAGCAGAGTACAATTCTAACGTAAGTGGCAGATACGTTGTTGTTGCACTCAGATTAATATAAAATTAAATTGAAGTGCACTTACGACATTGTTTTTTATTAATTAAAAAGAACATTGTTTTAGAACTTCAAAATTAGCTTAAAATGAGCGCAATTACCTACTCTTTCATAATATATAAAAAAGTAAATTTCGCCAAAATGTCACTTACACATTGTTGCACTCGCACAACGAATTGTACATACATGTTGTTACGAGGCTATATTAAAAAAATCATTTGTGTCAAAGCTCTTCAGTTTTTCAAAACCTAATGCGGAATGCGGTGGGTTTTTTAAAATTTATAAATATAAAATATTGAAATCTATAAAAGTGAACTTTTATATTTAAAATGATGTTATCAATGAAAATCTGAATAATCGGTAAAATTGTGGGGTTTTTTTTTTTGGGGGGGGGGGAATATATATATTTTTTTTTCATTATTTTTTTCTTCTAACGTGCATCAATTAACTAATGCGTGCGGGAGCTTTGAGACAAATATTTTTTTTAATATTGCCTGATGTTTACAAGTAATTATCAAATATAGAACTAACCCTCACCAATTATTTTGATGATTCCTTTACTTTGCAGACATTATTACCATAAACACTGTGTAGACCAATGGCTGATAGAACATAGAACATGTCCAATGTGTAAACTAAACATACTCAAAGCATTAGGATATCAGGTAAGTCCTTACAAATGCAAAATATGTACAGGGTGTCCCAACTATTTCGATACCGTATTAAAGCTTTATATATCTTTAGTAGAATAATTTGCAGTATCAAACTGAAAACATGTTTAGCTAGTGAAAACTTGTAGAATTATTTTGATACCAAACTTGTCGCCCCTTTTCTGAGGTCCCTTAATATATAACACATGCAGAAGGATTTGGTCATATAACTCTCAATAACATGATTTTGTTCAGCTTGTTAGACACCAGATGTGCGTAGCTGCAATCACGTGCTGCATGTTCCTCATATTCCATTCATGTGGTTTTTGCAAAAAGGCTTTCACTTATTACATTTTGGGGGGCGCAACACCAATAATGTTTATATTGATTATTTCAATCTGAAATTTTAAAAAATCACAGTGGAAAATATTTTTCTTCGCTTCCACTCACCCTCTCTTGCTCCCTTCAATTCATTACATAAGCTCAATATACTACGCATTGATATGAAAATGCATTTTACAGATCAGAAAACTTTTTCTGTACTTTGTCAACACAGATAGCTGTAATTGCGAGTTATAGGTATCAAAATAATTCCACATGTTTTTTATCCAAATATGTTTTCAGTTTTATATTACAAATTATGTTACTAGAGATATAAAGCTTTACGAATGTATCAACATTTTTTGGACACCCTGTACTTAATGTTTTCTGCTCTACACTGTATGTGCTTAGCATATGGTATTCTGATCAGAGCCAAATACTTGAAATAAACTAAATTGCAATCTGGTTGAATAGTAAGAGGCTTAGTCCATAGATTCTTCAATATTTATAAAATGATCTTGTTATGAGATGGGGTTGATATTGTTTTACTGTTCCATCCTGTTTTAGTCTCTTATACCTGGAACTCTTAGAATACTCCTATTTACAAAGAACAAGACTTACTGTAATATGACAATTTCTCCCTGTTCATCTTTTCCTGACATCGATAGTAAAAAGTTTCTAGCATATTGCCTAGTAATAAAAGTCCATTCAATATTCTAAAATGAAAATACTTTACCGCAAATTTTACAATAAAAATGAAAGCTATCTTGAAATTGGTTAACCAACTGTAGATCATATCTTATTACAAATATCTGTGTAAGACTAGTCTTGTGAGTGATAATTCAAACCTGTCATTCAGATTACCTAGAGATACATATATTGATGAGTGTACACGATCAATAACAGTATAAATGTAGGGGTAATACAAGGTCAGCGTGTACGCATTTCCCTAAGGGACCAGAATATTGTCAAACAATAAACACAAAATGACGTCAACTGCCTTGGAATAGTCAATTTATAATTGTGTCTTAGCCTCGTGAGGGTTGAAATCCTGTAAACAAGTCCTCAGGGCAAGAACTGCCCCATTATCTGGACTACTGAGAACTGGGGATATAATGAATACCTATTATCAGAGCATGAGTTATTAATATCATAAAGTTATCCTGCAATTAAAATAATTACTAATATACTCCATACCATCTAAAATAAGACATGAAGTCAGGGTATATTCCATTGAATGCTTTTTAATTTTATTTTTTCATTCCATTGAATGCTGCTAACTAATAATTTACGAACAATTGTGGAATAGCGTAATGCGCAAACAAGCCCAAACAGTGTGTGCAGCATATGCTGCATAGTGCGTTCAACATATTGCGTTCACTCACATGCTGCGTCAAAGTGGCACAGGTATCCACGCAAGCACCACGGGGCCACATCAATCATGTATCTTGTAGCTGCGTATACGCTAGGGGAAACTTTATTTCCAATAATTAATCAGATTATAGTTTGTGTGTGATTGTAACATGCAGGTCTGTGTTGTATAGTTATGATGCTTTGCACAAAATTCAACTAAATCGTGTATTTAATTTCACGAATCCGCATCCCTCCTGAAATTCGTGAAATTAAGTGGTTTTACAGTATTCTATGATATTGATGCACATTATCTCGAAATAATCAAACAACTGTTTTCATTTTTACAGCAACATGTATCGATATGCCCAACTGAGGAAGGCCCACTCTACGTGTTTGACATAGGTCAAATTATATTTAGCTCAAATGAACATGACAGTGGTGATCACGACTCTAGAACTCGTGAGGTACACGTCGAGCCTATAAGATCAATTCGTAATCCAAGACAAGCGCCCTCATCAGAGAATAGAGGAGTACGAGTTGTTGCTGTGCCACCTTCAGATGATGCCAGGTCTGACAGCAGTGGTTCTGATGGGAGTAGAATTGAGTCATCAAGCTCAGAAGGTACAAATTATTTGAATAAAAAATGCAATTATAATCTTTAATTAAACAGCAGAGCAGTTTCATATGCCAAAAATACAAAATACAAAATAAAGATGATTTTACTATTCATGATCTGATTTGGATTTGGGCCCAAAATATGCGAAAGGAAGTACCTCATTGGCATAATTTTGTGCAAACCTCTTTTACACGTTTTAAGCAATCTTGTGATCTGATTTTATTTAGGGCAAAAGAGTGCATACTTAGTACCTCCTTTGCATATTTATATAAAATTCAATAAGACCTACACCTTAAATTGTTTTCACTTATCATCTAAATGCACTTATCATTTATTAAACCCTGACTCCAGGGGACACAATAGTATAGCGGTGTTTACACTACACCTGGCTTGTTATCACAGAGTTTTTAAAAAATAAAATAAAATTGCAAACAAAAATGGCCTTCTGCATGTTTTATGGGGCCCCTTTAGTTAAATATCCGCCGAAGACAAAGAGGAAATGCGATTGACTTTGACTTAATTTGTTCACTACTAAAGCTGCCAACATTAATATCTGATGTTTGTATATTAAAGGTAGATGACCCGATCACATTTTCGTAACACAGAATTATTTCAAACATACGGAGATTTTCATATCATATGAAAGCTCGTATTTTTCTCATCATCATACTGAAATTTGACGGCCTAAATCGGTATAATTACGGAGAAATCGATGAAATAACGTCGAATTACCGCGAATGGTGGTAACCACCGATATAGTTTGTGTACTACTCAATGGGTACAGTTCACAGCATCTTGTGCGTCTAAAATAGAACCATTAGAGCTATGCAACTCAAACTTTGGAACACGACTTTTTTAAGGATGGCCTTTCATGTAGAATAGAAAACTTCAAGTTGAAAATCGGAACATCTACCTTTAACGATAACTGTCATTTATATAATGTTCAATTGTTTGATTTCTTTCTTTATAGGTATACTTCCACCTGTGACAACCACGGTTGAAATGCATGAGAGATGTCATAGCCCTGCTACACATATTGGACCCACAACAGTATAACCCCTACTTGTTACACTACCACTTCTTCGCACAATATATGCCCTGTGAATTGGTCGATTGGTTACCAGAGTACAGTATTGGATCGTGTATGCTTATGTTACATGAAAGTTCACATATTGTGAACGAGTAAGGTTTGATGTTTGTTTGACACTTACGATATTTTGAAAATGAACTTATATATATTTTTGATTGACATAATGCAAGATTAAGGAATACATTGAAATAAACGGTCAAATATGAAATTTGAAAACGTACACTAGAAATGAAGTGCTGCAGGTATACACAACTACTCCCGATTCCAACTAAATGTAGAAACAATTTTTAAAATAAAAATGTTAAGAGACATTCAATTTCTTGAATTCATGCATCTAATTCTAAACTTATAATTTCTTGGATCTTGGATCTGAAGTAGACTCCAATCAAAGGTCAAATTGGGATCAAAAGCCCAACAAGTTCTATTTAAACCTGTTATAAACTTATCGTTTGAAATCAAAAACACTAGTACTATGGTACATGCAAAAGTACTTTGGTATATACAATAGTGATGTAGGTCATGCATTAGTTATGTAATAAATATGGTAAATGTGTAGTTAAAGCAAAGGGAAAAAACATGTTTTATGGGGCTGACTTACACTTTTCTTTTCGAAATTGAAACTATTTTTAAACATTTACATTGTGTGGGGTTTTTTTGTTTTTTTCTTCAAAAATTGCCAAAACAATTTGAAATATTTAAAGACAATTGAAAATTTTGATAATCGTTGTAAAAGCACCAAAAATCTTCATGAGAATTTTGAATATACAAACAACGCCTGACCCACCCTACCTCAGAGGTCCTAAAATTTGGTGTAGCATGGACGGTAGAAATCCATTGTGTAAAACAGCACAGACTTAACCTAGCACAAAAATCCTCTATTGACGGCTTAAAGGATTATACAGCTTTATTCCGTAATGGGTTCTTTACACTAGTCTAACTTATGAATGTCTTACACCGAGGATATACCAAAAATCCATAGAACAGATTTGTTTGTGTGCCTAATACACTCTTAAATATAGTACCTCTACAAATATTGGAGTACCTGTGCTAGTAAGTTACCTGCTTTCGAACCTTGAGTACCTACAGGGTGACCCAGAAAATGTTGAACCCAAAAATCACAAAATTCTATATTTTTTTTACCATTAAAATAACAAAATATTGCATAACTCGTTCACCAGCTATGTGCACCGTACATTTAACTTTCTGAAACATTTAAGATCATAAAAATAGGCCACACGAAACTTAAAATATGTGTCTTTTTGTAAGAAGTGTTGTTTTGTAGTGTAAGTGAAGTGCAAATAAATGCACTTTGAAAGAACACAGTCGTGCGATGAACTTTATAAATTATTCTGCACAGTATCTCATCAATATTCATTTATTATGTAAATCAATATTATTATTATATAAGATACTTTGAAAACAAAAACTGAAGTCCCCTTGACTTCATTTGAAAATGTTACTTTGATAAATACAGATCAAAAGAAAAGATTACTTAACTCACCGTACTTAGAACAGAATTAAGTTTGATATCTGAACCAAGTTACACATTTTTTCACTTTTACAAAAGGGCGAAAACACCCCCTGTCATACAATCAAGTGTTTCTTTTGTTTGGTAAGGCCAATTTACATGATCTAAAGTTCTCCAGAAAGCTGAATAAATTGTTTACATAACTGTTGAAAACAGAATGCCATATTTATTTATTTTCCTTTTTAATTATTTTTTTAAGTTTGTGATTTTTGGGTTCAACATTTTCTGGGTCACCCTGTATACTCCATGTCACCTAAAGTTACATAGTGCTTTAGCATTGGCAAAAGTAGTTACCTACTCATTTAAATGATGCACTAATCAAAGGTGACCCAATTTGAAAGGTTGCCAACACATTGAGAGTTTGGAGCCACATGGCCCTATCTACATAGCTGCCATGTGTACATTGCATTTTTACAAGGGTGCACTATTAGACTGGGTCCCCGCGTCCCTCTTTATGGCTGCCATCTTTAACAATGGTGGACTAAAAAGAGGGACTGGGAAAATAGTACGTCCAAAAAGTGTGCGGTTTTGTTGTGGAATTCCATTAAAACTTTGTATAATATGAATATGCATACCAGTGAAGAGAAAGCGCATTTGTACACAGCAACAACAGAAATACCACCCAATTGGTCAAATTCAAAGGCAGTGCGTCGAACAATCGTTACGCTGCGCCACGGGGATGCAAATCGTGCGCCCTATCGCGTCAAATGGTGTACAACGCCGTGTGAAACTATCGGCGCACTGTGGCGTGACTGGTGCGTGAATAGCTCATGTATATTCAGCAGTTCATCAGCGCACACATTTGGAACTGTATTTTTTCCAGTCTTCACATATGATCACCCTCGCAGGGGCTGTGTGTAAAATAGGGAAGACATGAGGATCCAATCTAATGCACTATAAGCTTCAGAAGTGTATAACATGTAGCAGCTATTACAGAGTTTACACATTGTTTCACATCACTAAATATCTTAACTAAAAGAATCATATTTGCAATAGCTGCTCCGAGTTACATTTAGTTTACCCCAATTGCTCAGTGTATAAACAACCCCATATATAACAACTAGCAGCTATTACAGATAGGACCTTGTAGCACTAAATCCTCTATATATTATATACTGTAAAAGTGGAAATTTTCGCGCGTAGAAATTTTCGCGCTTCGCACATTTTGAACAATTTTGCTTGTTTTTATTTTCGCGATTTTGAGCTTCTGTACATAGACCTACATGTAAAATAAATATATTCGCGCGTTTTTATTTTCGCGCTTGCTGATTTTAGCGCGAATATCGCGAAAATAAATGTAGCGCGAACATTTCCACTTTTACAGTGTCTTGTAGAATGTATTTTATTCAGGGCTGACATACTTCTTTCATGGCACTGATGGAGACGTCACTGTGTTGGCGTTATTCACTTATCAACTTGATGTGGCACATAGTATAGACCGTTGACCCACAATATGTACATGTGTAATAATTATGTCCAAGTAATACTGATTGTGCCATCAAAGTCGCAGATGTTGGGTGATGTAAGTTCATTTTAATAAGTGCAATAGTTAATCAAACATGGCTGTTTGAGCTGGTACACCCTTCGTCTCAAGAGAGATACAAAAAAAGGAATAATATCATGTAATACTATACTGCATATTCATACATAATTGCTTTCAATTATAAAATATAACAGATAACAGAAATACATTTTTTTGTGTTTATCCTAAAACCAAGCTTGGGTATAAATATGACTTCCTTGACAGATAAACTGTATCAACACCAGGAATTCACTAATTCAAAGTGATTGTAATCTCTTCATATTTACAATCTCTAGAAGGAAATACTCGTGTGTTTTGTTCTGGAATTGGACATTATTTGGAAATACAAATGTCACTAGTCATAGTGCTTCCTAATAATAATAATAATAACAATCAGTATTTATATAGCGCCTTTTCCCAACAGATTCAATGCGCTGTAATGATTGGGTATGTCTCAAAAACATCTGCAATGGTAGTATTATATAATTAATGTTGTATTTGAAATGACTGTGATTTCATTTCAAGGACAACATACTAAGTGTGTTGTATATCATGTATTATGATGCATATAAAAAGTTGTTTGTTCACATTTTTCTTTTGTTGTAGCTTGGGCTCAGTGACCATAGTATTTTGCCGAGTGCCCATAAATTTTACAAAATCATACGGGACTTGGCAAGGAACTAATTCGATCACTGTTGAGAATTAGCTACCATTTGATAGCTATTATGTTTACAATGTTGGTCTTTTTTCTTGGTTTTCAATTATGCAAAGTTCTGTGTGATTTTGAAATAATCTTGTTACATTGTACAAATGTTTATCAGCTTCATGTTATTGGATGAAGAAATCCCACAAATATGTTGAGGTTTTGGTTGCTTGATAAAGACTGGTAAGTATTGTTTGAGAGATAAGACATCCATGAATACAGTTGTTCTGTAAGGCAAAAGTCTAATCTGGTGTTTGCATCTTTGGAAGAAATCATGGATCACACTCATATGAGACCTGTTACCACAAAAATGAGCATTAAGTCGCCACTGTGCCTGCATTAAAAAAAATGGTCCAATAAACATGCCAAAAATCAATAGAAAACAAAGACATTTTGCAGCTTTAATTTGAATTTTGACAGGGAAAACATTGAGCAATTACGACATGTTGTATATATTTTTAAAGGTTGTTTTCCGAGCATTTTTAATCTGGACAGAATAAAAACTTAACTCTCACTTTGTGATGACAGGTCTCCCTCATGTTATAGCCTTGTATTTTCCTGGAGTATGATTACACCTGTGTTATTTCAAATCAAATCAGAATTTCATAAGCCTCTTCTATCTGGTGCTGAACAATCTATCGCCAAGATTTGAGAATCATTCACATACAATCTTGCCTCAATAATCAGTTCCAAATCAGTTCCAAATTGGCAAGAAATATGCCATATTTATCTATCTGCGTGTAAACGTAATCCAGCTGTATCCATATGTTATGTGGATAGTGATCATTGAATGGACTGTGAATGAGATATCAGTTTCGTTACTCTGGTGGGTGCTAAGCAAATTAACAAGATGTATACATTATGAGCCTCAGCATCAGTGCTTGTTAATTTGCCAAATTTGAATTACTGAAATATTTTCCTTTCCAAACACATGTATTGTACATTTTATATTTTGAACCCTCTGATGAGTAAATAATGTTAAAACTCAACATTTTGGGATTTGATGCCCAGCACACTAGAGGACATATATAGCAGCAATGGCCGTGATACATGAAATTCAAATAATTTGATTTCTTATTTTAAAAAGTAGGTGCTTTCAATGATTTTGTTATGTTTTAAAACATCATTACAAAGTGTTGCATATGATTGATGTTCCATTCTTTAATTAAACCTAAACTTGATTAGACGGGATAACATATGCTAAGATAATCTTAAGCTGACTAAGTAGCTCTATTTTGGATAGGGGCTGAACTGCCACACAGGTGACCCAGGTTCAATTTCCCGGACGCCAGCACGACCTGAATCCCCCCCCCCCCACCCCAATTGACCTCCCCCAAAACACACCTGGGGAGTAAGGGTTAAGAAACACATTTGTGTGTGTTCCCTTAATACTGACTGACCCAGTCATCCTGTCACCTTGATTGAGTATAAATAAACAATTTAAAATGCTATAAACTACGCAAATCGATTTCATAGAATCACTTATCTGTGTTGAAAGATTGCCGATTATAAAAGGTATTTATAAGATAACAAATCCTTGATTCTTGTAAGTAAGAATTTGCTGTAAATTTTGAGAAAATCAGGAAAAAACATCAAAAAAATAATGCTAGTCCATAAAGTTAAACAACAAATTCTTCAAAAACTAAAAAGATATAATATTAAAATGGTACATTTACACATGTTTCTAGAAACCTTTTTATAATATGCATAATCTATGTATAAAAGTTCAGGCATATATCTTAATGAAAATGTTTTCCCATGTGATAATCAAAATACCTCTGTAATATAAAGCATGTTTGTAATCAGGCATACAACTCTTTACCTTTGCCTGTTTACAAACTTAATTTATAGTATTTTACTAGTATGTATGAACTATAGTTCAATCAGTATCAAATTTGCGAGAGATATTCAGTTATTATCTCTCTGCGAAAAGTAATCCAAGTTTACACACGTGATTATTGCCACACGCACACGGTTTTGGACGCACGCACGTGTCACGAACATGATACACAGTGCGATGCGCGCCCGCGTCCTTCTGTATTCATTTGCTGCTGTTAGGAGGCTTCGCCAATTTGAAACTGATCAAACTATAGCACACTTTTCCCCAAAACAGTTGTATACAAGTTGAACAACTTGTATGCCTCAATTTCACACTTTGTCCTCATCCAACTAGTATTTTAAGACATGCTGTATAGAGGTTATCTATGTAGCAACGGCGCAATGGACAACAAAAGGAAATCGCACCCGGTCCATTCTATATTAAATAGAGTTAGTGCATGATATCCAATTCATAGCTTGAATTATTCTATCAGTTAAATATCATGACGCTGGTTTATCTATTTTATAGAAATCTTTAAACACAGTCTTAGTATTCCCTGTCAAGATGCTAATCCATTGCATGATAACCTCTATTGAATAGCATGGTTGAAAGGATTTTGTAGTAGACTCACTAACATTTAGGCTGAATTTTGAAACTATTTCTACAATAAAATAGCTTCTTTATTTTTGTAACTGTCATAAAAGTAACTGCAATGCAATCATAGAATACAGATATAAAGAATGGATAGAAATGTTGTTTTAGACTCCATTCTAGGTGAAGTAAAGATGTCACGACGGTATGTCTTCTATAATTTGATTAGTTATTGACAAACAAACTTCCTAGTGTATACACAGCTACACGAGATACGCAATTGATGTAGCGCTAGTGCGTGTACTTTTGCGTGTTTTCAAGCTCAAGCGCTTTGAGCAGTGTGTGTGTGTGTGAGTGCAGCATGTGCAGCACAAGATGCTTGGACTTGTTTTATATACTACGCTATTCCATAATTGTTTGTTCAATTATTAATTAATCTATACTTTAGCTTGTAAAGAAATAATGGTTGCCATTTTGTTTTACTCATCGAGATGTACATTCTTACGGTATGTTGATTTTATGCGTAGACGTCCTAAAAAAAACCTGTTTTATGGACCAGACCTACCCCATCCATTTTGATTTTTTTATTTGAGAATTGTTTTGGGAAACATTTTGGAATTTATTTTTCAAAGTTGTTGAAAATTCACCAAATTGGAGAAAAAAAGCCTCACTGACAAATTGGAGAAAAAAAGCCTCATCCTGAGCGGTCCGTTTGCCCGTAGAACAGGTGTTTTTTTCTTAATTGCCTTAAGATAAATAATTTCATTTGGAGAATTATATTGTCTGACATTGGCAAAAATATCTGAAGAGTAATTCTCCAGAGACAACAAAATGACTCCAAATTCTTTATTATTATTCTACGCATTCTTGAGTACATACAGTATAACACATTTTTGTGTAAATATCCTAGTACAAAACATTAAAGCTACTAAATCATGAAAACCGAAATTCAAGGGTTTAGGTATAATATTACTGCGACTAAAATGCGTACATGTCACTTGCAAGTTTCCATCTCTGAAATAGAATTGAACAGAAGTAATTCTGCTAAATGTATGTGTGCATCTATAGAGAGTTCATCAGATTTGCTTTTTTTTTCGAAGAAGAGTTTTGAGTAAATCATTTTTTCTTGTCAACCACACAAAATGACAGACAGTGAAAACTGAGCTAATGAGTCATATCGGGAAGAATAGTGATTATGTTATTTACCATGTTTACAGACCTTCAGTTCAATCGTATCCTCTAACATTGTCTAATCCAAGAAGCTTAGGAAGCTTAGGGAGAGGTTTCGGAAATTAGTCTATATTCATTTAAACACATTATAAGTATGTTTATCCTGTGGGTAATTGATGGAAATTATTTCCTTCAAACTAACTCCACACATCATAAACAAATGTCACTTATTATCCAGGATCGTTAGCTCAGTTGGTAGAACATCAGTATAGAATTTTAGAGGTCCCATGTTCAATTCATGGATAGTCAATTAAAACTGACTCATTTATGATGTGTGATTGACAAAAAGAAATAATTTACTATTATAGTAATAGTTTGATCAGTTCTATACTGGCAAAGCCTCCTTACAGCAGCGAATGAATTAAAAAGGACACGGGTACCTATGAAGGCAACAAGCGCACTGTGCATCACTGCCTGTCGCGTGCATGCGCGTGTGGCCACAATCGCGCAAGTGAGTACACTTAGATTACTTTTGGCTGATGACAGATTAAACCAAATATTTCTCGCCAATTTGGAACTGATTAAACTATAGAAACAGATATATCTCAATATTTTGACATCCAATCTGATGCATATTCTTGCTGTCAAATTTCTATGTATATTTTGTGTTGTGTGATGATTGAAGAAAATTACTGAGTCTGTACTACAGTGTTCAAAAAAGTAACTTACATATGCTCCTACACTAAAAATATATTTTGGAGATTATTTGTACTCGCAACTAGAAATAAGCTTACCTCTGGGGACTCGCTTGCCTTCCATCAGGCTCAAGATTTTTTTACCGGGAGCTACTTTTGTTTTCTCAAAAGTAGCGCCCGGATCAGGGGATTTTATTGAGAACCGGGAGCTAATGTTTCATTAAATCAAATAAGCCTAAGTGAAATTCAATGTTTTGGGCAAGCTTCACGGGCGCTGGTTTGGATAACATATCAGCGCTCGGTTGTTTATTTTTCAGCATTACCAGGCGCTTTGGCAGAAGGACCGAGGGGTAAAAATCGCCCAGCGCCCGCTTATCTTGAGCCTTGTGTGGGGCGCTATAGTATAGTTCCAACTTATAAATATAAAATTACAAAATTATGGATTAATATTTCCTCGTCAATTTGAGATATTGTTCATGAAGACCAGTTAACGATTATGGAAAGAATTAGACAAAGTGAAATTTTTCATTTTTGCACTTGGGTTTTAAGCACACAGGATAGTTATAAATATAGATAGGTATTTGTATGGGTCACGTAGATCAATTGGGAAGCATCCAGATCTTCATCTTACAAAAACTCTATTGAAATTCCTCTGGACAGTGACGTAACTGTACAGACGCAGTATTTATGTCTCTTCCGTCTTTCTACGCGTGCTTGTAAACACTAGCGCCTCGAGTTGACACGCGTGTTTATATGCTGCAATTTGTAAACAGAGTTATGTCACTGTCTCATGATAGATAAATAGACTATATCAATCGGTGATTTGTCATTACCAGTTAATCAATAATCTGCCTATTGCACACTGAGGCTGAGTGTAGATAAACCAATATACTAAAACGAAAAACAGACTTTGTTTGGGTTTTGACACCGATATTCGTAAATATCCACTCAATCTTCATGTGCAATATTCCTAATTAGAGAGAAGACATTTTTTTTAATCGTATGAGTATATATTTTTATGTGGAAGCTAAAGTTTTGGAGTAGGGTAAAGTCGCCTATTTTCGGTCAGCGCCTATTTTCGGTCACTTCGCCCAAATCGTGTAATGAAAATGACCTGGTCGTTATAAAATGACGGCTAAAAAGCCCCCGCATAGTTGATGCCCGGTATTGCTTTTAAAATGGCGACGGCCGATGCAATTACACAATTTTTCCAAGTGACCGAAAATAGGCGCTCACCGAAAATAGGCGACTTTACCCTATATATTTATTACCTGGTAAGCTACTTTTTTGAGCACTATATTCATTTACCTCTCTGCAATGACATCACAGCTTGATCCAATTGTCGCTATAGCATTTATGTTACAATGTCAGGATTTTGTCTTTCACTCAAATAATATGAACTGGATAATGCTAGACTGCGATTCGTGGAAATACCCTGTGATGTCGCAACACATTGATAGATGAACGGAGTATAATCATTGATTTATTGGATAAAACGAGTCAATGCGTAATATAAGTTGTACAGACATTTCAGTATACCATTCAAAATAAAAGTTTATGGTTAACAAATGGGGTGTTTTCTTACAAAATCAGACAAGATTTTTTGAATAAATTCAAATTCCCAGATGGTCTATGCATTTGTAAGAAATTGGATGTTCTTTTTAGTAAAATAAATGTTTTGTCAGAAAGTACTACCTATAGATGAGGTGACCAGTGTTTACATCAGTAGTGTTTACAAATTGATTAGCGCCTGGTCTAAAGATATGTTAGAGGTACTAGTCCATGACTACTGCATACATACTATTCGAAAGCAAAACACACATCACTGAGCGCATGCCCTTATGGTGCGTACGCATACTGCCGGGCAACCAGATTAAGTACCTGGTCTCTCATTGTGCTTAGGGATGCAGACCATGACTACTGCACTATTACACCGTAAGCATGGTAAGTAATGATCAATCAAGTGTGAATTAAAGCACATTCCCCGTAAATGCGCACGCATACTGCCGGGCACTACGTCACCGGTCACACCATCTATAGTATTCCCTTATCTGCTTGCTATTTTTGCCTTCTCTCAGTTTGCACCTTGAGCATGTTTTGTCTGATCTTTGTAAAACACATCCTAAATGGGGTCATAATTTATAGTATTATGGAGTCAAATCTAGAATTGAACACATAGGTAAACAAAGTATACCTATGCAAGTCACTATAAGAAGTATGAAATATATAATGATATGCTTAAATATATAAAGTGTGCTAAATTGATACCTGTTTTATCAATTTGCAATTAGTGAAGCTGCTTGTGACTATTATATAGTCTGACATGTGTCCATTTACCAACAGAAAGTGTAATGTAATACCCATTGGCTCATATCACCTGTGGGAGGCACTCAACTTATTCTTTGTGGAAACATGCCAGTCCTGGAACCATTGGCCTAAGTGTAAGCTTCCATCAAGTTTAGATGTTGTATGTCCTATTGCAAGGTGTAAATAAATAGTACAGTGTTCATTTATAGAGAATAAAAGTACTGTTTTGGATTATAGTAATTGTGTATGCCCTGAAATCAAATTGGTCAGTAGTGTTATATTTATACTCCCTGTCATAATGCCTTGGACATAATTCCATCAAATCATGCGTACGTTCAAGTTGCGTACGTATGTGCGCATTGCAATGCGTAGGTGCGATTGTGCGTAAACACGGAAGTGCGTACCGGTCCCTTTAAACAAATAATCGCGCATCCTAATTGGTCAATTGTGAAATCGTCACACGCCCTGATTGGCGGCGCGTGACTTTGTTTGCGCCTGTCAAGCATTTTGAAGCCGCGCCCCGCAAACAACAGAATAAGCTCGTGTTAAATAACGCAAATTATGCCCAAGGGACTATGACAGGGAGTATAGTTGAACAATTGCAACAATAATACTTCTTTTGATAACATATATCTTTTAAGGTTTGTACCTTCATGTCTGCATTTGTTGGACTTCAACATGCTTTTAGGTTTATGTGCAGAGAAATTAAAAGAAAAACCCTGTTCTATGGGAAAACAACCCTCTCAGATAGGGTCGATCAATCAGCCATTAATTTTGGTGAATTTCAACCATTTTTGAAATTTAAAAACAAATCAAAAACTGTCAAACATTTTTGAAAATTTTTCAAACAAATTTATTTAAAAGAAAGAGTACACTTTGAGGGGAAAAGGGGTCGGTCGGGGCCCATAAAACAAGGTTTTTATTTGGTCACCTAACTCTCAACTGAAGAATGGTTGGTTATGTATGCTATATGATTCAGGATATGAAGATATTATATTCTTGAACCCAAATATATTTACATTTCTAATAAAAATATATATTTGTAGTTGTTTCTATGGTGAAAATAAAGTACATCATATTCACAACCTACTAGGTGAAAAGCTTAGTGTAAAAAAGCATGGAGCTTCTGCCACATATGAGTACCATTAATTATGTTTAATAATAATTGGATTGTTTTTCTTTTTGCAAAATGTTTTGCTTTATTAACCATTATGTGTATATATAGCCTGTTTGGACAATAAGCACTATACAAATGCAAAAATATGTACACTCTCGACTTGTATAATATAATTGTATAAGGTGATGCCAAATGTTTGAAAATAAACAGTTGAAATACATAGAACTTTAGTTGCTATCTCATTTCTAGATCAAATTAATGGGCAGAATAAATACAAACTATGAGGGTCTTTCAATAAGTTCTACCTCCTCCCTCATAACATTGCTAATATGAATGCCAGCCTCATGACATTTGTCATGATTATAGCTCTGAATCATAGCTACACATTTATAGTAAATGATAATTGATATCTGTTTTACTTTTCATATGACGCGGTCAAAGCCAGAGATAGATTTTGGACAACGGAAACGGAAAATTACCTTAAAAATAAATGCATATTTTTCGGGAGGCTTTCCGTATTATATGGTTAGATATAAGAGCATGATTTTAATACTGAAAATGGAAATCAATGAATGATATCTGATAAAATTATAGTATTATCATGTATGAATAAGATTGTAAGCAATATTAACTCTTGTAGGCTCACACATAGTGTAATATCAACTCAAATGTATTGCTATGCCTTTAGCATACTAGAATACTGATAATGTCTAATTTTCGTTGTTACAACAACTCAAGCCACAGTGATGCCTCCTATGTGAAATCTTTAACATAATAGTCACTTTATGAGTTTTTATTATGTGCAACCGTCAGAATAATCAGTCAGGTAGTCAATGATAGAAAATTATCTCTTTGGGAGAAATTGTAATCCCTCTATTTAGTCCGGTATATTGAAAACCACTTGGTTCTTATGAAAGATAAATATGCCTTTTGCAGGGTGCTCTAGGTGAGGGGTAAACTTATAGTTGTCCTGATCTTGTTCTGGTTAATCAGAGGGCATAATCTTTCACAAAAAATCAGTCAGCTTCAATGTTTATGGTATGTTAAAGAGATATCTGACATTTAGAACGGTTATAACTGATCGATAGGAATGCTGTGCCTCTTACAATAGGTGAAATGAATAGCACTTCGGCGATATTTTGCTATTTTTCACCCGTTTCCGTCACACTAAATGTAAGTTTGGTTTTCATTGCATCTCCAGAAAAGTACAACCAGTACTCAGATCAATTTACAATGAATAGGTAGCTGAGGTTCTCAGCTATAATTGTGTGATATTTCATAAGACTGCCGTATATAATAATAAAGTTATGAGGTAGGAGGTAGAACTTATTGAATGACCCTCGTAGCAATTGATTATCCAGCAAAATCTCTAAGCAAAATTTAGTGGTCGATGAGTAAAAGCTCAAAGCTACTACTTAAACATGTATATAATAGCAGTTCTATCATTTACTAATTTATTTATGTAACTTTTACTTATGCTTGGCCAGGTACTGGTAATTACTTAGTATACTTTTCTGACAGATATGTTTATGCCAGAAATTTCAACATTCTATTTATTAAACAGAAACAATTGTCATTAAAACTTAGCAAATAGTCAAAAAGACGTTCAATGCACCTATAAGTTAAAGCATATTTAAGATGATTTGTTGAAATATTGTCTTGTCAGTTCTTTCACAATCTATTGAATGAAACATTGGCATACCGAGGCCTCAACCTGAAAATCTGCCTACTTTTGGCACATTTTGTCCTCATGGCCATCCAAGGCCTAAGGTAAATTGGCCCAAGCATTGTCTAGGCACACACCTGTGAATGATAACATAGACATTGTCTAACAGAACACTATAATATCAGTTATTGTCTTTTATTAAGTCATACTGAATATTGTCCTAGATGATTTCAAAATGTGCCCTTGTATAACAAGACTACAATATCAATCAATGTCTAGTCTATTCAAAGACTATACTTGGAGTGATTGTTTCCATCCAATTATTTTCTGGTCTTAACAGCTGCATAGGAATCCTGGTAGAGGTGAAGTCGGAGGTCTCCAAAACGGACATGGGACGCAGTGGGAATTCCAGCAACCTGTTTCTTGTAGTATCCAAAACCAGAACTTGCCTTGAAGGAGCATGATATGCCACATCAGTTGGACCAATCAATCCCATATTCAATCCAGCAATATGACTCACAACCGTACCCATACGCAGATCAACAGCGTCAACGCTACTCCGGCCAAAGTCAGCGACAATAAGTGTACGTTGTTCTGGATCAATGCTCAAACCATGCGGTAAATCAAATGGTTCAAGGGTTTTCACTACTCTTCCGCTTTGATTATCAAAGATTTTAACGCATCTGCCAGCAGTATCTGAGACAAAGATCATCCTGCTGTCATTGCTCCATTCCACATAGCTTGGTTGTTGTAGCTTACTGTCGGCAATACCGTATCCAGGCTCGCTATATGTCTGTACCACACTTCCACCAAAGCAGTATGAGTATTTCTTCAGGCTTCTTTTGGTGATATCCGTAACCAAAACATTAGTTGATCGAATTGCAACTCCATGCGGTCGGCAAAGATTCTGTGTAATTTCTTGCAATTGTTTTCCAGCTTGATCAAATATACACACGCTGCCATTTCCCGAATCAGCTACTGCAACAATCTCATTCAACCCAACATTACACCCAATACCTACAGGATAAGAGAATAGCTTGCCATCCTGTTTCTTCTTTGTTTCCTGGATAACATTCCCCTCACTAACCCTCAGAATCCGATTGTGATAGGTATCTGCAATGAAAACAGTTCCCTTTGGGGATGAACATAAACCATACGGCCAAGACAGATTAAAGTTGGCAAGATGGTGAGGGTAACAGACTCGTGATTTATTAGTAGCTGTATAAAAATCTGTATTTACCGTTGATGATGTAGGTTTGACATGCGTATCACTGACAAATTGGTTTGAAGACAATTTCTGAGATATTTCTGGTGTGGTATTTGTACGAAGACGACGACGTCTTGTAGATGTGAATCTTCTCTTATGGGTGATTTTGTTATCACAACGGCTCTCCTCTAATTGATGTAACATCTTATCATTGTCTTTGGTACTAAGATAACTTGGTTTGGATGTCTTCTGACCAAACAAAAGTCCCTGGTGACCGTGTGCTGTAGTTCTGTCGGTACCTGTAACCTTGGGACCTTTACGATTAGCTAAGTAGTCTTCCAAACGTAATTCCTAATGATGATACAAATGAAGAAAAAACAAATGTTATCAATCTTCCATCGATTCGGGTCTTGCATTTCAAGTATTAGTATAACAGTCGCGCATTTAGGTCCATCATTTAATTGTCATGATTATAAAACAGGAAATGCAACTTTCAATTCGTCTCAGCGTTAAGCAGTATGACAATCGATCACAAAAATGAACCGCCTCTCTGTGTGAATAATTATCGATGATCAATTACATTTCCTATCGGGAGCCAGATGAATATCCTGGATATTGATTATTGGAAATCAATTCTGGCGCGAAGGTTGAATTGAGATTCTTCGTGCACTGTTCCAGCAGTGATCGTTGTTATACCTGATCTGTAGAAGCAAGTTTATTAGATACAAAAAAGACATGCAATTCTTTGGAGTTTTTAAGGTAAGAAGAGTCTCTCCTATTATTTGTGTGAGATGATTGGTCATATCACAATCGATACAGTTTTGCATCGATGCAGTTTGCAGTAAGTATTTCAGTTTGTTAATACCATGATAGATCTATATGTTTTGCGCTTCTTGACACACGTTACGTAGAATATTGTGTCTAATATTGTAGGCCTAGGCCTATGCTTAGCCTACATGTATGTTCCTAAGAAGTATAGGCACAGTAGGAAATTGTTTATTTCCGATTGAGCCTGCTAATTAAGAAATAATAAAATGTGTTGCGTGTGTCTCGAATGGTTGAATTATACTCCACTATTGGCGATCGATAGTCCGCCAAAGAGGCGATCGTCGGCTCGGTGTGAAAAGGCTTCCAGTGGTACAATCGCCCGCGTTTCAAAAAGGATCATCAATTCCGAATCAGTGGATTTCGATAATAAACAAACCCACCCTGCGATGATCGTGTTGTGACCTAGTGATTTTCATTTAATTTAAGGCTTCTCACATTCTGCAATTATCCATGTATAATTATCATACCTCAAAGCTTTTGTTTTCATATTCTTCCATAGCAGTAATGACTTGATGTCTCGTAGTTATCGTCTTACAAACTCCATTAACTAGTGAAGTACTACTGTCTATCCCCATCGGTGCATCTAACTTCACGGTAGTTCCCGTTACTTCTTGTCTGGCGTCAAAATGAGGATTGCCGACAGTCGCACAGAGCGATCTATCAGTGGGCCGGTCGGTGGTGCTTGTGGAAGGCTCCTCAACTAACCAGATATCTGCAGCATGTGTCTGTCAAGGTACAAATACATGTACATGTATATTCATTTAAAGTGATAACATTTCAGCATCACTTGTTTCAAATTTAGTTAATCTGGTATTGGTAGTAAGACATTGAAAGATTCAGCAATATATGATATACGAGGGTCAGTCAGTAGGTAATGAAAGTGATCATGGTATGGGATGCATGAGTATTTCTATTCAGGGATTGTGATCAATACAAAGTATGAACGTTTGTTTTTGATACAATACACTTTTGGATTTCAAAGTATGAAGTCATAGCATTAGCTAAAGTAAGTATTCTTGGGACACTGCTAAATCAGTCATTATGTTCCCAGTCCCTTATCACTTTTGGACCGGGGATTTAACTATTCTCCGGTAATAAATCATTTAAGGATGTGTCTATTTCCCACTATGTGGTCCAATTAAAAGACTGCAAAGGACATAGTTATGCCCCTACCTGTATCTTGCCAGAAAACAGAGTACCATTTCCACTGCTATCCCAAGAACGGCCCGAGGTCTGTTTCGGCTGGTGTACTTGAAGAAGTTCAAGTGTTGTCTATGGGACTTTTTATTTTGTTTTATTTTTGATCAAACTGGCAATGATGGAAATGATGTGTCAATGTTCATGTTGTTTGCTGGTCGAACGAGAAAAATCCATTGGATAATAACGAAGTTAGCTAATATTAACTGAAAGAAAATGTTAACATTTTACCCATGGTTAGATTCAATTAAAATTGGACAATCTGTTACCCAAATTGTTACTTTTGAAAATTGTTGTGGACAGAAATTCGAACTTTTAAGTACAATTTGTCATAGAAATTAGTGCTATTTCAGATTTGGTAAATCAAAAGTTCCAATTTTGAAAACAAAAGTCACAATATAGTATCCATATAGCAGACTTTAGTTTTAAAAAAATAGCCCAATGTAGCTACTTAAGAGGCTGAGGGCAACACCCAGGCAAGAGTGTAGATTGTACCATGGCTAAAGGTTACCCGGCGTGTGGTCAGTGGCAACCTGGTCAGTGGGAGTTTGGTTTGCCAATTATTGGGTGGATTGAACTATATATGAGCCCAAAGCCCGATTGTTGAGAGTGGTTAGGTTAAGAAATTCAAACTTTGAACTTCAATTTGTTATAAGATCTAGTCCTATTTAAGAATTTGTCAAATTTAGATAAAAGTCACGATAGCATACTTTAGAGCAGATTTAGCTTGAAAAATTAACCCAGTGTGGGTACTTGAAGAAGGTAAAAGGGGCCATACTGTAGACTGCCTCTTTACCACACAAGTTCCAGACATGTGCTGGCTCAAGGATTTCAATCAAACTGGAGCTAGCTCCATGGCCTGTCAACCTATCTTAGATGATTTATTACCATTTCAAATGTAGAGGACGTTAAAACGTTATCCCTTTTTAGTGTTAAAAATACAAAACTTTGCCCGCTTTGCGTGTATTAGTTAGGGAAGACGTCAAAACTCGACCGCCCGTTGACCGCCGGTTACGGGCGGTTCCGCCCGGTTCTTTCAGGTCAAATGTTTTACTGGTATATGAATATTCGCGCATGCAATACTGAACAACCGCCGGTTGACTTAATGCTGTAACCGGACCAATTTACACTATCAATCTGTTACTTTGCGGTCATAATAACTCTCTCTATAATCGTTCTATAAAAAAACACCATTCATAGACTTTCGGTATTGATTTTAAAAAGTTAATTGAGCTATAAACAGATTGAAAAAGCCAACCCCAGCGAAAATCAATAGCTGTATTGTACGTTGTCAGAGAGCCCATTGCTTCAAGATGTTATTGCTCACGCGTGTGACGAGGCACTATCAACCGGTCGTGTTCACCAGAGTGTAACTATTTGACCTCATTATGTGTGTATATTATAACAGACGACACGTTTTGTGAGAACCGGGCGGAACCGGCCGTAACCGGCGGTTGCCGGGCTGTCGAGTTTTGACGCGGTCCCTTACAATGTTTCATTATTCAAGCTTAACAAGATGGCGTTTTAGGAACGTTTTTTCTGGACCATTTAAGTTCAAAAACTGATCTTTTTTTGGCTCGATTCGCGCTCATTTTCCTACGGATTTCAACATTAATAATCGGTCTCGAACCACACCAAATATTCTAAATATTATGTGGGGGACGTTAATAACGTCATACTGTACCTTTTTAGTGTTAAAAATTACAATTTGTTTGCGCGCTTCGCGCGTATTAATTTCAATGTTTCAATATTTAAGTCTAACAAGATGGCTTCAGGAATTTTTTTCTGGACCATTTCAGTTCATACACTGAAAGATTTTGCACGCTTCGCGCACATTTTCTATACAGGTTTCAACATTATAATGGATCTCGAACCACCAGAATTCTTCTTGCTTGCCTGAAGATGCCTTAAACCCAGGAGCTTCCGGGGGCCCGAACGCGGGCCCTGGACCACACCCAATTGATGTGGATGATGTTTAAGTTTGAATTTGTATGTGCACATTTTGTGATTGGATTTTACTCCTGTTACCTAATAGTAATACCTATATCTCGTTTTATAGTTAGTAGGCATGTGAGAAAATGCCAAAATACTGCTTCAGAATGCTGAATCTTTGTCTTAAAAAAGCCGAAAACCCATGAGCTTCCAGGGGGTCCGCCCATGGACCCCACCAAGGCCCCACCCGCTGGTAGCTCCACTCGGTTCGCTCACTCCGCTCAAGCGGTCGAAAACGCCAAACAATTTCAAGTTTCCACCAGCAATTGTCTTTATTTTTTATTTCAATTACTTTATTCCTACCTCACTATAGTCTATAGCAACTGGGGTTGGACTTGGCCACTGCGTGTCTGCGAGGCCAGTAGGTGTGTGGGTGCCTGTAACCTTGGGACCTTTACGATTAGCTAAGTAGTCTTCCACACGTAATTCCTAATGATGATACAAATGAAGAAAAAACAAATGTTATCAATCTTCCATCGATTCGGGTCTTGCATTTCAAGTATTAGTATAACAGTCGCGCATTTAGGTCCATCATTTAATTGTCATGATTATAAAACAGGAAATGCAACTTTCAATTCGTCACAGCGTTAAGCAGTATGACGATCGATCACCAAAAATGAACCGCCTCTCTGTGTGAATAATTATAAACTGCTCACAAAAAGTATCGAAACACTTAGAAATGATCCAATATATAACGACTTGAAAGGGTATGCATTAATCAAAGCAAATAACCAAGTGCATAATTGTGTTCTGCGTATTTTGACACCTCGATCGATGAGATACGATGTTGCGGAGCGGAGTTATTGTCATTTCAATGGTCGTGGGTCCAGTTTCAAAAGTGACAATCATCCTATAGAAAGAGGTTTGCATTACTGTTTAGAATGATCAGATTCGTGATTTTCAATAGGGATGAGTGTCACTTTTGAAACTGGACCCACGATCATTGACATGACAATAACTCCGCTCATCAACATCGTATCTCAACGATCGAGGTGTCAAAATACGCAGAACAAAATTATGCACTTGGTTATTTGCTTCGATTAATGCATACCTTTTCGAGCCGTTATATATTGGATCATTTCTAAGTGTTTCGATACTTTTTGTGAGCAGTTTAGATGACCAATTACATTTCCTATCGGGAGCCAGATGAATATCCTGGATATTGATTATTGGAAATCAATTCTGGCGCGAAGGTTGAATTGAGATTCTTAGTGCACTGTTCCAGCAGTGATCGTTGCTGGCTTATAAAGTGCAGACACGTTTTTTTAAAATTCGTTTCCTGTGTCAGCGTATAAATAATTGCAGAAATAAGATCAAGACCGTAATAAGCAACACTGAATAAGGGATCAAGATTTAGCAAACAAAGTCGAAAATCAACTAAACTGAACTATTATACTTCTTAAGAGTTTTTAAGGTAAGAAGAGCCTTTCTTTGTCCTATTATTTGTGTGAAATCAGGTCATCTCACAATCGAGTGCATTTTTGCAGTAAGTTCAGTTTGTTAATACCATGATAAATCTATATACGTTAATTGCGCTTCTTGACACACGTTTGCGTAGAATAATTATTGTGTCTAATACCGTATTGTAGGCCTATGTTGAGCCTTTGTTCCTATGAAGTATGGCACAGTCGGAACTTGTTTATTTCCGATTGAGGCCTGCGAATTAAGAAATAATCAAATGTGTTGCGCCCGTGTGAAAAGGCTTCCAGTGGTACAATCGCCCGCGTTTCGAAAAAGGATCATCAATTCCGAATCAGTGGACTCCGATAATAAAGAACCCCCACCCTACGCTCGTGTTGTGACTGAGTGATTTTCATTTAATTTTAGGCTTCTACATTCTGCAATTATCCATGTACCTCAAAGCTTTTGTTTTCATATTCTTCCATAGCAGTAATGACTTGATGTCTCGTAGTTATCGTCTTACAAACTCCATTAACTAGTGAAGTACTACTGTCTATCCCCATCGGTGCATCTAACTTCACGGTAGTTCCCGTTACTTCTTGTCCGGCGTCAAACTGAGGGTTGTCGACAGTTGCACAGAGCGATCTATAGGTGGGCCGGTCGGTGCTGGTCATGCTTGTGGAAGGCTCCTCAACTAACCAAATGTCTGCAACATGTGTCTGTCAATGTACAAATGCATGTACATTATAACTCAGCATCAATTGTTCCAAATTTAGTTAATCTGGTATGGTAGTAAAATTCTGCAATATATGATATACGAGGGTCAGTCAGTAAGTAATGAAAGTGATCATGGTATGGGATGAAGCAGTGATTCTATTGAGGGATAGTGCGATCAATAACGCCTGTGTGGCAAATGAGATTGGATCAATACTATTCTTTTCTCATGTGCGAAGGCTGACAGCAAGATTGTTAACTTTATTTGTTGGAAGTGGCTCTTTTTTGGGGGGGGGGGGGCGAAGCCACCCTTATAGCATCAGATTGCAAAAAATTACACATTTAGGTCTTTCTAGACATAAGTGGGGGCAGCCATGTTTGTAAATTACATACCTATGCAGTTTATTTTAACAGTCCTGCAGTCTGTGATGGAGTCAAAGCTATATTTGTTTAGTTGATGCATAGACTGTTGATGATTCATTCAGAGAGATGTTTATAGACTCCCCACAGAGAGACATAATAGCTTAACTTGTTTGACTAATAGGAGAAACCTCCCAATTGCTGTGGGTTTGTCTAATAAGTGGTTAGACTGTGGTGTTTTGATTCGTTTTTTGGTTTGAATTATGGAAAATACATACACCATTTCCCTGGTATTTTGGTTTGCAACAGATGCTTCAGAAAATGGTTACAAAACATGCTTCTTTCTTTTGGATCGCCCCCATTCCATTTCAATGGAATTTTTATTACTTCATTCTTTTCTTCCATCTTTTCTAACTTTCATTTCATTCAGCCAGCATGCTTATAATAGGTTTTTTAAGCCTGGCCCGAGCATTTTGCTTGAGCCTGGTCCCTTCAGGACCCACGCGTGCGTCCGTACAAACAAACAAACAAATACAAAGTATGAACCTTTGTCTTTTAAACAATACACTTTTGGATTTTAAGTATGAACTATGACGTCATAGCATTAGCTTAAATTAAGTACACCTGGGACACTGCTAAATTAGTTATTTGGCGGGAAATTTGAAGTGTTTGTATGAAACACGTGGTAAGAAGATTGCATAACATGACACCAGAAGCAGGTAAATCCCGATTTTTTCCCCTGCATAATTATGATACAAAAGACAATAACTTTAATCCTGTGTAATTTGAAATAGTATTAAGAGAGAAAAGTAAGGAGTAGCAATTTAATAAAAAGTATACAGATATCAGTATTTCAAATAGTCCATTTCTTTGGAAAAATGTCCAGTCAGTGAATCACTAATATTCAGGCGCGTAGCCAGCTTTCTCGGTCAAGGGGCAGAATAAAATGTTCGTCCCGGTTTTGGTAAGGCTGTGGGAACACAATTCGGGTAGTCTAAGCATGCATAGTCTGTGTCAAAGACGACTCTCGAGTGCCGTGCGCCGAAGGCGCGCGGCCGAGCGAAGCGAGGCCTTGTATTCCACAAATTTGATAGAGGGCTCTCACACTGTTTTACTGCCACAAAGCCTTGATGAAAGGCTACAGCATGTAATGAAATTGTTGCAAATAATATGTGGAACGTATTAATTTGTGCCCACATACATTGATACTAACAAAACACACACTTCAACACGAAATCAACTTGTTCCAA
Source organism: Ophiura sarsii (assembly GCA_035610835.1). Lineage (NCBI taxonomy): Eukaryota > Metazoa > Echinodermata > Ophiuroidea > Amphilepidida > Ophiuridae > Ophiura > Ophiura sarsii. The sequence continues at coordinate 65,497,721 of CM069450.1, forward strand.
TTTTACCTACTAGTCGTTTGCAATGCATGACAGCATGTTGTCAACTTACCGCGTTGTGCTCAATAAACCAGTGGTTGTCACTGAATACACACAGAAGGCGAGATGTTTCCATTATCTGCGCGTCAACTGAACCATTAAATCACTTGATGTCACGCTCATGTTCTCTATTAAAACATTTAATTTGTTATGATTAAGGTACCGTACTACCAAAACCAAAACCAGTGTCGAGCACTTGTTGTTTTACGTATCCACTCGATGTTGTTGGTTCAACCATGGATGGTTCAACCTTTACCCTTTTACCTTTTGGTTCAACCTTTATGAGTCGTGGCCCTGCCCTTGCTGGTGTAGAGAATTTGAATGCTGATTTATTTGAGTAAATAGATAGATACATAGAGTGTGAGTCAAAAGAAGTTGTACGGGAACGAATATTTGTTTCCAAGAAGACCAAACAAACTTGATAAACCATATGAAAAAGGAGAGTCACTGAAATTGATCCTTCCTAAGAGTTATGCCTGTTTTAATAAAAGAGGCCATTTTGGAGCTGTCCACGAAATGCTAAATCCACGGAAACTATCAATCCAAGTGTAACGGGATTGCAAAGATCATGATTCAATTATTTACCAAAAATGTGCGAGCTACTTGTTTAAGGACTCTTCTTGTTATTTTTACTTTACTGCATTAATTAGAACATGACGGGATAGCACCAGAACTTTTATTTTCAATCAATTAGCGGTTTATCCGAGACAATTGTCATCAATACCTTTCCTTCCTGACAACGTATAATAGGGTCATCTTGAATGATCCCGTGACTAGCGACTATAGATGGTGTGACCGGTGACGTAGTGCCCGGCAGTATGCGTGCGCACCTACAGGGAATGTGCTTTAATTCACACTTGATTGATCATTACTTACGGTGTAATAGTGCAGTAGTCATGGTCTGCATCCCTAAGCACAATGAGAGACCAGCAGGTACTAAATCTGGTTGCCCGGCAGTATGCGTACGCACCATAAGGGCATGTGCTTTTAAAATTGGCGCTCAGTGATGTGTGTTTTGCTTTCAAATAGTATGATGTATGCAGTAGTCTAGACTAGTAACTCTAGCATGTCTTTAGACCAGGCGCTAATCAATTTGTAAACACTACTTGTAAACAACGGTCACCTCATCTATAGGTTCATTTCTCAGTGGATTTATCTTCTAGGAAGGTTACACTCACATGCACTCACATAATACATAAGCGTCCCTGGCGTGTGAGCGGAATCCATCCGTGAGGGCCCAAAATCCAAAATGGCCGCCATACAGGGGTCAAAATTCGAATTGCTTAAATTGAGCTGACAAGTATATCGAATCGTTCGTCAGAGCACAAGGATTCTAAAAATAATGTAGTTGCCAGGCTTCCGATGTTTGATTATATGGTTATCGAGCAAAGCGTGAAATGGTCGTTGAACTTTGCATTTGGGGACACATTTTAAACTTGCTCTGATTACCCAGTCTGATTTCGACAAACAATATCTCAAATTGTTCCTCTGATCACAATACTCAGAAATAGTAGATGTTACTCGAGATGACATTGCGACTCCTTTTCCGGAAGGGTCTATACTCTATATCAATAATCCCCCCATCCTCACTGTACGGAAGAGATTTAGTGCCGGGCGGTTAATTAGGGTTAGTGGAATCGCAATCGCAATCGCAATGGGCAATTTTGACCATTACGTTAACTTGTCGGATACAAGCATACTATGATGATATATTCTTCTTTGGGTTATGACACGTGATTCTAGAAGGGGTGCTCATGTCAGAAGTCATCATGATCCAAGATGGCTGCTCCCATAAAATGATGTGTTGCAAAACACAATAAAATGTTGTTACTCACAGTCTAAATACTGGAAGGATGTACTATATCTGTGGAATTATCTTACACTCTCAGAACAGGTATTAAATAACCATGGGTTAAAAGAATGTTGGTTAAAAAGTATACAACATTGGTTAAAAATGAAGCGTTGGTTAAAAATTACTTTTAATACTGCGTTGGTTAAAGAGTAAAAATATAATTAATTTTTAGTTTATTCAACGTTGGTTAAGGCATCATAATTTTAACCAACAATAGGTCATAACAAGATTCCCGCCAAAGAATTTCATTGGCGAGGAAAATATTTTGCGCATATTATTTAGACCACGTCAGAATTTGTATATGCAATCAATCGTGTTATTCCCCCCCCCCCCCCCTGGTATTTACATTGGCGCTCTTCAATTGGCATCATGTTGCCAACTAATATTGGACCAATATTGGTTTTACATTGGCGCTCTTCAATTGGCATTATGTTGGCAACCAATTTTGTTCCAATAATGGGCACATTATACCAGAGGCGGGAAATAATACGATAGATTTCATATACAAATTCTGACGTGGTCTAAAAATTGCGGCTGCTGTTTCAAGTTATCGCTTCCCGGCCTCGTAGCTAGGATCTTGTGCCTTGTCCAGTCCCTTGTTGGTCCTGGCCACGGGTTGGCGCCAATATTGAAAGCCAATATCGGGCCAATGAAACATCAATATTGTAATGTTGTATGGGTTAAAGTTTAGCAAAAAAAATAAAAGTTTAACCAACATTTGTTAACCAACTACTGTTGGTTAAAACATATTAACCAACAAATGATTAAAAATTGTAACCAACCACAGGTTAAAGTTTTACCAACCACTGTTGGTCAAAACATATTAACCAACAAATGATTAAAATTTGTAACCAACCACAGGTCAAAGTTTAACCAACAGCTGTTGGTTACAGTTTTAACCAACCAATTGTGTGGTTCACCTGGTAACCTCCCGTTGGTTAACATTTTAACCAACATGGTTAAAGATTTTAACCTTTGTTCTGAGAGTGTATATGGATATGCTTTGTTTGTTATCAAAAGTTAATTTTTGAATCCAACATGGCGGCTATTGATACAACGATTTTATACGTAAAGTCCCAAAATAATAACGTACGGTATATCTTAGTTTATTTTATGTTTATATATTCTAGATAAGGCTATGTAACATAAAACCAAAGATTAAAAGATGGCCGCTATCCAAAATGGGCGATACAATGAATAACACTAAATGCTTTAATGCAATGTGTTTTGAAATACAGTGTGAAACTTTCTATTTTCAACCCATAAATATGATAATTAATATGATTCGTTACTTTTCTAGCTCAAAGTCATTAATAGACGAGCTGCTGCATGAAAATAATTTGGAGTAACAGGCCCTAACGGAATCATAGCTTACGGGTTTCTAATTTCCCACCAAGACTAAATTTAGCAATAATATGAGGCCACTACTTCGAACATCCACACAGGAAACCAGAATGCCAGAATGCCAAATGACAAAATCATACCCAAACAATTTGGCAGATGCTTTGATTGAAGATCGACAGTGAACTAATATCGTATGCTTCGTGGACTGCACACACAGAGATGGCACTTATGGCGAACTATGAGAGATCCGTTAGATTCATATGGGTGGACAGAAAGTGGGCCTCTCTTTTTTTACTATCCCCTTGATAGTCAATGTATGCATTGATTTGCTCCTTGAAAACCTGGTTTTGTCACTACTTTTAACAATCCCAGATAGATATTACAGTTAGGCACACCTATGGTAAAGCTCATTCTCACATTCCATAATACAACATATATGGATAGCGTTCGGTATGGGTAAAGAGGAGAACCGAAGTCCAAAGCCATGTAAATGTTCCACGCATTTACGGATTGTGATACGACTTCATCGATCCAATGGTTATAAGGGCAAACTTATGTGATTGGAAACCATACGACAAGGGGAGGGCTACCTTTCTTGAAACAAGCCAGATGCAATTGGGAGACTACCTCCAACAAAGGTATTAACATTTTATGGACAATTCAACATAGGAAAACAACAGACGATATGCTGTTACCAACAAACTTCATTTTCATTGCGGAATGCACTTCTTCAACATTCAAATCGGGACATATATCAAATCAGTAGATGGGCTATACAAGTAACCGGACAATACAACACGTACCTACTCCAGGAAGTTTTGGATGGAAACAGACAAACGGTGTTTGGAATCCGGTTTGGTTAACTATCCCCAAGGTATCAGATACTAGCAAAGAGTTAATCAAATGTGTATGGAACTGTTCAATCTGCACCAACAGGTCTTATAAATCATGAATGAATGCAAATGTGCCAAATAGTGAGAAATCAAGAATAAGGATGCTATCACTGTTCTATCTCATTGTATTAAAATAGGCAGACATTTGACCTAATGCCTGCCAGCCAGTTAATTGATAATTGTTTGCATTTATTTTGCGTATGATTGAGTGGATGAACCACAAATATCCCTAGAAATATCGGGACAAAACAATGTTTTTTAAAGCAAGTTTTACATCACCGACCAATTATATCTTATTTGGCGGCCATATTGGATAATTAACCATCTTCAAATATCTTCTATCAATTAAAACACATCGACCACAACATTCCTTTTGTCAAGAGTTACTCTTTATATAAAATATATCATTGATAGGCCTATATACAATAAGTATCAAGCGGACGTCATTTTGAATTTTGCCGACCATATTGTAATTTTGATCAATATAGTGTATTCGTATTATATTTGTATCACACTAGTACACTATTAACACTAATCAAATATTGTTGAATGCATTTAAACATTTAATGTGTAATATATGGACGCCATTTTAAATTTTAGCCGCCATCTTAGGTTCCAATCATCTGCCAAATGAGCACCCCTTCCAAAATCAATTGTTTTGACCTAATGAAGATTCGTCCAAACTTTGGTGCTTGTATCCGGTCTGTAAACGTAATTTCGTGAAGCGATTCCACTAGGTTATGAACGCACGAACTCGTGCCAACAATCCCGAGTTTGTGAGTTCGGTGACTTGTACAATTTGAAAATAAAGAAATAGTAAAGAAATTTTGAAACACACCCAGCCGCCTCTTTTCCTGGAAATATCCTGAGTTCGTGAGTTCGTGAGTTCGTGAGTTCGTATGCTGCAAACACATTTTGTGGATATTGTAGCAGAATTAGATTTGTTTATCGTGATTAAATATGTATTCACCACATTTAATTAATTGTATTTAATTCACCTTGTCATTGACGGGGAGTCCGTGTATGAGTTTCCCTGGCCGGGATGGCTTAAATCCTAGAATTTTCTACAACTCCCCCCTAATTGGTCCGCGATTGCGCAGTAAAGCGCAGGCGCAGAAACCCCGAATTTCATATTGTTACCTCGTGGATTGGCGTGCGTCAGAACTCAGAGACGAAGAGAGTGTGGTCGAGGGTGAACAAATTGTGTTGGTGCCCCAGGATATTCCTGGGCGAGTGGGGCATGAGAAAGAGTGGCACAGTGAGGGTGACTCGTTCAGTGAGGCTAATAGTCCTGTGGTCCGTGAGCAAATGCGGAGTGGAAGGGAGGCGTGAAATGCAAGAGGCGATCAGTGACGGACACACAGGGATGCGCTGCACGAGATGCGTATAGAGCTAGAGAGCGCCTGGTCGGCAGAGAGGTTGAGAGTGCGAGAGAAGAGGTTGGAAGGTAAGAGGAGAGAACACGAGAAGAGAGAGAGAGTGCGCTGAGGTGTAGGGAGTGAGAGTTGGATGATGAATGGGTGAAGAATGAGTCTCGTGAAAGAGAGATGGCTAGTGATCGAAGGAAACTTTTAGAGAGTATGAACAATGAATGAACGTGAACAGAGCCTTCGCGCAGAGTGGAGGCTGAGCAGAGGCGCTTGGCGAAAGAGAGGGATGAGTTGAAGTGGCAGAAAGATGAGTGGGTGAGTCGGGAAGAACACGAGAAGAGGTTGGAAGGTGACCGGAGAGACCACGAGAAGAGGGTGGAAGATGACCGAAGGCAATATGAAAAGAGTTTGAGAGAGAGGGAAAAGGTTTTTTTTGCGCTGGATCTGAGGCCGAGCAGAGACGTCTGTCGAAGGAAAGGGAGGAGGTGATGCTGCAGAAAGAGGGGTTGGAGAAAGATAGGTGTGAGTCGGTGAGGCGTTATAAACGTGAGTGATAAGCCCCGCACCGTGAAGCAGGGTACTGTACTGGCTAGGATGGTGAATATAGCGGAGGTAGATAATGTGAGCAAGGGAGAGTTGGCGAAGAAGAGCAACCGACTGCGGAGTTACCTGACAGGGTTGGCGGAGAGGAGTGTAGAAGGGATGGTAGGAGAAGATAAAGATAGAGTGTTGGCGTTGTTGGCTAAGTATCAAGATGTGTTTTCGCGTGGCGAGTATGACATAGAGAGAAACACTCTAGTTAAACACTCGATAGACACTGGTAATGCCCATCCCATACGCTAATCAGAGCGTTCGGCGCCACCGCAGAGGGAAGAGGCGGAGCGAGAGGTGAAAGAGTTGTTAGATAAGGGGATGGTCAGTCCATCGGATAGTCCGTGGTCAAGCCCAGTGGTACTGGTGGCCAAGAAAGATGGGACTAAGCGAATGTGTTTAGATTATCGTAAGCTGAATGAGGTAACTGTAAAAGACGCATATTTGTTACCCCGCATAGACGATTCATTACACGCGCTAGGAGGCGCTAAGTTTTTCTCGGCGTTAGATTTGGCGGTGGGACATTGGCAGGTAGAGATGGATGCCGAGGCCCGTGACAGATCAGCATTTTCGACTCCGAGTGGGTTGTACGCATGGAAAGTACCTCCGTTTGGGTTGTGCAACGCGCCCTCGACGTTCGAGAGGCTGATGGAAAATGTGTTGGCTTGGTTTAGGTGGGAGACACTCCTACCCAGACAACATTAGAATATTTGCCCAATATTGGCCCAATATTTATGTTTTATTGGCCCAATATTGGCTTACAATATTAGCGCAATATTATATGCTCATGGGCCCAAGCTTGGCCCAATATTGGCACTCGACAATGTGGGCCAAGCTTGGGCCAATATTGGGCGATCTTGGAGAAATGTTAGGTAGGAAGAATTCTATCTTTATATTGTTTTATTTCCTCCAAAGAGGAGTGAGCAGACCCCAGGCCAACCCGTGGCCAGGACCAATTTGGCCAAGGGCAAGCCTAGGACAAGGGAACAAATCTTCAAGGGACAGGACAAGGCACAAGATCCTAGCCAAAAGGCCGGGAAGCGATAACTCTTAACAGCGGCGTTTTAGACCACGTCATAATTTGAATATCAAATCAATGGTGTCATTTCTCGCCCCTGGTATATTGCGCCCATTATTGGACCAATATTGGTTGCCAACATGATGCCAATTGAAGAGCGCCAATGAAAAACCAATATGGTCCAATATTGGTGACCAAGAGAGTGCCAACCGTGCCAATGCCATTGGCACTCACTTGGTCACCAATATTGGTCCAATATTGGTTGCCAACATGAAGCCAATCGAAGAGCACCAATGTAAACCAATATTGGTCCAATATTGGTTGCCAACATGATGCCAGTTAAAAAGTGCCAATGTCAAACCAATATTGGTCCAATATTGTGACCAAGAGAGTGCCAATGCCAATATTGCCAATGGGAACCCAATATTGGTCAACAAGATAATGCCAATGCCAATATTGGGCCAATATTGTGCCAATATATGTGTGTTGTCCGGGTAGTGTATTTGGATGACGTGCTTGTGTTTGGTAGTACGATATCAGAAGCGGTAGAACGTTTGGAAGCTGTATTGATCCGGTTTAAGGGGGCTAAGCTGAAATTAAAGCCGTCTAAGTGTCATCTGCTCCAGGAGGAATACTTGGGGCACGTGGTCTCCGCGAGAGTGATCTACATGGATCCCGAGAAGATTCAAGCCGTAAAAGAGTGGCCGACGCCCAAAACGCCCACGCAGGATAGAAGCTTCATGTAGCCTGCCTCGTACTACCGCCGCTTCATTAAGGGCTTTGCAAATGTTGCGGCACCATTTCATCGTCTGACTGAGAAGACAGCGAAAGCGAGTTTTGAGTGGACAGAACAGTGTGAGCAGGCTTTCAACTCCCTGAAGGAGGCCTTAACTTCCGCTCCGATTTTGGGGTACCCACGTATAGAAGACCAAGGCATTGTCAAGACCCCAGAGAAACTACGGTGTAACCCACAGAGAACTTCTGGCAGTGGTATTGTTTCTAAAGAAATATAGACATTGTCTGACGGGTACAATTGTGAAGTTGCGGACGGATCATGGGTCCTTAAGGTGGTTAAAGAATTTCAAGTGTATTTGGATGACGTGATTGTGTTTGGTAGTACGATATCAGAAGCGGTAGAACGTTTGGAAGCTGTATTGATCCGGTTTAGGGGTGCTAAGCTGAAATCAAAGCCGTCTAAGTGTCATCTGTTCCACGAGGAATACTTGGAGCACGTGGTCTCTGCGAGAGGGATGAACACGGATCCCGAGAAGATTAAAGCCGTAAAATAGTGGCCGACGCCCAGAACGCCCACGCGGGTTAGAAGCTTTAAGATCACCTTGCTATGCAAAAAGACCTGTCTACACTTCACACCTGGTCAAAGACTTGGCAGATGGACTTTAACGTCAGTAAGTGCACCATCATGACCATAATGACAGTTACCAAGAAAAGAAGGCCTTCCATCTATGAATACAAAATGGACAACCAAGCTGTCCCCAGGACAGGGCCAGATGAATCTGTCGACTACCTGGGAGTTAGTATTAACAGCAAGCTAATACATGGAATGACCACTGCAACAAAGTGAGTTCCAAAGCTTCCCAGACACTTGGTATGTTGCGACGAAACATCTCCTGTTGTCCAACTAGTGTGAAAGCCCAGGCTTACCAAACTTTGGTGCGTCCAAAATTAGAGTATGCTTCCAGTGCGTGGTCACCTCACACCATCAAGGGATCTAAGCGTATTGAGCCTGTTCAAAATGCAGCAGCTAGATTTTGCACTAGGACTTGGCAGATGGACTTTAACGTCAGGACTACCGGCGGACACAGAGTGTCAGTGCTATGGTAACAAATATTGGCTGGGATTCACTATATACCCGACGGCTACTTCATGATGTAATTTTGTTCTACAAAATACAGCATGGCCATCTAAAAATTGCATTTCCACAACAAGTCATCCCTGCTCCTCTTCAAACAACACGCAATAGCCATGCATTCAAGAAACAAGTGGTTTATGCTTCCATCAACGCATATAAGTATTCATTCTTCATCAGAACAATACCAGTTTGGAATGGATTACCAGGCAGCGCAGTTGTAGCACCATCTGTAAGGATGTTCCAAACAGCAGCACTCCCCACCCTCAGGACCGTGTAACTTGCTACATGGTCTTTTTTAATTGTCCTGTATATATTGTGGATTTTTACTCGCACTTGGTACACCCATGCACCTTGACATCACCCGCTGTAATAGTTGGTCATCCGACTCTTTACCTTTACCTTTACCTAGGCTTTTTCAGCCTCTGTAGGCTGAAGCCCTCTTTCAGCATCTTTCATCTGTGTCTATCTTGTGCTTCTCGTGTCCATGTCGTTCCTCTGTATTCGGTTAGCTCGTCTCTCCATCTTTGTTTCTGCCTGCCTCTTCTCCTTTTGCCTGTACGGGGTTGCCACTCGGTTGTTTTTATTGTCCACCGATTATCGTTTTGTCTCGCTATGTGTCCTGCCCATCTCCATTTCATTTCCGTGATTTTGTTAATGATGTCTTTTACTTTGGTTTTATTACGAATGGTAGTGTTCTTTTGTTTGTCTCGTATTGTTATGTTTAACATCCTCCTTTCCATGGCTCGCTGCGCTACTAGAAGTTTCTGTTCAGTTTCTTTGGTTGTTGACCAAGTTTCGGCACCATATGTCATGGTAGGTAGCACACATTGATTGAAAACCCTTGTCCTTAATGTTATTGGTATGGTTTTATCGCAGAGAATGGTTTTGTTTCTGCCGAAGCAGCTCCAGCCTGCCTTGATTTTTATCAAGACTTCCTCTCTCGTATTGTTTTCCATTTTTATTTCCTTGCCAAGATATTTGTAACTTTCTACCTTTTCTATCGGTTCCTTGTCAATTTCGATGGACTCCTTTGTTTGGAAATTTGTCATGAATTTTGTTTTTCCTTTGTGCATTTTCAGACCAACTTTTCTGCTTTCCGTATTCAGACAGTTTAGTTGGACCTCCAATTCCTTCACTGAGTTAGCTAGCAAAGCCACATCATCTGCAAACCTGAGGTCTGTTAGCCGCTCTCCATCGATGAGTATCCCTCTTTCTTTCATGTCTACCTTCTTGAACACCTCTTCCATTGCAGCAGTGAAAATCTTTGGAGAGATTGTGTCGCCTTGTCGCACACCTCTGCTGATTTTGAAAGGTTTTGAGATGTCCTCGTCGATATGGATCCTCGCTGTAGCGTCAGTGTATATATCCTCTAGGATTTGAACATATCCTTCATTTATTCCTATTTTCCTTAATGCTAGGAAGAGGTCACTATGCTCAACTGAGTCGAACGCCTTTTCATAGTCGATGAATCCGACGCAGAGCTTTATTTGGTATTCATTGGCCTTTTCAATTAGCTGGCTTAAAGCCTGAAGATGGTCAGTGGTTGAGAAGCCTTGCCTGAATCCTGCTTGTTCCCTTGGTTGGTTTTCATCAAGCACTCTCTTCATTCTGGTTTGAAGGATTCTTGTAAATATTTTGTATGGGTGGGAGAGCAGACTTATTGGCCTGTAGTTTTTGATGTCCTCTTTGTCTCCCTTCTTGTGTAGAAGTATGACCTTTGCCTCCTTCCATTCCTTGGGGATTTTCCTTTCAGTAAGTATCTGATTGTATAGACTTGCCAGCTGGATGTATATTTGCTCACCTCCGATCTTGATGATATCAGTGGTTATCTCGTCTAAACCGGGTGCTTTGTTTTTCTTCATCTGCTTTACTGCAAGTTCAATTTCTTCAACTGTGATGGTAGGTATGTCCATTTGGTCGGGTGACAAGAAGTTTTCTTTAACTTGATTTGACCTGGAGCTGTACAGTTCCTGGTAGAACTCTGCGCAGACATTGAGCACTTCTCCCCTATTTGTTGTTGATGTTCCATCTTTCTTTTTCATCTGTCTTATTCTGGTTTTCTTGCTATTTAGTTTGAGTATCTGTTTTGGTCCTCTACCGCTTTCTAAGATGGATTCAATTTGTTCTCTTTCCTTTCTTCTGCTCCTCTGCCTTCTCTTCTTCCTTACCAACTTTACTGTGTCCTTATAGTCTTTGTTTTGTTGTCTTGTCTTGTTGTCGGTTATCTTGAGTTTCTTCCTTTTGGTATCAAGCTCATCAATTTCCTTGTCTTCTTCTGATTTTTGTTTGGCTTGTTTTTCTTTTGGTGCTATTTTCTCAGCAACCTCCTTTACTGTGTCGGAGATGAGTGAATACTTGGTATCCATATCAGAGTCTTCAATGCTTAATGCTGCAAATCTGTTTTTCAGCTCTATTTGAAATTCTTGTTTTCTTTCTGCCAGTTTCACCGCATTCAGCTTGCTCTTTCTCTTATTGTTGATGAATTTCAGCCTTGCCAGTTTCTTATTTAGTACTATCTTGGCTCTAACCATTCTATGGTCACTCCCAATATCTACTTTCGTGATCACCTCACAGTTCCTTAGTATACCACGTTGGCTACTCAATATAAAGTCGATTTGATTTCTGGTTTTTCCATTTGGACTTTCCCATGTCCAGTACCTGCTTTCTTTCTTTTTAAAGAAAGTATTGGCAACAACTAGTTTCTGTTGTGAAGCAAATTCTAGTAGCATTTCGCCCCTTTTATTTCTTACTCCAATTCCATGTTTCCCTACGAGGGATTCCTCTCCTGCTTGACGTTTTCCTATTTTGGCATTAAAGTCGCCCATCACTATTCGGTATTTTGCTTTGCTTTCTGAAAATGCCTTACTCACGTCTTCATATACCTCTTCTACAGCTTCATCATCATAGTCTCCTGTAGGTGCGTATATTTGTACTATGCAGAGAAATTGTCCCCCTGTAAGTCTTACTTTCAGTGCGATTACCCTGTTAGAATAGGACTTTATCTCTTCAATGTAGTTTTTGAACTTCTGATGTATTAAAAATCCAATACCTTTGGCTTTTTTGTTATCTTCTGTTTTCCCATGATTGTAAAGCCAGATCCCTCCTGGTAGTTCTATAGTACTCTCTCCTTCTCTCTTGGTTTCTGCAAGACCTATTATGTCCCACTTGAAGTCATTTAGTTCGTCCAAGAGCGATTCTAGAGATTCATCAGTTCTTATAGTCCTTGTATTGTATGTGCAGATGTTTATATATGTTTGTCCACCCTTTGCCTCCTTATCAGTCTTGCAGCTTCCTTTCGGCTTTGACTGCAGAACGTCATTCAAAGGATTGTTGTTTCCTATGGAGGTCGGACTGGACAATTTGCAACCTCTTTTTCCTAGTCGGTTGCGCCCGTTTTGGCCTCGGGCAATACAGCCTTTTCTTTCTTGTACTTTCATGATGCTTTAAGGTTTTTTGCCTGTAACTGACGCGCTGGCAAGGCGTGTTGTCAGTCAGCAATGCCAGCTAACTTGGCGGTACCACCAGCTGTTGTCTATATTATTAGATCTTCCACCTGCTGGAGATGACTTTGTGCCATTAATCCTCTTCCGGACCTTCTGCCACAAGGACTATCTTGACCTTGCTGACCAGTCAAGAACTATTTAACCCATAGCTGGGGCATGGTTGATGAAGTGTCAGGGCATGTCCACATACACGGGTGGGCCTGTACACCACATCTCTAGGGCCCATAGCTGCTCCGAGATCCCCTACAGTTTAGCCTGGGGCCGTGAGGTACCCAGTATCCGCATGTTGCCATGTGATCGCCTTTCAGCAACCACCGTGGCGGCACTGTAGGAGTTTTGATGATGGAGAGGCTATGTACTGACAGGTAAAGACTTACATTTGCTTTCCTTTTCGCCTGACGGCTAGTCAGCGGCAGCAGTTGAAAGCAGAAACAAAGCATGCTAGCTCTAAGTAAAAAACTACGCTACTTCTACTACTACTACTACTGCACTAGGCGCTTCACATCACCCTGTGTCAAGCTATACTAGACAAGCTATAGACACCAACATGCGACTCTAGCGGCCACCAAATTGAAGAATTAAAGCTTATTGGGGCTAGCCTCGTACTACCGTCGCTTCATTAAGGGCTTTGCAAATGTTGCGGCACCACTTCATCGTTAGACTGAGAAGACAGCGAAAGCGAGTTTTGAGTGGACGGAACAGTTAGTTAGTTATAGTTAGTTATAGTTTATTGTCACCAAATCGCAGCTAAAAGCTGAATTACAGATCGTGGGTCCTTAAGGTGGCTAAAGAATTTCAAGAACCCAGAGGGTCAATTCAACCTATTTATAGAATATCGGCCAGGCGTGCGTCATCAGAATGCGAATGGACCGTCCCGCATTCCATGTAAACAGTAGGCCTATGGACGGAATGAGACGGAAGTAGAACAGGAAGAACAGGAGCAATGGGAAGAGATGAAACTTGTGTCAGGAGGCGGCGATGGGTTTGTGGATGAGATAAGGGAGAAGTGTGACGCAGGTTGTCAGACCGAGGGACCAGCTGAGGGGTTGGAGGTCGAGAAAGGAGGGGTGAAGGTAGTCACTATGGTGCTACCGGAGGAGCATGGTGATGAATCGGAGATGGAAGAAGAGAATCGGCAATCGTTGGGATTTTAGGAGAAGGAACCGGAGTTGGAAGACCAGCAGGAAGAGTGTCTGGCGGTGAGACAAATCGGACTAGAGCCCGTGGTGACCTTAGCCGGTATTCGTGAGGCGCAGCTAGAGGATGAGACGATAGCGTTCATTCTGAGGAAGAAGGAGGCCGGAGGAGAGAGACCTACTGCAGAAGAGGTGTCGGGGCTTTCGTCTCGCGCTAAGTCGCTTAACGCATTTTGGGACATGTTGGCGGTGAAAGAAGGGGTGTTGGCCAAAAGATGGGAGAGTAGGGATGGAAAGGAGATTAAGTGGTTAGTAGTGTTGCCAAGAGGTCTGCGAGAGAGAGTGTTGGATGAGTTGCACGCAGCTAAATCTGCTGGACACTTATGAAGAAACAAGGTAAAACCGAAAGTTGCAGAGAGATACTATTGGGCCGAAATGGACGCTGACATTAGCATGATTAGAGCTTACCGCCGCAGATGCATTGGTAGTGCGCGGAAGAAGAACGCGCAGCGGAAACACGAGCACCATTGAAACAACATCGGGCTGGAGCGCCACTAGAGAGGATTGCGATTGATATACTGGGACCCCTGACAGAAACCCATCATCTGATCATGGGAACAAGTACATCTTGGTGGTGGGGGATTACTGGACCAAGTGGGTGGAGGCAAACGCGATTGCGGATCAACAGGCGGAGACAGTAGCGACGAAGCTGGTGGGAGAGTTTGTGTGTCGGTTCGGGGCTCCAGTAGAACTTCATTCTGATCAGGGACGGAATTTTGAATCCAGGGTGTTTCGGGAGATGTGCCAGCTGATGGGTATAACCAAGACGCGCACGACACCGTATCACCCCTATTTGGATGGTATGGTAGAGAGATACAATCGAACCATTGTCAACCAGTGAACGCTGTGTCCCTCATCAGTGACAGTTAACTGTCACTGCCCTCATGAGGAGCGTGAGTTGACAAAAACATCTTTTTCTGGTTTATGGTGGTATATAATTCAGCACTTAAAGGGGCATTAAGAGATGTGGTGGAGGCAGCGCCCTCAATTACAAAAATATATGATAAAAACTGGGATTTGTATATTTTAACAATTGTATTACATGTATGAACTTACACCTATAAGGATTAAGAAAAATCAGCCCTCTTTGTACATCAAAGATGTAAGGGTGGTATTTCAACATATTTAAAACATTGTTTTAATCAAGTTTTGCTGGGTTTTTTTAGTAGAAACAACAATAATGGCAATTTCTAATGTTCATCTTGAATTCTGTAGTAAATTAATTAAAATAAAATAACTTCAACATGACATTGTGTCCCATTAACAGCTCAGAACCCAAAACTCTGGTAACTACTAAAATGACACTGTGAACCACTAAAATGATAATAGGAACCACTTAAATGACTCTGCGAACCATATCAACATACTTATTGAGCACTTACATAACATGAAATCTCAAAAACTGGGAACCCCCAAAATGACACTGGGAACCACCAAAAAGGCATTTTGTCAATTCACCCCTACTATACTTTATATTCACCACACCTCACCCCAACCCTCAAAATATATTTATTCAGCACTTTACATCTCGGAACCCAAAACACTGGGAACCACCAACATTTCACTGCAACCACCAAAAAGACAAGTCAGCCCCGCATCCCCTATGACCCTCCCCCGGTACACATACCCAACGGCCACCCTATATCCACCCCCATCACCAACGCCATCAACCCCTGAAAATGATAACGATCAACCCAAATCTCTATTTAACCATTCAGAGCTGTTATTCAGCCTTCAACGCATTACAAATATGCCTACATGTGTATCGCCGTTGTAGGAACAGCTGACTACAACGCAATACCAAATAATATGTCGCCTTTGTAGGAACAATTATACAACTTTCGTGTAGTCTGTAGTTTACTATATAGTTGCTAAACATGCTAAATGGCCATTTACAGCATTTGTATCTATTTATAGCTACGAAGTGATAATACTAGATATAGGCTAATACCTCTACGATTATAATTTCTCTTTCAAAACTTTGCTTTGAATATTTAGTATAGAATATCAACAATTTTTAGGGAGTGTTTTATTAATGTATCAATTAGGCCCAGTAATTGCACTCCTTGTTGCTACAATAATCGAAACTTTCGGGACCTGTATTTATAAGACTAAGAGGATATAAACATTTCTACGTCCGACACTTACCTAGTATTATTGCTGGTATAGATAGGCCTATTATGACATGTTATTCCAGATCAGTTGAGTTCCAGGTCCTTCGCCAAACCGTTTGACCTGGTAGTGTGAACATTGGACTCATGTCATATGCGGTTGCATAAACCACGAACGGGTATTGCATGAATTCATTCCCGAACGGGACTCCCAGATTCTGTTCGTGTTCGTATATTCAATAACGGGACGCTGTTATATAAAAATTTCTTTACAAAATTACGGTCTCCGTACATGAAATATTCCGTACGTATTCATGTACATATTATTCTCATCCCATCCACAACCGTGTACACCGATCAAACTCATCTTATTCTTAATACTTTCCACGCGGCAGTCTTTAGCAGACGACGACAGTTCAAAAAATTCAAAAAATTGTAATAACTCTGTATGATGGTATGGTTTCTAATGCCTACCATCATATCGGAACTACACAGAATGTATAGGGTTCGTTACTCTGAATAAAACACCTTAAGACTTTCAGCTATAATTAGTCATTCCTTCTTTATTCAATAGGCACGGTAACCTAACATAGGTTCCGACCCACAAGGTTAGTAATAATATAACCATACTATTATCTGGGGTTAAGGCGCCTTATCTATGAATAAGGCGCCTCATCCGCGTTAAGCCCAGATAAGGGACGTAAACCCCGACTAACGCGCCTTATATATGACTAAGGCGCCTTATCCCTTGTTAACGTTCATTATCTGGGGTTAAGGTGCGTTAACCCGGGCCAGATAAGGGACGTAAACCCCGAATAACTCGCCTTATATGGATAAGGGGCCTTATCCCTCTAGTTAACGCTCCTTATCTGTAGATAAGGATCGTTAACCCCAGATACCTGCCTTATCCTAGGTTTACGTCCCTTATGGGTTAACAACTTAAACCCCCAGATAAGGCCCGATATCCTACGTTTACGTCTCTTATCTGGGGTTAAGGCCCTAAACCCCGAATAACGCGCCTTATCTATAATGGATAAGGCACCTTATCCCTGCGCTCCTGATCTGGGGTTAAGGCGCGCTAACCCCAAATAAGGGACGTAAACCCCGAATAACGCGCCTTATATATCATGGATAAGCCCCTTATCCCTAGTTAACGCTCCTTATTTGTAGATAAGGAGCGTTAACCCCAGATAAGGCCCGTCTTATCTGGGGTTTACGTCCCATATCTGGGGTTAATGCGGAAATGACACACTTATGCTTCCATACTGCGTCGCCCCAATATGAAAAACCTAGCTACATGTACGCCACTGATTCCATCGATTCCGTCACCTGTCATAATACTTTATAGGCCCTATATCGAGTAACACAACCTTGAACTTCAATCCCGACACTTCATTACCATGATAAGCCATAGACGGTAACCATAGTTATTCCGCACATAACGGCTCACTGATTTTATTGATATAGTGATCATGCAATAAGTTCAATACAAGTAGCAAATAATGATATATACTACAGGGTGAGTAAAAACAACCTGTACAATAACTTTGTGCTTTTCTCTCTAAAAATCTGCGCAAAAAGTTCTCAAATTATTGATTCTGCCAGAGAGGGTCTCATTAGCTTTCAAAAGAATTCTAGTTGGTTGAAATTGGTTGAGGAAAACACATTTTATTCCCATTTAGATAAAAGTGTACATTTTAAAAACCGAACAAGATTTTTGAAGTTCACTATATTGAATAATGGCGCACACTCTAATCCGATCATCACACAAGCCTGATTTTATCTTTGCTCTGCTGAATTCACGAAATAATGACATTGTTTTGTCATCAATTTGCATATCGCCCCCCCCCCCCCCCCCCCCCCCCCATATTGACTGTCGTGTCGGTTGAGATTGGCACTGTCGGTTCATTTGACAAGAGGAATCATGGAATTATGGTCAAAAGCAAGGACGCTCTAATTATATATCCTGTGTCAAAAGTACAAAGATGGAAATTCTTCGCGCGCTACGTGCGCATGTGTCCCCAAAATGCAATATTTTTGGGTACAAGCTTGTTTCTAGCCAAAATGTACCTTTTATGCCCCCCCCCCCCCCCCCCCCCCCCCCCCCTCCCCACCCCAATATGAAAAACTAGCTACGCCACTGGCTGTATTTTTAGTCGAAATTCCCTCTGTGCAGGATATAGGACTGAGCATAACATTATCCTTCCGATATCTTCGACACTATGAGATTTCTTTAGCGAGCTGCAGCGTGACCTCTGGCGAATACAATTTCAGGAGCAGGTCTTTCGAGCCAACCTGCTTCTTCTTGCCAAGGATCTGTAGAAAACTCAAACTCAGAGATATCAGTAATGGGCAATGGACGCATCGGAAACTGCAGAACTTTGCTCCTCGTAGTATCAAGAACTAGAACTTGCCTTGAAGGAGCGTGATACGCCACATCAGTTGGTCCAATCAATCCTTCATTCGGTCCAGCAACTTTACTGACAACCATACCTTGTCGCAGATCAACAACATCCACGCTACTTCGCCCGAAGTCAGCAACTATAAGCGTACGTTGTTCTGTATCAATGCACAAGCCGTGTGGGGAATCGAACGGACCAACTGTTTTCACTACACCTCCGATATCATTGTCAAAGATTTTAACACATCTGCCCGCAGTATCTGAGACGAAGATCATTTTCCCGTCATCGCTGCATTCCACATAACTAGGTTGTTGTAGCTGGCTCTCAATCTTGCCTCGACCAGGCTCACTAAAGGTCTGTACAATTCCTCCATCAAGACAAGAATGTTTGGTAAGGGTACGGTTGCTGATATCGGTAACGAAAATGTACCAGTCAGAATAAAATGTTATTCCATGCGGCCGACGTAGCTTCTCTTTGATCTTCTGGATTGAATGGCCTTCGGAATTAAAAATCTGCACCACACCATTTCCTGATTCTGCTACTGCAACTTTGATGTTCTTGACATTTCTCGTCTCCGGTGAGACTTGGGTGCAGCAAACCCCAATCGGATAAGAACAAGAGGACTTATTACCGTCGCGCTGGTCGTCTATGTTCTCAAATTCATGAGCAGTATTATCATCATTGACAACAAGAACTCTATGATTGTATGTGTCTGCAATGAGTATACCTCCTGTTGGTGAAACACACAGACCATACGGCCATTTGAGCTCTGTTTCAAGGTGTCGTATCGGATACAAGATCCGAGGTTTTGAATCTCTGATGAAGTGCACACTTTTGGTGGATCCATGAATGTCGCTAACTTTGTGCTTATTCAGAGGTATGCTCTCCGAATTTGTTGAAGACACAAGTCTGTATAATTCGCTGCGAGCACTTGTGAACATGTTACTA
This sequence comes from Ophiura sarsii, assembly GCA_035610835.1. Classification (NCBI taxonomy): domain Eukaryota; kingdom Metazoa; phylum Echinodermata; class Ophiuroidea; order Amphilepidida; family Ophiuridae; genus Ophiura; species Ophiura sarsii. Next base: position 65,516,855 of record CM069450.1, read on the forward strand.
TCCCGGTTAATATCCCGGTCAACATGTAAACAGGTTGCATCTGAAACAGGTAATCCAAGAGATGCGGTGTAGATATTCCAGAACACATCTTTGAGATGAATCAGCCTATGATTCTCACATAATTCATTTGAGTAGTGGTAAGATCTACAATTCGAACACAGAATGCAGTTTGGCCAACACGTTATACACATATACATTGCTGGCGGTGCTGTAGCAATATCTAAGCGATCTGCCTTCTGACCACATGGTGAACAAAGAGGCACTAGATTCTGAGCTCGTCGTTTTGTTAATTCTAAAAATAGCGAGTCAAGAGAGAGGTCAAAGAAATTCGCCATTTGATTTTTTCACCAACGCTTCAACAGTTCCCCCGGACGCTGATGGTTTCTGAAAGAAACAACGATTTTACAAATGTCATCAAGCGATACAATTGTATTTATATCATGTGATGAAGTAAATGTATGTGTCACATTAACATGATTAACATGAGACAGAAGAGTTAATGTTGTTATATTGTTTTTATTATCAATTGCATTATGTAATTTGAATCATTTCATTAATATTATAAGATGTTAACCAGAAAGTACATTCTAAGTAAAGCCTTTTCTGATGTGGTATAGCCTATTGGGAGGAAGTAGATTGACGTCAGTCATGTCTTATTATTCAATGATATGATGATTACCAAGAATATGTGTATATTAGAACAATAGCTATAGTTTTAAATGTGATGGGGTTAATAACTTTATGTCCTTGTGAAGATTGTATTGTGATTGGTCAAGTAACAAGAGTGTAAGTCACGTGGAAGCGGAGATGAAAGTTGTGAGAAGAGGAAGTTAGTTCAGCTTGAAGAATATTATTAGAGATACATCGAGTTCAACTCCGCTCGTAGATAGCGACAAATCTCAACGGTAAAGATGAGGTGACAGCAATGTTTATCAACAAATGAAAGTGATCCTGGTAATATATGGGATGCATGAGTGATTCTATTGAGGGATAGTGTGATCAACACAAAGTATGAACCTTTGTCTTTCAAACAATACAATTTTGGATTTCTAAGTATGAACTATGACGTCATAGCATTAGCTGGGACACTGCTAAATCAGTTATTTGGCGGGAAATTTGAATTGTTTGTGAGACGCGTGGTAAGAAGATTGCATAACATGACCCCAAAAGCAGGTAAATCCCAATTATTGTTTGCATAATTATGATATCTAAGACAATAACTTTAATCCCTGTGTAATTTGAAAAATGTAGAATTAAAGGAAAATGTAAGGGGAAGCAATCGAATAAAAAGTATACAAAGATCAGTATTTCAAATAGCCAATTTTCACTGACAAATTCCCAGTCAGTGAATCACTAATGTTGCGGAAAATAAAATAAAATAGGAAAATCTAAGAACTTAAACCAGTTTGGGCGATTCCATAGTATAGGTAACTACTTAGCTGAACTTATTCATATGAAACATCATTACAGAAAATATGCGCCTGCGCAGACGGCAGATATGTTACGTTTGAACTAGGCCAAAAATGGCCAAAATCATGATATTTGCCAGATAAAATTTTATTGTGCCTTCAAAATCTAATCAGAAAATCGAAAAATGCTTAAATCAATGTGTATACTTATTTTGATATCAAAATGAAGATATATACATGAATGTATCAATCAAATATGGCTGCCACAACCTCTCTTATTACTGCTATCTTTAGAACTACTAGATGTGTAGGCCTATTGTTAAAGTAATCGTCACATAATACCAACGTTTTTGAGGAACTTTTATTATCAGCTCCTTTTAAAATCCCCACTATTATTGCTTTACATCCCACAACAATTTATTAAATTATAATCCCTCCTTAATAGTTCTTTATCCGTTGTTGTTTTCTGGTTTATCGTTGCGGTTTTCCTTAATAAAAACTTATTTGAGATGGTCCCTTCTTGTTTGTTTTAAGGAATTCAGATCTTAAAAAGAGTGTCAAACATAGATTATTGTGTGTTCTTTCTATTCACCAAGTGCTATCTGTTTCAATGCTTGCATTGTTGAGACCTACGTAAATGAATCAATTAACCCGTATTTCAACCTATACCCAGCCAAATATTGACATATTTCAGGCAGTGTCCAGAGTGCAGTTACTTTAAGCGAATGCTATGACGTCATAGCTCATACCTAGAAATCCAAAAGTGTATTGTTTGAAAGACAAGGGTTCATACTTTGTATTGATCACACTATCTGTCAATAGAATCACTCATGACCGACCCTCGTACATTATTATGATATCTTTCAACAATTTTACGCACCCTTTACATTTAGGCTAGCAGCAACAACAGTGAGTATTAGTGAACCTTGATCATTTATTGTTTTATTTCACTCTTTGAGAAAATAACACCTAAATCCTAAAAAGCACTGTTTTCAATAACACCCCTAAATGTATTTTCTTATGGACTGCTTCAACATACATGTAGTTGACGAGAAATCTTTACAGGATCAACATTTCTATTTTCGACACTTACCTAGTAATTGCGGACAAAACGGGTACACACATGACATATTCTATTCCTGATCAGTCGAGTTACTAGTCGTTCACGAAACCGTTTATAGAGACGTGAACATTGACCTGGTTGTCATAAGCGGTTGTCTCTATAATACATGTACCACGTATGCGGATGTATCGCATGATTTCATTTCCAAACGGGATTCCCCAGATTCTGTTCGTATCATGCAATACCGGAATGCAATACCGCTATGTTGTATAAAACAGATTTCACAAAACGTCCCTTAGGAATAACATGTGATAATTAAATAAGAGAGCTGTCTATTTAGTTGTTATTTTTAATCAACTGCATCAACAATGACCACAGTAAGGAAAGACAAGAATCCTCTATCTGTCCCATTTGGCATAACAAACGAGTCTCGTGTGACTTGCTATGTGTGACGAAGCGGGGACGATATACAAATCCCAGTTTTTATCATATATTTTTGTAATTGAGGGCGCTACCTCTACCACATCTCTTAATGCCCCTTGAAAGCAGAGAACTTTTAAAATGAGAAATATGTAAAACACAACTAACAATGTGCAACAGATGATGCCATAACAATTGAATTTGAAGCAACTCTATCTACATGATCTATATCAGCCCAATCAGGTCCTGATCAAGTTGCCATACAAACTCCGCGGTGCAATAGAATATTTCTTCTTTATAATTATCATGTTTTAATGTTGTAAACATAAATACACTGACTGCAGGGTGACGTTCTGGAACCTCTCCCCTCAGTTTAGGCTCTCTCGCCATCATTGATCATACATATTGACTTTTTATCGTTTGGAATTGTGCCGGTCACAACAATGCATATTTTGAATGACATTCTATATTTGTACATTTGTCCTGCTATATAATTGTTCTTTATATTTTACATTTGATATTCATGGTAGTTGCTTGACTTATATTATGATGTGTATTGATAGTTTTTATGATAATTATTCTTTTTTAATGTATTTTTATCTTTTGGATGGGTCCTTTTGCTTGTAAAGCGCCCAGGGACCAATGTTTTGGGCGCTATATAAATACATTATTATTATTATTATTATTATTATATTGCATACAGTCAGTACCCATTATAGTAAGATTATATAAAATAGGCCCTAAGTCAGAGTGCGAGGCATGCTTGCAAGGAATCCGGCCAGACTGCTGGGCCGGGTAATCATTGACCCTATCATGTAGATATAGACCACAGGGTGTTGGTCTGTATCTTTCACTCTTGTAGTCCACCTTTAGGCATTACATGAAATTGTTACCAAAAGGTGGCAAATATATCCCTTAACACAAATTCAGCTGATCCCACGTTCGTAGGTTGCACGTTATGACCCTAGACCTCGATTTAGGGTCAAAGGTCACATGTGTTTCAGTGGGCAGTCAAAAACTAAATTTAACATGGTAAAAAAACTATAAGTATATTATATTGTTGGGATAAGTGTTTTAAACAAAAAAGTCAATCACAACTTTGATCGTAGATCAATAGTTTTTGAACTATGACCTTTTTAAAATGACAAGTTGGCCAAAATAGACCATTTTGGTCATATTTTCGCCAAATTGGCACAAAAATGACATGTTATCATCATTAAAACAATATTTTGACTCATTATGAATTAATAAACCATGTTATAATGTTGGTATATAGATGTACTTTATATTACAACACATTTCAAAAGTCAATGGTATGCTGATGCCATGGCAACCAGCTTTAATATCCTTCAAATCCTTTAAATTTGACTCAGATTTTACCCATTTTCGATGAATTTGAAGGATATTAAAGCTGTTTGCCATGGCATGCGCACACCATTGACTTTTGAAATGTGTTATAATGTAAATTACATGTATAAACCAACATTATAACATGGTTTATCAATTCATAATGAGTCAAAATATTTTTTTAATGATGATAACATGTCCTTTTTGTGCCAATTTTGTGAAAAACGGCCCAAAATGGTCAATTTTTGATGAATTTGAAGGATATTATAGTTGGTTGCCATGGCATCAGCTCACCATTGACTTTTGAAATGTGTTGTAATATAAAGTACATCTATAAACCAACATTATAACATGGTTTAATAATTCATAATGAGTCAAAATATTTTTTTAAAGATGATAACATGTCTTTTATGTGCTAATTTTGCGAAAATATGACCAAAATGGTCTATTTTGGCCAACTTGTCATTTTCAAAAGGTCACAGTTCAAAAATTATTGATCTATGATCAAAGTTGTGATTGACTTTTTTGTTTAAAACACTTATCCCAACAATATAATATACTTTTTATATTCAATAGCTCATTTTTTAGTTTTTTTACCATGTTAAATTTAGTTTTTGACTTCCCATTGAAACACATGTGACCTTTGACCCTAAATCGAGGTCTAGGGTCATAACGTGCAACCTACGAACGTGGGATCAACTGAATTTGTGTTAAGGGATATATTTGCCACCTTTTGGTAACAATTTCATGTAATGCCTAGAGGTGGACTACAAAAATCAAAAACTAAGCACATTTTGGCCTCACACCCCACAGTCTAATAGGGTGATGGTAACTATTCACAGAAAGTCAGAGGGGCGCCACTTGTATGGGCATTATTATGATGGGGTCTATAATAATTGAATCCAGTTTCCGGCAGCATGGTGCAGTTGGTGCTAAGCATTGGTTTCCAGTTTCCAATACGATTTATTCCGTTAAAAATATACTACCGGGTTCCAAATTGTCGGTTCCTTTCATCTATGCTTTAGCACCAAGCTGCTTGAAATGAGATTCATAATAATTATACGCAACACACATTATTCGCGCCTTGTGACGCGCAAAGACACCGCGCCTGTATTTCGCTGCGCGACTTAGTGACGCGCAGATACATTGCAGGGGATGCGTTGCATTGCGTTATACCTAGCGATGTTTACCTGTGCCTGGTAACACCAACATTGCGCGCTATTGCCGGATGATGTCTTATTTCAACATAACCTGTAATTTGAAGGAGACAGTTTTCTCAGCATCTGAATGAGGTAGGTCGTTATTTCCATTTCAGTAAGTAGGGCTTAAAATGATGTCATCTTCGTAAATATTTTCCATACTTATACCTTTCGGATAGATAGATGCGCTGGACATCTCTTTAAAACGCCTGTTTGTGCCAGGCCCTTTCCAACAAAATATTAGTCACGGTTGAAACATGCCCACGGATGAGGATACCAAACTTCTGTAGATGCATTGAGCTTATAACCAATAACATCCAATGACATTGTCTAAGTTGGTGATGTTATGTTACCTCTACGAGGATTTTATATCGACAACGACGAATACAGATCACAGATACAGATCCCTGCAAAACCAAAATAATGGTCTTTGTTTGGGCAGGCAATCTCTGCGGGCCGCCGGGGGATAAATTACGTAGCTCATCAGCCGAAAAGTGGATTCATCCGAGAGGGAAAAATATCTTGAACTGTTCGTGGGCCTATAGTTTCAAGACAAATAAATGCTTGCGCCGTTCGCTGGAAAAGATACTTTTTAAATCCTAAAGTCAGGTAAAACAAGTGTTTTGTATGAAAGGAGCTAATTATTAAAATTATTGTATTTTCATCACTTTTAACAATGTTCCGCAGACACATCTATCTTTGAAGAGCTGTTTGGTCGCCGGCATTTGGTGCGACAACGGCATCGCAATGGTCGGCATGGTTAACTTCATTGAGGGACTTGACGAATAAAATCTCGTCAAAAGCATTTCAACAATGTGATCTTAGCACATCGTCAGCAAAAAACAATGGTTTTGGATTCCACGTCCCGGGGATCTACTCGTCCTGGTTCAACACGTATGGCCTGGATCACACCAGTGTCCTCACGTGATAATCTTAGGTAGGTAAACTGGTGATCGAAGGGGCCATCGACAAACCCCTCGCCAACATTTTTAATTCTTAACCTGAGAGCCCAATCATTTGTAGCTAATTGTGTCACGCTTTGCGCGCATTTTACAGTGAAAGGCAATATTGTGAGGGACTCCACTATATTTTGCAAAGGCATCCTGGTCGGGCCCACTGTGCCCTGAACATTTTTCATAATAAATATCTGTGTTTTACGAAAGCTTGAGATAATCATCTTTAGAAACATGGGCTTCTGAAATAATCTATCAGTCGTATATATTAGCAAGTGAACATAATGCTATTAGTATTAGCATGATTAGCGGCACGGCTATGCATAATACATAAACAACATTTTTTTAAATGCCTTAAAAGGCGTCTTTCATGCAGAAAGATAAAAAATACTACCAGCAGTAGAAAACAAGTGAATACCGTATAATGCTATCAGCCGTAGATAGCAAATAAATATAATGCTATCAGTCGTAAATAGCAAGTGAATGTAATGCTATCAGCAGTAGATAGCAAATAAATATAATGCTGTCAGCAGTAGATAGCAAATATAATGCTATCAGTAGTAGATAGCAAATAAATATAGGCTAATGCTATCAGCATGACAGCAGTAGATTGCAAGTGATGTGTGATAATGTCAAATATGATGTGTACACGGACGACCAGGTCTCCTTCGACCATGTGTTGGTACGTAGGTGGTATACCTTTTAGCTCTTCATCATGGAGACGGAGAATATGTCCAATGAATTTCAGCTATAGCTTCTCTGTAGTGGATAAGAGGCTCGACTTGGTCATGTCATAAATGGTAGTGGTGTTTGGGACTTGCTTCGTGCGTTTGATGTTAGGCAATAATTCGGCCGAGTGCACCAATGACGGGTAACTTAATAGGGAGGTAAGCTACCTCCCTAGTAGTTATGCTCTAACTGTAGCATAACTTACTAACGATGTAATTCTTAGAGCATATCTGGCGAGTAACATCAGAATAGCAACTAGCGAAGTAAATATCCACATTAATCAGCATCGTCCCCTTACAAAATTAATTGGCGCATATGCCAAGCGTTAACCTATAGTTTACTGTAAAATTCTAGCGTGAATGGTCCTCCGTAATATTAAAAACGTGTCGTCATTCGCTAGGTCATAGGTGAGTGTAAATCAAGAATCACGTGGAGTCTGCCTGCGATCCGGAAAAAAATGATGCCATTTTATGGCCAAAAAATTCGAAGTTTGTTTATCGCTTTTTCAAAAATAAGGACTATCATGACATTACAAACATATTTTGGGCGAGGGGCACATACAAACATTGCACCAAAAAGCACAATTTTAATGACAAACACAAGCACCCGATGGATACAATTATATACAATTATAACACATCTCTTAACACAAATACTTCCGTGGCGTGGACACCTTGTCCTTCGCTTGTTAACCGCGGAACCCGGTTCGATTCCCAGACCACGCACGGCACGATATGCTTTTTTTATTTCGTTCTTCTAGTTCTACCCTTCCACTCACAATAATGTTGAAACTTGTCTTTATCAGTTTTTAATTAATAAAAACAATAATAAGTTTATGTATTTAGTCATTATTTAAGATCCTTGGACAATTAGTACATTTTGGTCAAAATATGACCAAAGTCGGTGCGATTAGTGTTTGAATGGGCAAAAGGAGTTGATCTAAATTTTGACTAAAACAAATCACCAAATTGCATGAATGGATTTTCAAAAATATAAAAATCTTTCAGCTTATGAGGGGTCATTCCACTTCAAATAGACACCCCCTGGGCATGCAAGCGCAATTGGTCCTGCAGCATCAGCGAATCATCCCCTCCAATGTTCACAACAAATTTACGCTACTGCTAGAATCGACTGACTTGTGGCATAAAACGTTATGCCCCAACTTACTCTTGGGTCCGGTCAGGTGTCACATTTAGCGTAAATTACCCGCCAGTTACTAGCCTAGTAGCTTACCCCGCATTGGCGCTCTCAAAATGTTGGGTTACGCCTCAGTTACTAGCGAGGTAGCGCTATATTCTTCAGCTACCCGTCATTGGTGCACTCGGCCGTAGCAGCAAGAGGTATCGAATTGCAGCCACAATGTACGACAGAATTAGAAATCACGGCGACCCCATCTTGATGAATAATCAGGCCGTATTTTGAACTGGCAGAAGCTAATCCACACTCCCAGGACACTCCTCAGGAGAATCATGGTAGGGTTCAAAGACCATCAGCTATCTCTCACAGTCACATCCATACTTCAACATGTTCAAGAAAGCTCTTGGCTCCATAAACAGATCTTAATAATGACAGCTTATAATGCGCCAACATTCAACAAAACTGTTACTCCAGGCGCATTGACAAAACATTGCAAGACAAAAATGGTACAAAAAATGCGAATGAAGGTGTTACCAGTTACGAAGATGAAAAGAAGATGATTTGCCGCAAATCTCAGAAATATGATGATTCAGTGTCATGTCCATATCAAAATAAGCGCCTAAATCACGAACTTTACTTGGTGGCCTTATAATGGCATCGGTTGCAACATGCAGGTAACCCAAAGCATTAACACGGTGCGCATTCTGGAAGTTAGAACGCCTGTGGAGGAGGAGCCCTCAAATAGCTATCACAACGAGAGTGACATTATTCAACACCACCCGTGTGACGATTTAATGGCTGTGAATGGATTGGATAACAAGGGAATATAATGCTATCAGCATAGTAAATGAATATAATGCTATCATCAGAAGATAGCAAGTGAATATAATGATATCAGCATAGTAAATGAATATACATGTAATGCTATCAGCATAGTAAAGAAATGTTATTCTAGCAGTAGATAGCAAGTGAACATAATGCTATCAGCATAGTAAATGAATATAATGCATTCAGCATATAATGCTATCAGCTATACTGCTGATAGCATTATATTCATATACTAGATGGCAAGTGAATATAGGCAATCAGCATAGCAACTGAATATAATGCTATCAGCTATACTGCTGATAGCATTATATTCATATACGTTATAGCAAATATCAGCATAGCAAATGAACATAATGCTATCAGCACTAAATATATCAAGTGAATATAATGCTATCAGCATCGCAAATCGGAATATAATGCTATCAGCAGTATAAATATTACAAGAGAATGTAATGCTATCAGCATAGCAAATGGATAATGCTATCATCAGCAGTAGGCCTACTGTAGATAGCAAGTGAATATAATGCTATCAGCATAGTAAATGAATATAATGCAATCAGAATAGCAAATGAATATAATGCTATCAGCATAGCAAATGAACATAATGCTATCAGCACTTAGATATATCAAGTGAATATAATGCTATCAGCATCGCAAATCAGAATATAATGCTATCAGCAGTATAAATATTACAAGAGTATAGATATAGGTATAGATAGCAAGTGAATATAATGTTATCAGCAGTAGATAGCAGTGAATATAAAGCTATCAGCAGGGGGAGGGGTTCTTTCCCGTAGTTACATTTGAATATAGGTTATTTACGGAAACTAATACAGTACTTTATTCCGTAGTTTGGCCTTGTTTTTATATTATTCACGTGGGCATATCCTTTCCCTAAAATATTAGTATCCCTCCAAATGTTCACGGAATCGCGGATCCGGTACAGATATTATTTACCGTAAAGAACATACCCCCGGTAGGCGCCATATTAAATATATTTCTACGTGGGATGTGCCGTAGCCAATGAGGTTCGCGATTATTAGGACGTACGAAAATCTCCCGGCTTGGGGTCCTTATATGCAGTCGCACTTTTATAGAGAATAAAAAGGTGTTTCAGGGGTGTTTATTTAAAGTCCTTTTAGATATTAAATGTTATTTATTTAAAGTAATTTTATTTTGAAAGAACATGAATTATTATTTCTGTGTGCATATAGGTCTATAAAATGTGTTTGACCAGCATATAGGCTTACTATACAAATATATTCACAAGTGACATGTATATTTAGCAAATACGGTGTGTGCGTTCCAAGGCTCAGATATATCAGAGGTTATATTTACCGAAGAATTATTTACAAAGTGATGCCACATTGAACAAATCAAAATGTTATTGGACGGCTGGTTGATTTTGCCAACAAGTGGGTTAGGCGAAGGCGAGTGAAACCTAGCGGCAACCCCCGTCAAATATCATTTGCCCCCCGCCCCCCGCGGATTTTCAGCAGCTTGACGTAATTTAACAGGTGACCACACATTGAGTCGGGCTCAAGTGAGCTCACTACAGTAGGAACATTTTATTCTTTGGAATTATTTAAAATTAATGGAAATCTTCTATAAACAAATATCTTTTCAAATTATTAAAGGCGAATCGTGTCCAAATCATAATATTAATAGTCATCAAATACCACATTTTTTTAATAGATTTTTTAATACATTTTTGGAATTCAGATCAAGTTGAAGTGTGCACATATGTGGAATATCATTTCAACCATGGACGACCAATATCCATGAACATGGTTGCTTTCGTTTTGATTGTTTAGTATCATCTATTTTATAGCAGGGTCCTTGGAAGTATATTTTGTATGGGTGCTGTAAATTTATAAGTCTTCGCCACTGTACGGCGTGGGGTAAGGGCGAACCCTTTGAAGCTGTTTTGTTTGAATGGCCTATAGGAAAGCTCTCCTTGCTATGAATATTTACATTTATTTCTAATACACTTTGTTTGGTTCATAAACACATTACAAAACGAAAGACACTAATAAATTATTAAAAATGTTATATCAAAAAATTACCATTAAACTATAATAAATGGTTCAAAAAACGTTCCTGAACCCATCTTGTTATGCTTCAATAATTAACATTGAAACCAATACGCGCGAAGAGCGCAAAAAATCAAGTTTTTTGACTAATAATGGTCCAGAAAACGTTATAGAGCCATCTTGTTATGCTTGAATAATTGAACAATTGAAACTAATTTTGCATGCAATATGTTCAATTTCTACTTGGTCATATTAAATCGTATTAAAGCTTCCGGAGTCTGTAAAAACTGCAGAATCTGTGGTTTCATTCAAAACATTGTTAAAGACTTTAATTATGAAATCTGAGAGTGATTTCTTTGATTAGTGTTTTTGTGAATTCAGTATCATGTTCTTAAATGTGTCATGTTATTATTTTATGGCTTTGTTCAGATTGTGAATGAGGATTGTCATAGTTCAACCATGTCAACGCTACCCCTTTTGTTTTGTTGTGTTGAAGTGATGACGGTTTTCCTTCATTTGCATTTTTTTGTACCATTTTTGTTTTGCATTGTTTGTGTCAATGCGCCTGGAGCAACAGTTTTGTTGAATGTTGGCGCATTATAAGCTGTCATTATTATTATTATTATTAATACCCTTTTACATAGATTAGTAAGCCTACCCCTTCCCTTCCCTCTAGGCCCCGGCTCTTGAACTTATTATTGGACACTCACTGTACATTTTTTCAAAAATCTTGAAAATCTTAGGGGTGTGCGCACCCTTGAAAAAACCATGGGTGCTGCATCACCCCAGCACCCCCAATAACAGGGGCTTGCTATTTAGAGTGATATATAATCGAAAACGATTTTTACGTAGAGAAAGATCACATTTGGTTTTGTTAGGCCTAGGCCAGTTTATCATTTGAAATGGGGTTCTGACCTGAGTTTATCAGATTTAGAACTTTTTCATTGAACATTTTTGATCACAACTATAATAGTTGCTACCGCGAGCGCGGTAGGTGTCAAAGAGAGAAAAAGAGTCCACGGCGGCGCGGTATAGCATTTTTAAAGGGAATTTCCCACAGCGATACGACTGGCAACACTGGTAATTGACCCGACGGCTGCTACCATAACAACACAACGCCGGGGAGGTCCTTGAGAAATCAGCTCTAAATGGAAATCAATGATTTATCATTCAGAATAAACGTACTTTCCGGACATGGGAACATTGTGGTCTGCTTTTTAGAATGGCAGCTAATATGGCGGAAAACTGTATTTAATATAATCAAATGTAAGTTGTATGACTTTTATCAGTTGCATCACTAGGTTTCTCAACACGCTCGTGCGAACCATGTGATTAAATTGAGCGTGACACACAGGTGCTTACATTCCAATTTAAACACTGTGTAATATTGGTGTAATCTAAGCTCTCTTATATTTTGCAGCCTCAGTGCACAGGAGGAGTATGATAGATTCGCCTTACGCTATTTATCCAAAAGTGGTGGTACATCAAGGAGAACTAGTACTTGGCATCCAAGTACCCCAAACCCATTCAAATCCCAGATAGCGGTGACAAGGAGTGAAAAACGTCTGGTTTGGGCAGCAGATCAACGCAGGATGCCTCCAGTCAGAAAACATGGCAAGATCATTCGGCCGTCATCGGCCCAGGCCAAATTACAGTCGGGTAATGAAGGATCTTCTCTGCATAGTTCAGCCAGTTTGGACGAATCTAATGCAAGACCAGCAACTGCTGCTCCAGGATTATATGGGGTTTCAGGAAGGGGAAGACAGGGGGCAAATCAACAACAAAATAAAAGTAAGAATTACCAAATTTTGATATAATTTATGTATGAAAACATCATGGTGGAAGGGTGCGAGATGTTGGTAGTGAGGTCCAAAGGGGGCAGGGGGGCATGCCTTTGACTATCATTTGGGGGCTTTGGGGGCTTTGCACACCTCCGGGGGAATTTAAGGGGTTTCACTCAATTACTATCCAATTTCGAGACAAAGGTCGGGGAAACGAAAGCTATAAAAACAGCCACTTTTTCCATGCTACTACAAGAGCATGTGTCCAGCATGTGCCTTAATTATGGCAAAATTCATGTAAATAAGTTGTCCACCAATTTATTTCAGTGGGTATCTCTTGTATGAGAAATTTAATTTTGACATAGGGTACTAGTAGGTGTGGGTAATACGGGACCTTTAAGACATTTGCATAATTAAAATACAAAATAACTGACTCAAATTTAAGCAAAGTTTGTTATTTGTAATCTACATTTTATAAACCTTTATTGTAATAAAAAACAGAGTCATTCTATGTTTGGTTTGGCTGTTATTATCAAATACTGACGTCATCATAAATGTCCCATCTTACCTACACGTGAAGGTAATATGGGACATTGTTTTGAGGACATTGTTTTGGTATGAAAAGTTATTTGACATATTTATTTAAAGAGTAACTGTTAAAAACCATAAATAATGGTCCAGTAATCCATTTATGAGATAATAAGGGGGCTGGCATTTTCTTCGGAAGGGGGGGGGGGGGGGGGGTGGGGGGGGGGTGGGGGGGGGGGGGGGGGGGGGGGGGGGGGGGGGGGGGGGGGGGGGGGGGGGGGGGGGGGGGGGGGGGGGGGGGGGGGGGGGGGGGGGGGGGGATGGTCCCAAATATACTGGGGGGGGGCGGTCATAGTTTTTTGACATGAAAACAGGGGGGGTCATAAAAATTATTTCATTGAAAATGGGGGGGGGGGGGGGTGATGGTCACAAAAATGGACTGTATTGGTAGGGGGGGTCATAAAAATATGCAGCTCTTGGATAGGGGGGGTCATGAAAAAAATTGTCTGGGTCTATCCACATTTTTTGGGACGTTGGGAATATTCTGTACGGTTAGCACCCACCCCCCCCCCCCCCCCCCCTTCCGAAGAAAAATGCCAGCCCCCTAATGCATGAGGTACATTGGTACAAAAAAAGGTACATTGCTACAAAAAAAAAGAAAGAAAAAAAGTAGGGTAGTGTGTGGGTAATACGGGACCTTTAAGACATTTTAATACCGTCATGCTGGCTGTCCCATATTACCTTCACCAATTGTGAACCCACGGCTCCCATTCAATGCATTATAACACCAATGTACACTGTACTAGCGAAGCACACACTCAATATATGTTGGACCAACACCTGAAAACATGCTTAATATGCAAGAATCAGGTCACGCCCCCTTTCCTTTTCTTTACCATCATATTCTATGAAAACACTATTTTATATTAGACCAAACAATATAGGTGCATTTTTCCTTACCTTGACAGGTTGTGGTGATTTTCTGTTGGTAATTCTTCCGGTAGCTTTGATAATAGTCATGAAATTCACTAAGGGTTTGATCTATCTATAGAGGGGCGCTATTTAAAGTGCTAGTAATGCCAGACGCTGTAGATGAGATTTCAGTGATGCGGTCCCGTATTATTACCTTACGGTCCCGTATTACCTTACGGTCCCGTATTGTATTACCCACACCTACCCTATTAGATTACACAGTTTCCCTAACACTATCAAATCCAACAGAAGGGCTGATCTCCAAGGGTTAGCCCTAACCTTCTTCATCACTACAAATCACTGCACTAACGTAGATGGGGAATACTTTGACCCACGTTTTTTACATTTTTATTTTGATTCCTTGCATGGAAGCAACTTTTTGTTTGTAAACTAGACTAGTTGATAGTATAACTTGCCTCACACATAATTTTGTTTGTTTGAAAATTTCAGTATTTCTAGATAGTTTTGAGTGGGTCAAAGTTACCCCATTGTGTGTAACTTTGGCCCACTTGCGAAAAAATTCAAACCTACTTTGGATGATAAGATATTTCAAAACGTTTTTTTTAATTAAGGTTGTTAACTTAGGGTTCATTGAAATGTTTTTAAAAAAACAACAACAATATTTCTATGAATATTTTACAGATTAGCATATAATAAATACAAAAATACCAAAAAAGTAAACACATTGTAAAACATTATTCAAAATATTACATGGTAAATCATTTAATTTTTACAAGCAATAATTGTACATATAGGCCTACATTTATATATAAATGTGGAAAAGTGATTGTTTTGAAATTGTTCTCATTAACTTTAATAACATGGCCAAAGTTACCCCACTTTTCGCTTCTTTTTTCAGTAAATGCTGGTCTGTGTTGTTGTAATGAAGAATGTAAATGCAAATGAATTGGGTGTTGTTTTGTCATACATGTACATTGTAGATAAATTATCTATCCAATCACAACATAAAAGTTGATGAATTATACCCACCATGTACATGTAGGTGGGACAGTTGCAATTTGTTGAAAAAAGATTTTGTCCTAAAAATACCTAAAACTAAAGAAAATATCCTGCAGCTTAATGTGTTTAGGTCCAGTTTAAATACACCTCATTATGTAGCAGGGTAATACATGTACATTGTATGTTGTTGTAATTGCATCCAATTAAAAAATGTCACTATGAAACTTTTATCAAAATTTGACAAATAAACTTCTTTTTTTTTGGTGGGCCAAAGTTACCCATCAAGGGTCAAGTATCCCCATTCTATGGTACGCCTAACTTCTGACTTCATGATCACTAGGTGCTGGTGGCACACACTTCCCCAGTCTCAGTCTATCTTGCAGTACAATTAGGCCGGCTATCCGCCATCCCCGTATACCGTAAAAGACCGAGGTTGGCATGCGGGGGCACTGGTTATGTGGGGGTATATTCAACCCAAATAGTCAAATAGAAGGCAAAATTGTACATTATTGTAGTACATGTACTGTGCAATTTTTTTTGACCCCCCCCCCCCCACTACTTACCTGAAATTCATGAGGTGGTGAACTGCAAAATGTTTTGGGGCAACCTTTTACGAAAATTTCAGAAATCTTTGCCACCCCCCCCCTGAAAAAATCCTAGCTACGCCACTGAAACACACATTTTAAAAATGTTTTAAAAATTATAACACCCCTTGCTTGCTTTATATCCCCCCTTCCGAAGAAAATGCCAGCCCCCTAATGCCTGAGGTACATTGGTACAAAAAAAGGTACATTGCTACAAAAAAAAAAAGAAAGAAAAAAAGTAGGGTAGGTGTGGGTAATACGGGACCTTTAAGACATTTTAAATACCGTCATGCTGGCTGTCCCATATTACCTTCACCAATTGTGAACCCACGGCTCCCATTCAATGCATTATAACACCAATGTACACTGTACTAGCGAAGCACACACACAATATATGTTGGACCAACACCTGAAACATGCTTAATAATGCAAGAATTCAGGTCACGCCCCCTTTCCTTTTCTTTACCATCATATTCTATGAAAACACTATTTTTATATTAGACCAAAAATATAGGTGCATTTTTCCTTACCTTGACAGGTTGTGGTGATTTTCTGGTTGGTAATTCTTCCGGTAGCTTTGATAATAGTCATGAAATTCACTAAGGGTTTGATCTATCTATAGAGGGCGCTATTTAAAGTGCTAGTAATGCCAGACGGCTGTAGATGAGATTTCAGTGATGCGGTCCCGTATTATTACCTTACGGTCCCGTATTACCTTACGGTCCCGTATTGTATTACCCACACCTACCCTATTAGATTACAACAGTTTCCCTAACACTATCAAATCCAACAGAAGGGCTGATCTCCAAGGGTTAGCCCTAACCTTCTTCATCACTACAAATCACTGCACTAACGTAGAATGGGGATACTTTGACCCACGTTTTTTACATTTTTATTTTGATTCCTTGCATGAAGCAACTTTTTGTTTGTAAACTAGACTAGTTGATAGTATAACTTGCCTCACACATAATTTTGTTTTGTTTGAAAATTTCAGTATTTCTAGATAGTTTTGAGTGGGTCAAAGTTACCCCCATTGTGTGTAACTTTGGCCCACTTGCGAAAAAATTCAAACCTACTTTGGATGATAAGATATTTCAAAACGTTTTTTTATAATTAAGGTTTGTTAACTTAGGGTTCATTGAAATGTTTTTAAAAAACAACAACAATATTTCTATGAATATTTTACAGATTAGCATATAATAAATACCAAGCAATAATTGTACATATAGGCCTACATTTATATATAAATGTGGAAAAGTGATTGTTTTGAATTGTTCTCATTAACTTTAATAACATGGGCAAAGTTACCCCACTTTTCGCTTCTTTTTTCAGTAAATGCTGGTCTGTGTTGTTGTAATGAAGAATGTAAATGCAAATGAATTGGGTGTGTTTTGTCATACATGTACATTGTAGATAAATTATCTATCCAATCACAACATAAAGTTGATGAATAATACCCACCATGTACATGTAGGTGGGACAGTTGCAATTTGTTGAAAAAGATTTTTTGTCCTAAAAATACCTAAAACTAAAGAAAATATCCTGCAGCTTAATGTGTTTAGGTCCAGTTTAAATACACCTCATTATGTAGCAGGGTAATACATGTACATTGTATGTTGTTGTAATTGCATCCAATTAAAAAATGTCACTATGAAACTTTTATCAAAATTTGACAAATAAACTTTTTTTTTTTTTGGTGGGCCAAAGTTACCCATCAAGGGTCAAAGTATCCCCATTCTATTGTACCGCCTAACTTTCTGACTTCATGATCACTAGGTGCTGGTGGCACACACTTCCCCAGTCTCAGTCTAATCTTGCAGTACAATTAGGCCGGCTATCCGCCATCCCCGTATACCGTAAAAGACCGAGGTGGCATGCGGGGGCACTGGTTATGTGGGGGTATATTCAACCCAAATAGTCAATAGAAGGCAAAATTGTACATTATTGTAGTACATGTACTGTGCAATTTTTTTTGACCCCCCCCCCACTACTTACCTGAAATTCATGAGGTGGTGAACTGCAAAATGTTTTGGGGCAACCTTTTTACGAAAATTTCAAGAAATCTTGCCCCCCCCTGAAAAATCCTAGCTACGCCACTGAACACACATTTTAAAAATGTTAAAAATTATAACAC